>VWZX01005088.1:89760-240063 GCA_013399015.1 Galbula dea
AGGGGTCTGGAGAACAGGCCATATGAGGAGAGGCTTAGGGAGCTGGGGTTGTTTAGTCTGGAGAAGAGGAGGCTGAGGGGAGACCTTATCGCTCTCTTCAGCTACTTGAAAGGTCATTCTAGGGAGGCAGGTGTTGGCCTCTTCTCCCTTGTGACTAGTGACAGGACTAGAGGGAATGGGCTTAAGTTGTGCCAGGGTAGGTTTAGATTAGGTATTAGGAAGAATTTCTTTACTGAAAGAGTGGTTAGATATTGGAATAGGCTGCCCAGGGAGGTGGTGGAGTCACCATCCCTGGAGG
The DNA here is from genome assembly GCA_013399015.1 of Galbula dea. Classification (NCBI taxonomy): domain Eukaryota; kingdom Metazoa; phylum Chordata; class Aves; order Piciformes; family Galbulidae; genus Galbula; species Galbula dea. The sequence continues at coordinate 90,059 of VWZX01005088.1, forward strand.
TTTTTAAGAAGAGGATAGATGTGTTTCTTCAGGGGATGATTTAGGGATAAGAGTAGTGTAGGGCTATTGGTTGGACTAGATGATCTTGAGGGTCCTTTCCAACCGTAATGATTCTGTGATTCTGTGTGTTGTGGACAGCTGAAAGGTTAATGCAATCAGGAAGATTTTGGGATTTCGGGGCTTTGCTGCTTCAGCATCTGCTGTCCCCTCAGAGCCTGTCATCTGCAGGCAGGAGCCTGTCTTCCTCCCCGCTTGTTTTCAGCTGCTCTGCCAGTAGCACAGTGAGCATGCATGGACCCATCTCGTCTACAGCTAGAAACAGAGCAAGTAATTGCCCAGGTTAGGGGAGGCAGAAGGGTTGTGCTCATGGCCACCTGCTTCTGCATGGCCAGGAGCTCATCTACCAGCCTTCATGGGTGACTCTGTGTCAAACCTTTCTGTGCTAAGGGGTGAGTCCTCCTTTCCCTTGGCTGCCAGCACTGTAAGAACTCAGCAGCAGGATGTGTACAATTGCTTTTGTTATTCAATGTATTCTGCAGATATCGCTCCTCTGTTGTCCCTCTGTAACAATTCCCAGCCTTTTTTTAGCTGTCAATGGCTTGCCTATTACTCTGGCACTAGGTTAGAATAACATCCAGATACTTCTGAAGAGTGGAATGTATTTATATTTACTGTATTTTTTCCCTGAAAAGCTTTTAACACGATACAGCAGCAATGCTTTTGCTTATTCAGCCATTATTGCTGGGGTTTTTCCTGGTAGAAGTAAGTTTTCCAGAAGATGAAGAAGGACTCCTCATGATGTGTACCTCCATGCTACTACATTTTAATATTCTGTTTTCACCCATGACTGAGACGTGGGTATTTGGACGACCCAAGTTTTTCAGAGCTGTTTTGTATTTATTTGCTCATTAAGTAGCTGCTGGTTGCTCCTCAAACTGTTTGAACCCCTTCTGCAAGATCAACCCTCCCTTGAATGTGGGTCTCAGGGTAGGCATGCTTATCTCTCGGTTGGCTGCTTGCTGTATCAGCCCTGGGGTTTATGCAAAGTAGTAGGGACCCAGGTCTTTTCCCTTCCTCTTATAGCAGTGGAAAATGTATGAGCTAGTGCTAAAGGGCCTGGTACCTCACATGTTGAAGGGGACCCTGGACTTGGAACCTATTACCCTGATGTGAACACCCCAGCCAAAGGGGGCAGGGCTCACCACTGCCTCTGTCAGCGAGTCCCTGCTCTTGCATGTGTGCGAGGGGCAGGGCACTCACTAGTGCTGCTTTGCTATAGCTGTGGTTAATAACCAGTAATTAAATCTGTTAGACGACAGTGAGATATTCCCAGTAAATAGTATCGCAGCACTTCTGCAGAGAACCATAGTGAGGTTTTGTCAAAACAATTTTGATTGCAGTGAAGTTAGAAATATGCATTTCTGGCCTTTTTCACAACCTGTTTCATGGTTGAGTGCTGACCAGTGATAAACCTTTGGACATCCAAAGCCAAGTGGTGCTGAGGGCCATGTTTGTGAGCTACCTGAGATGGTATGGGCTGGTGCACATGTGCCAAGCACTTCCAGCCATGCCAGGAGCTCGCTTCTGGGTGAGCTGCTGGCCAGGACAGGCAGCTCAGGTGTCAGCACACCTTGTGCCCTAACCATGGCTGCTGGTGAGGAAGGTGATGAGGGTCGTGGGCACCCTCTGTTAGGAAGGCAGTGAAATCACGGCAGCATTGTCTAATCTGAGACTGTCCAATTTCTGTGTGAGCTGTGCAGTCAGATAGGCGAGGGATTTTGGCACAAGGCAGCAGCCATATCCCAGAGGAGATCCACTTGAGGAAAGAACAGAAGAAAGCAAGATTTAGCATTAAGATCATAATTTCAGATTGCATTGTGCGAGCATCAACAATCTATACACATGAGAGTCTTTGGGGAGCGCAGAGCTGTAATAGCTATCCAAGCCAGCCCAAACAGTGAGGGTTATTTTTAATTGCAACTGAATGGATCTAACCTTGTGATGTCTGTTCACAAAGCATTGCTGGATTAATACAGGTTCCATAGTTGCTTCTGCTAAAAGACTTTAATGGATCCGCTTAGTTCTGTGCTCCATGATTATAGTGTTCTTACCCGCCTATCATGCATGAGCCAGATGGTCCCACTGAAATCAGAGCATATTTATATTTTTGTCTACTACTCAGCCAGCTGCCCACTGATTTTGTTGCATAGTGGTAGGAGGAGAGGAGCTTTCCTGGGTGAAGTTCAGCCACCCCTTTCCCTGGCCCCAGTACCTCCTGCAACTCCTGAAAGGCACCAGAGGACCCAGGACCTGTGGAAGGGTTCTCTCCACAGGGCTGGCCATGGAGGGAAGCCAGGCTCCCACAGCTCAGTCTCCTGGCATAGATTCAGCTGCTTCCCAGTGCACGGAGAGATGTTTTGAGTTCTATTGGCAGTGAGAGCCATTAAGAAGGTACAAGTACTAAGGAGATCCTGAGCGATGCCTATAAAACCTCTGAATCCCTGACAGAATCAATAGTGGGCTCTCAGGAGTAACTTCTTATCCAGACCAACTTAAGCACATGCCAATGAGCTGTTAAAGATTTTGCATTTTGTGGAGACACAGAATCCCTTTCATTGTGATTGTTGGATTCTAGATTGAGCAAGATGATGAAAACTCGCATTAGAAATAGACTGTATTCCAAAGGCATGTTCCTGGGCGTCTGGGAGAGCAGCTGCAGTGATGCTCACAGGCACATCCCTCCCCTGTGGATATGTCCAGCCAGTGCCAACAGTGCCCAGAGAGCTCTGGCTGCCTGGAGCAAAGCCCGGTCCTTTGGGGGCTAGGTGCAGTGAGAGGCACGGAGCTCTCTGGTCATGTCTGTGAGGAAAGTGGAGGTGAGGAGCAGGAAAGGAGAGAGAAGGAAGAGAGAATGGGAGCTATGTCCAAGGAGGTCCAGGGGCTGGCTGCTGGGATACCCTGCGGCATACATTTGCCTCCTCTGGAGTAACTTAGTTTCCAGTGTGGCATCTCGGTTACCACAGCAACCTGATGCTGCCATTCTCCGATCAGATCAGCTCTCAGTTAGTCAACAGGCTCACACCTGCGTTGGTATGGCAACACAGCTCTTCTCCATCCTGGTGCCACTGCTGCAGAGGGATGGGTCTGGGTGGGTCCAGAGGGAGCACGGAGAAGCAGGGGCATGGCTGGGGTTGCAGAGATGCTCCCAAGCCCTAGCTGATCCCTGCACCACTCCTGCACTGGGAGCCAGGGCTGCCCCTGCTCCGGCTGTCAGGTCTCAGGTACCTGAGTCCTGTATGGACTGGGAGACCCTGGGGAGAAGCTCCACAGGGATGTGCTGACACTGAGCGAGAAAATGTCCTTGCAATCTCATGAGTGTGTCTTGCATGGACACCAAATGACTTTGCAAGCTCTGGGACAAGGGGAATCTGCATGTTCTTGGGACAGAAACTAATAGTCCTAGTCAGGGGTAGTAAGTCCTGCAAAAGCAGAGCTCAGGTGCCAGAGAAGGGTGGTTTGCCCCTTTCTCCCACAGCCACCAGCTTCCAAACCATTAAATTCTTCCAACAAATCTCTAGGGGGAGATTTGTTTTGCTTTAGCTCCAGTCTGATCTGGCACCCGCTTTTCTGAAAGTGCTTTACAATTTCATTTAATGTTTTTTAACAGACATGTGGAAGCCATTTGAATTAGGGCAGTATGAATCTATTAGGCAGCAACAGATGCAAGTTTTGTGTCTCTTATTAGAAGGGATTGCATTCTGAGGTTTAGTGATGTGCAAAGGATTGGACTTTGGAGAGATTAAAATTATTTTCAGCGTTAAGCACAATATTTCTAAGCTAATGCACTCAGTCTTGAATATAGATTCACAGACCAAAAAGATTATAAAACATTAAACCTATGTAAATTCAGCTGTAAATTTATGTTTGAGCAAACTCAACAAGAGATTTGACTTGGGGGCTTACAGAAAATAGGTTCTGCTTTCAATGCATATTGCAGTCTTCAGTTGCAGTGCTGTTCTCCCCTTGAACGTCCCACGCCTGCTGAATTACTGGCAGGTCACAGTTGACAGCTCAAGCAATTATAGCAGAATGTGTTAATAATAAAAAGGAAAATGACTTCATGTTTGTCTTTTCTGAAGACAAAAGCAGATGTTTGCTGCACCCTGAGGAGCAGCAGGGGTGAGCTATGTGGGCAGGTGACTCTGTTGCAGCATCTGGCCATTGCCTCTGTCGTGCAAATCCATGTCCTTTTTGGTGGTTCTCCAAGCCCTAGAAGTTGCTATGAACTTTTTTCTCTTGTGGAGAACATGAAAATACAGTTAACAAAGGTTCCTTTGGAGCAGGATTGCAGGAAGCCTGCAACATCATGAGCGAGCTGCCTACACAGAGCTAAATGACAGCTGTGACTGAAGGAATAAACAAGATAATCTGGATTTAAATAAACCACAAGGGGATTTTGGCAACATGCAAATTCACAAATTTATAAATGTATCCTTTGAAAATAAAGAGCTTGTCTGAAGCAGGCAGTTAAGAGCAATTACTACAGCACATTTTCCCAATGAGGGCTTAGAGCTGGCCTTTGCCACACACCAGAGCCAGATGTCCTGCCCATCATCAGGTCTGTTTCTAGGCATGGAGCAGAAAACTCCAAGACCTGATGTCAGCAGGTCCCGTGTCTGACCAGGGAGCTGCAGGAGCTGTAGGAGTATCAGGGGGCACACAGAGCAGCCTGGTCCTTCTCAGCCTCCAGCCCACAGTACTGGGGAATTAACAGGGAAGGAGAGACAGATCAAAACACAAGACAGTACCCAATAATAAATATTTGATCATCTGTTTGGAGGACCAGGTCATTTCTGGGTTCAAGCTCAGACATGGCAATAGGAGTTTCATTTTGGCATTACACAGCACAAAGGTGCTACTGCCAACAGGCATGAAGAAGTGACACTATCCCTGTAACCAAGTGACAGATGACAGTGGAGCATCTTCCAGTGCCTTCTCATCACCTCCTTTTTGGGGTGGGTAGCACTGGAGACAGAGGAAGGCCATGAGGTTAGTGGAGACCAGTGGCAGAGCCATGACTAGACATTCCAATGCTTCACTGTCGTTGCAACAATATTTTTTTCTGAGGTCGAGACAGTCACGACACACACACACCCCCCGTGTTCGTGCAGTGGTGGTCAGTTTTATTATACAGAAGGCTAATAAATATTTACAATAGGCTACTAAGCAAAGAGGCAAAAGCTATAATACAAGATGGAGGCTTAGCTAGCTAGCTGGCTGGCCGGCCCCGTACTATTGTTAGCAAGCATCTTTTATACCTTTGGGAGGTAACTATAAGTTATCATGTCATTTATTAATTGGCTAAGGTTAGTTTAGTGTCCAGCTACTATTGGTCACACAGTTCATGGCAGTATGCCTAGCTTTCACCCCACAGCTGTATCTCAGACTCTTTCTTCATAGTTTGTGTTTTCCTTCAATGCCACCTCCTCAGCATTCTCAAGGGTACAGTGTAATCTTGTCAAGGTCGAAGTCTGCCGTCTTCCTGAGGCCCACAGACCAGCTGTCAGCCACACTTCACCTCCTGGGCTGCTCTGCTGGGTTACATCAGGCATGGGCAGAAGCATGGTGGCGCCTCTTCATCAAGCATCAGAAGGGAAAGAAATGCTGCAAGAAAAGCCAAAGTGAGTCCAGGAGGCTGTGCAGTCCTCTCCAGGCCAAACCCCAGACCAGCACTGCCAATTGCTCTGCAGAAGCCACCAGAGGAGAGCAATCTGGAGTGTCGTGTCCTGCCTGAGCACGTGATGCTGGCTGTCATCTCTCACATGGCAGCAGCTCTGTGAAAGTTAACTGCTCTGAGGAGTATTCCTGCTGTGCCAGAGGCTTGGTTGCTCCAGGTTTAACACACTCGTTATTCCCAGCAGCAGGAGCTGGTGGTTCCATAGATGTTCTCTGCTGTGCTCTTGGCAACAGTTGTTGCCTGTAGCAGGACACATGCAGGGGACATTGGCTACTGGGGCTATCAGGCTCAAGCCCCTTCACAGCCACCTTTGAGTGGTGGGAGCTCAGCAGGGTAGCCCAAGTGCCTGCCCAGGAAGGGCAGTACCTCAAACGGAACTCTGAAACAAGGCAGAGCTTGGGAAAATGCATTTCTGTGGTCAAAGGTTAGGGTTACTGAGAAGAGCTTTAGCTGAAAGGTAAAATCATTAAACAGAATTAGTTCTCTTCTAACTCAAACCAGGACAGTGTGCATCCCAGAGCTGCTGAGTTCTGGTGCTCTGCAGGGCCAGGGGTATCTCGAGGACACACAGCAGCTCTCAGCCTATCCTTAAAACTGTACAGCAAAAGTTGAATCTGCTTTTCCTCCTCTTTTCCTTGATCACTACTTCCCTGCTGTCTCTCCTCAGTGCCAGCCTAGGTATCCATTTGTCTTTATTGTGCATGGAATTAAACACAGTCCTTAAATGTGGCAACATTTTCAGATTATTAGCTCTGCGATTTCTTGGCTCCTGTTTATTGTGATAACATCATCTGAAGGGGCTTTTGTAATTAATAGTTTGTTCGTGCTTCTTTTATAAACCCCTGGTGTGTTTGTTTTATACTTGAACATCAGACACTGCTTGCTTCTGGTGTGTGGTCTGAGGTGTCTCCACCACAGAGAAAAGGCTTTGGTTTGGGTTTTTTGCAACAGCTTATAGGAACCACAATTTTAAGTATTAAAATTAAGCAAGTATTATACTTGCTTAGTTTTCAAAGGCAAGACAATTGTCTTGACAAAACTGTAGAGCAGAAAGGACCAAACTTCTTGTTTACCTTGTTTACTCCTCTGTGAAGGAGCTTTTGGCAGGCCACGGCAGTTCCTGGGAGGAGAGGGTACCCCACTCCAGGTTGGCACCAGCCCCTGCTAATAGCAGGATGGGCTGGAGCAGCAGTGGGGGTGAAGGAGAGGAGCAGTGCTTCCTCTGACTGATGTTTCATTTTCACCTCTTTTAAGGCAGTGTCATCTAAAAACCCCCAAACCACAGACAATCCATCACAGAGCAAACAAAGTCTTGTGCCAGCACCAGCCCCTGGGCGCCTGCCCAGATGTCCCAGGGGCTGCAGATAGCTCACAGTGTGGGGAAATGCTGGTCAAGGGGAGCAGGATCAAATGCAGCACAGACCCCATCAGTACCACCCTCCAGTCTGACTGCACAGCCAGAGCATGGGCACAAGGGGCAGGGGGAAGTCCAGCCAGCCCCAAGCTGTGCTGAGCTTTCAGTCTGAGAGTCCACAGGCATGGATTTGCAGATTAGTATCTTGTCAGCTAGAAGAGAGACTGGATACAAAGATGTTTCACAAAAAGCCAATAAGCTCAGGCTGGTGGCTAGACCAATTTAGGCTGCAGCTGAGGTGCTGGGTAGCCATGTGTGGTGGCTACTATCCCAGGAGCAACCAGGGCTGCCTGGCCACTACTCACCAAAGCTTCACTGCAGAGTGTATATGTCCAGGTGGACCAGAGCATATCTGCCTATGTGATGTAGAGGGTCAGAGCAGATGACAGCAATGGTTCCCTTGAGCCCTATTGTCTGAGAGTCCATCGGCTGTAGTCCAGCAGAGCTTTTAGCATCTCATAATTGCCACATTTTGGCATTTGACAGCCTGCTGCATGCTGCCAAGGTGTCTGAGTCAGAGGAGCAGACAGCAGCCAGTTCTGCCTGTGCTAGTCCCTCCTTCCGCTTACACAATTGCATAGGAGAACAGCTTATCCTGTCTGACGCAGCACAAAAAAGTGTGCTGGTGTCAGGGTACCTAAAACAGAGGGTGATGGTGTTTGGTGCTTGCCTGGCAGCCCAGCACCATTTGCAAGGTAAAAGGACTTTTACATGCTGCTGGTCCTCCTGTTGTCCAGGTGCCATTGCCTCAGCTGGTGTTCTCTTCACTTGAAAATCAGAGTGGTCTCTTCCAATTCCCATAGTGGGACATGCCACAGGTTCACTGCAATCCTGTGGTCTTGTTGGTCCCAGTTGGTCCTGTTTGATCCTCTTGTCTCAAAGGGTTGATCCAAGCTCCAAGGAGCAGGAGCAGTAATTACAGCCCCAGGTCACCCTCCCCCGAGCTTCATCCCCATTATCAGTTTGGGATTAAATACGTTCCTGGCCTGGAAGGAATGCCTCAGGAGAGCCTGTTGTGAATTTAGACCTTCAGTATTCTTGTGGAGAGGTGGCTGGTCCAGCCCTCTCAAGCTTTCCTACGGTGCAGAACGAAGGCTGGGATAAAGGGAGACCATAGAGAGCTCTATTCTCCCATATCTGCAGAGCAGGACAACTGCAAATACAGAGCCAGCACGGAGAAGCTCTACCCAAGCACTGATGGGTGAGTCCATGAGCCATGATGCTGCTTGATGTCTCTGAGGACAGAATTTAGCAAGACACAGGTGGGACTGAACAGCGTATCTTGAGTTGGCACTAACTACAGAGATTGACAAGCAATCTCTGTAGTTAAAAAAACTATCTGCTTCAGGACTTGTTTAAATCTTCAGTGATAGGAATCAGGAGGAAAGGAGCATGGATAGAGTAATGGCACAGCTGGCTGAGAGATTCTGGTCCTTGCTCAGTGTCTCCCATTCCTGACCAGTGTCCAAGACAGGCAACCTGGCAGGAGACCTCCTGACCACCACCCAGGCTGTGGTACTTCTGTTCCTGGGGCTGGCAGCTCCAGACTTAGGGTACTCTGGTTGTTAGCAGAGGGCAGCAGCAGGGTAAAACATGTCTGTAGGTAGCTAGTAACACTGTTAAACAGGAGATGCATACAAATTGCTAGCTATAACTGATGATAAAATAACTATTTTGTGGAGCAAGGAACAGAAGAGTAACACATTGATTTTGGTAATTAATGGTTCAATAGAAACCTGTTCTGGGAGCGCCCTGGGCAAAGTCACTGGATTGGAAGTGCCTTTATTCCCTGGTGTCAGTTCTTTGCCTCACTCCTCTTCGTGTTCTCCGAGGCTGATTGCACGGCCCCAGGACAGCCACAGGCAGTGGATCCTGCTCGATAGGGCTGTCACTTCTCCTTGCAGGCTCCCACTCCTTCTGAAGGCTCCCTGGGACAAGGATTGTGGCTCAGTCTGTGCAGTGCTCATCCCAACAGGGCTGGAAACCACCTGCAGCCATGGACAGGGTGGTTTCCAGTGCCAGTACTTGTTGGAGGTGGGCCCTTCCCCCTCCATGGCAGCTGGCAATTGTCACTGGGGCTGTGAGAGCAGCTGCTCAGAGTGGTGCTGAGCCCCCAGCAGCCACCAGCCCTTCTCCCATTCAGCCCCCAGCTCTCCTCCTTCCTTCCACTGCTCCATCACATTAAGACTGAGACTTAATTTCCTTGCAGAAATTTCAGCATTTCCTTTCCAAATTTGTTAAGTAATATTTTAAAAAAGAAAAATCAAAGAGGAAATTTTATATGACCACACTCATATTTTGTGGGCACCATGGAAAGGATGGGAGCACAGCAAGCTGGCTGTGCAGGAGAAGGCAGCACCCAGCAAGGGGACTCTGCAGTGGGTCACATCCTGAAATTGAGGTTTATCTTTAGCCAGCCACTTTGAGAGATGTGCTACTGAGTGAATGCCTGGTGCCATTGTGTCAAGCTGGAGTATGGGTGCTACACAGTGCTGGTGAGGGGAAGCCCTGTTCTGGTCATCAGCAATGCTCTCCTTTCCATCAGATGGTTTTGGAGAGCAGCAAGGAGCACTTCTACAGTCCTTCTTAGGACATGTGTGCCTGCCCATGTGCTCAACTCTTGTTCTTGTTTCCTGTTCACTCTTCTTGCGCCACTCCCTGACACAAAATCATGCCCAGCCAAAGGGCATTGCATTGGAAAGGCAGCTCTGGTGGGACACAGCACTGGAGGGACAAGCTCTCTGACAGAGCCTGGGCACCAGCGTGCTGGCCCTGAGGTGAGTGAGCTGGAGTCCTGCAGCCCTGCTCCTGTAAAGCCCCCATGGCCTGGCCTCAGCTGGAAATTTCTCAAGAGGAAAACTTCAGGAGAGGGACCCACAGGACCCCACTGGCCTCTTCACCCAAAAACACTGGAGGCAGGAGCAGCCCAATGGCAGCACCAAACCCACCTTTGCCCTTGCCTTGGCAGAAGACCTCGCACCTCCTCCAGCAGCACCTTGGCAAAACAAGCCCAGTTGGATGTATTGCACCAGCAGCAACTACCCAAATTAGTGGGAGTTTTCAAGCAAGATGATGCCCTTAGCTGTCACAAATACAAGGCAACACTGACAGACAAATCTGTCTGAGCCTGGCCTGACAGCTACTTCTGCCTGCAGACTTCAGCTGCACAATTCCTGTAATGGCTGTTTCCTGGGGCTTGGCACTTTGACGTCAGCAGCACTGTGATCGCCGATGCCCAAGGTGCTCTTATAGAACCATTTCCAGCCTATTCACATTGTTTCCTCACCATATGTTTGTACTAAAAATAGTCGCAATGTGAAGGGGTAATGCTGCAAGATCCTGAGTGTCACCATTCTCCATGTCTACACAAGAGCTGGCCAGTGCCATAGATACTTCCCAGAAGCGGTGGCACTGCTCCTCCTTGTGTCTCCCAGTCAGCAGCACATCAGGCACAGTGTCTTTGGGGCAGATTAGCCAACAACACGTTAAACTATGCTTTGTGTTTTCCTAAGCATGAGTATTCGAAAGGCTTAAGATAAAAATATTGTTAAAACACATTTAAGAAGCATCCATGTTAACCATGAGCCACCAATGTGTCCTTGTGGCCAAGAGGGCCAATGGTATTCTTAATGCCTATCAATACCTAAAGGATGGTCAAGAGGCTGGGGCCAGACTCTGCTCAGTGGTGCCCAGGGACAGGCCAAGGGGCACTGAGCACAAACTGGTACCCAAGAGGTTCCAGCTGAACAGGAGAAGAAACTTTTTTGCTGTGAGGGTGTTGGAGCCCTGGCCCAGGCTGCCCAGAGAAGTTCCTCCTGTGGAGAGATTCCAACGGCACCTGGAGGTGATCGTGGGCAATCTGCTGTGGGTGACCCTGCTTTAGCAGGGGGGTTGGACTGGATGACTCCCAGAGGTTCCTTCCAACCTCCACCATGATGGGATTCAGGGATTCTGTAATATTGTGCCTGCAGCCCCTTTGAAGAGGTACGCTGTGGGTGCAGAAAGCCTTGCATGGAGTGCTCTGGGAGATGTGGCCATATACATGGCGCAATGGCATCCCACATTGTCTCCCCACATCCAGTCAGCGCAGAGGGTGCTGGGAAGGGCACGGGGCTGACCACACTTCCTCCACACCACTTGCAGTGAGTTCTAAAGGTGCTTCAATGCTTTTGGAATCCAGATAGTTTCCCACTTGGGCATCACTACTGGAGATGACACAGTGGGGGCTGGAATGGAGCCCTTTGGGGTGGGGGCCAGAGCAGCATGGTTGGGGCTGGCCATTGCCACAGCTCGTGCAGGAGCCAGAGGTGGGTGGGTGACTGGCTCGTGGCACTGCCCTCCAGCCTGGCCGGCACCCAACAGCTGAGGAGCTGTGAAAGTGGCTGTAATGCTCTTGCTGGGGACACCACTTAACACCTTCCGGCTTGCTGTGATAATCTTTAACTGGGGGCAGTTGGGACAAGCGTTTACCTCTTCATTATCTTCAATATAAATGCTATCTCACTGCAGTTTCATTTTACAGTATGGTAATATGCTATCCAGGAAACTCTTGCTACATGCTAATTTATCTGGTAGGCGAATTCCTTTTGGCTAATAGAAGTGCTTGCACAGGAAGCTCAAAACCCAGCAGCGATTAATTATTGACAGAGCATGTGAATTAGAGATAAAAGAAAAGTCATTCTTTCTTACACACAAGATAGTAAATAAATTTAATTATTGTACTAGAAGCAAGGGATCTTATTCTGTATTAAGTTTTATTAGCTGAGACATTTAAAAGCATGTCATCATAACAAAAAGGTCTTGTGTAATCCTAACTGCACCACTCTGGTACAAGGCTCTGAAGTGAATAGGCTTAATTGAGCAAATGGAAGCAGATGGCTTGCTGAACAGACAGGTATTGTACAGGTTTATTGTCAATTAACTTTTGTCTACATATGCCTATGGCGAATTGACTGGATAATGTGTTACCAAGGCTGACTTAACACTTCAGGTTCCCACTATGTCCAGGGTCTGAGAAGAGGCAGAGCCTGAAGTGCTTTGATCCCTAGGGCCCAACGGTGTGGTGGCATCCCTCCTCCTGAACATCCTGCCAACATCTGCTTGGGGCAGGAGGGACACTGAGGTGTCTGCCTACACCTGGCCCCTTCCTAACCACTCCTCCTCTGCTTCTGCACAGGAACGTGATGCCCAAGACGCTGGAGGGCCAGATCACCATGGAGAAGACTCCCAGCTACTTTGTGACCAACGAGGCCCCCAGGCGCATTCACTCCATGGCCAAGGACACAAAGCTGATCGTGGTGGTGAGGAACCCAGTCACCAGGGCCATCTCAGACTACACGCAGACACTCTCTAAGAAGCCAGACATCCCCACCTTCGAGGTGCTGGCCTTCAAGAACCGGACCCTGGGGCTAATCGATGCCTCCTGGAGTGCGATCCGCATCGGGATCTATGCCCTACACTTGGAAAACTGGCTTCAGTACTTTCCCCTTTCCCAAATCCTTTTTGTCAGTGGAGAGAGGCTTATCACTGACCCAGCCGGGGAAATGGCCAAGGTCCAGGACTTCTTAGGTCTGAAGAGAATTGTGACAGAGAAACATTTTTATTTTAATAAAACCAAGGGGTTTCCCTGTCTAAAGAAGCCAGAGGACAGCAGTGCTCCCCGGTGCTTGGGCAAGTCCAAGGGTCGAACTCACCCCAAAATAGACCCAGATGTCATCCACAGACTGCGGAAGTTTTACAAACCTTTCAATGTTATGTTTTACCAAATGACAGGCCAAGATTTCCAGTGGGAACAGGAAGAAAGTGATAAGTAGAACCACGACATCAGGAAAAAGCTCATTTCTTTTGAGATGTGAATCATCATTAGAGACCCAAAACTCACTCAGGGCTAGAGGCTCAGCCTTGCGAGCACAAGACTCTTGCGCTGTCAGGGTTGCAGCACAAGCCCTGTGATTCCAGCTCTGGAACCTTAGTGGCACATCACCTCAGGTTGCACATGGGCTGAGGGGTCAGTGGTGGGTGGCAGGAGGAGGAGGCAGAGGGAGCAGGGCTCCTCAGGGTGATGGGATGCTTTGTGTCGACATTTGGCTGTTGGTGTCCTCCTCACAGCCGGGCAGGCAGGACCAGCACCTCCTGCCATGGCCATCTGAGCAGGAGGGTAGCTCATAGAGCCCAGCAGCAACTTAACAAACCCATAGATTTGGTTTCTCCTGCCCTGGCTTTTGGTTTTGCCCCAACAGCAGCATCAGATCTGGTAAATTCAGGACATGTGCATTTAAATGCACACTGGTACTTGTGTGTGGAAGGAATAAAGCCAGTTATGCTGCAAAGGAACTATGTACAGAAATTTCATTTGCACCAGACGTATCAATTACTTGTTGCACTAAAACTAGTATTTACCAAGTGCCACAGAACACCAGGGCTCGATCCTCCTCCAGCTGATGGGTGTATCCCTACTGCTGGAAGAGAGGTGTTCCTGCTCAGTGAGATCATGGTCTCCCCCATATCCTGCTGCTCCTGGAAGCCACACCAGGGACCATTCCTAAGCACCTGCTTGGAGTGTGCTTGAGGTCTTACCCTTGACCAGACACTGAGGCATGGTGTGGAGCCATGTGTGGCCATGCAGCACTTCCTGTCCAGGCTGTGTGGTTCTGTGATTCGGAGCCAGGGGTTCCTGATGGGATCCAGGGGAGTGACAGCAGGGTAGAGGCATGAAGACAGTCCTAGTGTAGGGTCTGGGCAGGGCTGACTCTTGGTGCCCCTGGCACTGCCCGTCATTTGCACCTTGAAAATAAGATCTTGCTGCTGATGTTCAGGATTGCAGGATGAGGAAGCAGCCTGCACCTGTACTTCGGAATTACAGAAAAGCAATTAATTCCCAGGGTCAGCACTGCTCTGTGCAAAAAAGTGTGCTTTCCAGTGGAGATGACCAAATCAACCAAATTTTCAAACTGTAGTAGAAAGTGTAGAATAAACTCACACCCCAGCTGGATCCTCCAGCAGCGTGATGGGGGTTGCACATTGGAAGCAGTGGAATGCAGACCAGCAGTACTGTGACACAGCTGCACTGTTTCCATTGCCAGTACAGATAGAAAACCATGGAGATGGAAGAAAAGGGAAAACAGAGAGCTGCTGTTGCTTGAATGTTCCCTTCACAAGAGGTGACTTCTAAGGGCACTCTGGCATTGCTGCTCCTTGCTTTGTTTTAATGCATGGTAAGGGTGTCTCCCAGGTGGAGCATGGCTGGGTCCGAGTCCCCTGTCCCCTTCTGGGTAGAGGATCCCTGGCTGCCGGGAGGCAGCAGAGATGAGGTGTGAGATTTCTGTGGGAGACTCAGTTTTGATTAGGGTGGCAGGAAATCCCTACTGATACTAGAGCTAACCAGACAAAATGGCTGTTACATTGGGTAACAAGCTGAGCCTGCTTTGGGTTTCACAGCCTGTCGTGTGGTTCGTTACACCATGAAGTGCTGCTGGAGCCTTGGATTGGATGCAAAAAGAGCTGAAGCCATTTGGAAAATGCGGAGTGTGGGCCATGCTGGATGGACACCGCAAGGTCCCTGCTAACACCATGTTAGTTCCTATTAGCTTCATTAGATTTAAAAACAGCTCCTGACATAATACAGTTTTCACAGATGCACAAATCCCCCCAGAAAATTGCACAAAAATTCGAAGTATGTAATAGGAGTAATTTTACAGTGTTTCACACATTACTAGTCAGATCAGCTCCTAAGTGAAAACTGTTTTAACACAATTTGATGCGAGCTGTTCAATGGAGTCTTTTGGAGGACGAGGTGCTCATTGAGACCCAGTGTCCATGCTCCTCACGGGAGGGATATCGAGACATTTTTACCTCTTCCAGTGTTCTGTAGCCCTGACACCATGGTGGGCTGGCCCTGATGGCTCTGAGCGGAGCCTGCTGGGGGGAGATGGCAAGACTGGTGGCCCTGGTTCCTGCCGGAGGAACTCAGCAACGGGGACACTGTCCTGGCTCATGACATGGCCAGGACCTGGCAGGCTGGTGGCTGTATGGCCACCAGTGTGGCACTGTGCCTCTCCTCTGTGGCCAAAGCTTGGACTCTCAGCCCCCACCCACAGCTTAACCAGGAGCAGTTTTTCTCCAAGCAAGGTCTGCTTGAGCTTGGAAGAGCCCCTGAGGACCCTCCCCACCCACCAGGTCTCCCTGCACACTCAGCTTTCATCTGGTCCAAATGCTGCCCAGGGCCTCCTCGTGCAGCTCAGGCTGGCTTCTCCCAGGAGGACCCTCTGCTATCAAACCCATGTCACACTTCTCATCATGCCCTCACTGTAGGGACAGGAGATCTGAAAGCACATGTTTGTCTGAGAGCTACAACCCAGCTAAGTACCCTGTTGGGGAAGCCATGGCATGTGGCTGGGACTGGCAGGAGCCGTCCTGCACTGGGACAAGTCACAGTCATACCAGAGGCTCAGTCCTTCAGCTGGAACAAGGCTGCGGAGCAGAGATCCAGAGGAGGGAATACCATAGCAGGTCCCTGTCCCCCCCAGGAGGGGCCACCCCATGGCTGGTGGTGCTGGGCCTATCCGTGCCTTGCCCACGTGCCCCTGCACTTACTCCTGCTCTTTCTGTCATATATCCAGAGGTTTATTTTTATATCGGTGCCATCTTCAGCTCGAAAGGAGCCACAAAGTGCCCAGTGGGAGAGGAGGCCCCAATCTGCCAGACCCATAGACAGTGTCCACTCCCCCTTCGAGTGCCACTGTGGTGCCACCAGACCATTGGCAGCGCTGGCAGGGAGCAGGACACACCATCAACCTGGGGTAGGCACAGGTGGCACAGGGGGTATTGGGGTATTCTGTTCTCTGTTTTTTCTGAACCGTGCCCCATGTCTGCTCTGCTAAGGCAGCAGCTTGTTGGGGGAGTTGTGTTCTGTCTGGCCAGAGAGCGGCTGCCAAATGAGAGAGAGTCAGGTTAATAACACTTTTTTTTTTTTTAACTATTCAAATGTCAGCATCAGAATACACAGGAAATTGAATTTTGTATTTGATTTCAATTAGCAAAGCATAAATTATATTTAATTTTATACACAGACTGGGTGATTCATTGTTCTGGAAAAGCTGGTACTTCATGGTTCAGAGACTGGAAATGGAGAGTTAGTTTTGTCTGAAACCAAACTGCTGTGCTGTCACCTCCTCCCAAATGTGTCTCTGTCTGTCGGTGTCACTCTGTACCTGAGTATGAAAATCCTGAAGTGAACACTTGAACCCACAGCACTAAACAATAAAATGTTGTAGCAGCTGCATTTCTGTGCTCCATTTCTCCCAGACCCCTCACAGCAGCACCAACACCCCATCAGCTCTGTGCTGGACTCTTTCCAGCAGTTGCCTATCCTTCTTAAACTGAGGGGCCCAGAGTTGGACACAATATCCCAGATGCAGCCTCACCAGGGTAGAGTAAAGAGGAAGAAGAACCTCTCTTGACCTACTAGCCACACCCCTTTTAATACCCCCCAGAATCCCATTGGCCCTCCTGACCACAAGATCACACTGCTGGCTCATGGTCACCCTTCCACCCACCAGGACCCCCAGATCCCTTTCCCCTTCACTGCTCTCCAACAGCTCAGCCCCCAACCTATACTCATACATGGGGTTGGTCTTTCCCAGGTGCAAGACTCGACACTTGGCCTTATTGAATCTCATTAAATTTCAAAGGGGCTGGAACATCTTCCTTATGAGGAAAGACTGAAGGAGCTGGGTCTCTTTAGCTTGGAGAAGAGGAGGCTAAGGGGTGACCTCATCTATGCTTTTAGATATGTGAAGGGTGTGTGTCAGGAGGATGGGGTCAGGCTCTTCTCAGTGAAGCCCAGTGACAGGACAAGAGGCAATGGCTGTAAGCTGAAGCATAGGAGATTCCGTGTGAATACATGTAGGAATTTTTTCACAGTGAGGGTGCCAGAGCACTGGCACAGACTGCCCAGAGAGGTTGTTGAGTCTCCTTCAGTGGAGGTATTCAAAACCTGTCTGGACACGCTTCTGTGTGACCAGGTCTAGGGAATCCTGCTGTGGCAGGGGGGTTGGATTAGATGATCTTTCGAGGTCCCTTCCAACTCCTAATATTCTGTGATTCTGTGATCATCAGCTGACCCATGGCAGACACCGGCCACGACCCACCACCAGCCAGACTGGCCCCGAGCAGCCACTCCTACCTACCAGTGCCAAAACGGCCAGGGGAAGGCACATGCCACAGCTGTGACTGGGATTGAGACCAGGACCACCTGGGCCATCACCCAGTCTGCAGCGTCTTAGGCATGGGGGAGTTCCCATTGGGCAGCGTCCCCAGAGATGCTCTGCATGGAATCAGGTCAGGGACCCACGGAGAGCACAACCTCCTGCCTTCTTCTGCAGGGAAGAACCAGACACCAGCCCCCTTCCAGACCAAGAGCTGCTTTAGCTGGGACAGCTGGGTTGTCTCTGCAGTGGGGAACATCAAGAAGTTACCCCATGGTGGAGGAAAGCAGGATGTGCCCCTGCACTGGGGGACAGCAGGATTGTCTCTGCAGTGGGGGATAGCTTTCCCCACTGGCCTGGCAGCCCAGAGTGCACCTCCCAATGTCACAAAGAACAAGCAATGCCTGGGAAGTTTCACTTGATGCTGATTAAGGATAAATCAGTGGATAATAAAAGGATAGAGAGGGCTGGCTGCCAGGCAAAGAAATCAGGGGGAAAATTTTTTTATCTTATTTTGTGTGCACAATTTCCTGCTAGTTTGAAAAAAGCAATTCCACGGCACAGACCTATTGTGTCATCTGATAAAAACCACTGCAAAACTTTTATCAACAAAATTAGGAAGTAGTGAACTATAAAATTGCTAATTATTTTCTAGTAAATTTACTTTTAAATAACTTTAGACACCAATTACAGGCACCATTAAGCACCATTAACACTGGGTATATTTACCAAACAAGGATGGAATACTTATTATTCAAATCAAGATCATTTTGGTGTAGATTTTGCTGTTTGGAAAGCAGTCCCTTCTTACCAGATGTTTGAAAAGATCATCAGAAGATCAGTTACACCTCAAACATTGTCATATTGCTAGTATTTGAATGGTGGTATGATCTAATTTGACCCTTGAAACAAACCCAGTGTGAGCAGGGACCGTGATCCCCAGGTGTTGCCCTGATAGTGCCCACACCACAGCACGGGGCCAGGACCCATGGGCTCGTTTCCTGCAAGCCCTGAGAAAGTATGTCCCCAGTGTAGCTGCTCTAGCTGTCCCTTGCAGTGTCTCCTTCCCCTGCTACGTGCAGGGCATCAGCACCCTCTGCAGACCCCTCCATGTTGGGCCAGTGAGCATTGCTCCTCCTGGCAAACCACTGATGTTTTCTCTCTCCATTGCTGTAGCAGGATTTGCTCCTTAGAAGACCCTCGCAGCTCTGCAAAGCATTCACCTCCTTTGTTTTTTGGACCACGTGTTGTGAACACAGTGCCGTGAGCTATCCCCCAGTGCCATGGGCTGCCCCAGTGCCAGCACCACAACAGCCCCAGTGCTGGTGCTGGGCTGATCGGCAGCATGCACCTGGTAATTGGACGTTGCCAGGAGGCTGTCAGAAAGCTGGCTGCAAAGCTGTTACCTGCTCCCACTTTCCTGCTGTTATCTTTGACATCCTCATTATTTATTAACTGCCCTGTACCCAACAGGCTGCCACTGATGTGGAGATGCTCTTATTATGCAGGTTCGATATTCCACCTGCCTTCCAAGGTCACATCCTCCAGGATGTCTTGCAAACCAGATTGAAGAGGTACCAGCAAAGATGCAACATGTTCTGTATATGCCAATGCCAGGTTTCAAATAGAGCTCTTTGAATAAGGATGACATACTAGATGGTGATATAAGACCCTGTTGCTCACTGCTTTTCCCCAGCTGTAGCACTGTTTGTGCATCTGCATCAACAAACGCAGGAAAGCAGAGCATCAGGCAACAGCTCCAGCCATCAGCTTTCACACACTGGAACAAAGGGTCTCTCTCTGACACCCCAGCCTGGGAGGAGACCATCATGGAGATGATTTAGCTGGCCAGGTTGACCCACAATGACCTCTTACAGCTTTATCAGCATGAATAAACCCCCTTTTCCTGCACTCTGCCCTGTGTTGCTGCCTCTTCAGCAGGGCACCAGGTGCATGTGACCCCCATGCCCGTCATGGCTTTTGTGCCTGTGCCAACAGGCTGCAACATCCCAGTTGTTCCAGCCACAAACATCAAAAAGAAAAATGATGCTCTCACCTCTTCAGCTTTCATGGTGCCTTTTGCTCAGGGTTTGTTTTTGTTTTGGTGACCTCTATGAGTCACTCACTGGAAAAAAAATTCAGGTTAGAAAATTCTTGATGCCTTTTAAAAAGCTTTTCTGACTTCAAGTAAAAACCTTGAAATCAGAAGAAATAATTTGAGGGTCTCTTCACAATTACTTTATACCACCAACAAGGATAGTTTGGAAATTTTTAGATGTAATGCAAGGTCTAATATCCCAAGAGATATGAGCACTTGCCCATATCCACCCCACATAGGGATAGAGCTGACAGATCAGAAGGTTTCTCCATGGAAGGACTTACCTAGAGATTAACAGGAATGTCTTCTCTAACCTCATGATGCCTTAGGATGGAAGAGGAGAAAGACATTGAGGTTTTGAAGAATAGTTCAGAGTGCTCCCTGTGCCACCAGTGCCTGGGTGGGGCAGGATACATCTCACTTGTGTCAGAGAGGATCCACCAGATACCTCAGCAAAGGAGCTCTATGGGATCTGTCCCCCTCCCTGGCTCCCGTGCTGACAGAAGAAGGCTGGTTTACTAGCTCACAGTTAGGGTGGGTGTTACCTCAGCACAGTCCAGGAGCCCCTCACGTGGAGGTTATCGTCCCTCATCCACCAGCAGCTGTGCAGAGAAGGAAGGAAAGGGTCTGTAGTTGGTTCCTCTTCCTTCTCCCTCTCCTCAGAGGCAGGATGGAGGGTCTCCCACAGATCTCTCCTGGTATTTGCCTTGGGATGGGCTGCCTGGAAGGTGGGCTGCCCCTGCCCCAATGCCCCTTGCCCCATACTGCAGCTGGGCATGGGGCTGGGAGGGACATGCACCATTTGCACATTCTCCAAGGAAATCAGAACTGAAAGGAACCAGGATTGTTTCAACAACACATTTTGTGACTGAAGTCATTATGTGCAGAGAGTTGTACGGGTAGCTGAAGGACAGAATTAATATAGTAAGTAATCCTCTCCCTTTAGCAATATCTTTCTGCATGAAATAATGATTTAATGTCTAACTTTTTCCACCATACACATTTCCTCATAACAAACACTTATATGATATGCAGCTATTTATGTTTCAAGGCAAAAAGCATGGAGTGTAATGGACTCTACTCTGACTATCTGCCCGTGAAGAAATTTCACTGTATCATGGGAAATGAAAAAACATTTTATGTGGAGACAATTTCTTTCTATTTAAGATACTCTTATCTTTTCCCCCTGTTTTGCATGGAAAGGATATCTGCATGACAGTGATGTGCCTCTCCTGCACAGGGGGTGTCTGTGCTTTCCAGGACCGTTGTCCAGCTTGGTGCTCCTGAGCGCTTCTCACTGCTGGTGAACAGCACCATGTAGGGTTTTTCTGGAAAACTTGGTTGGTTTCCCGGTGACTCCAAAGCAGTGAAGGGTGGCACGTGGCATCAACTCCAGTAAAAAGCCACAGAAGCTTCTGTGTTGAGGTAGTGTGTGCATTTGGACCTTACAGCTCTCAAGAAGGGTAATTAATCCTGTAACTTTATGTAGTGGTGGGCAATATATCATGTGTTTGAGCTCAGGACGCAGCCCCAGGGTTGTCCCTGCTCTAGAGGTGCTAGCTCTATAGCAGCAGAGAACATTACAGCTCTGGGACAGGGAAGCTGCTCTCCCTCCAGACAACCCCTGCTCTGCCAGCCCTGCTCTGTGCCAGCCAATCCATCCATCTTCCCCATGCCTGGCTGCATTCACCCAGAGCCAGCCTGTCCCTGTGGTATGGAGCCAGCCTGCAGCCAACCCTGGCAAGCAGTGCCCAAGGGCAGAGTGCTGCTTCCTGAGGCTGCAGTGCCAAACCCAGCCAGCCTTGGCTCCTTTGGTAGGAGTCTACCCAGGTTGACCCTCAGCTCTGCCATTCCCTTTTTCTTCCTCGAGATTAACATCCAGAGTGACAAAGGTCTGTCCAGCAGGGACACTTGCCTCCAGGGTGTTGCTCTCCATACTCCCTAAGGCAGATCTCACAAACATCAACAACACGTAGAAGAAATGAGCTTTTCCTTAGAAGTGACACACTGCTTAAAAGCACTGATCCAGATAACAGGAGAGATGTCTGTGTAATGAAGGCAAACGACACATCTGGCAATTTTCCACCCAACTGACAGAGATAAACAGTTATAAATATACTCATTAATAGTGTAAGCATCCTTCAAAGCTTGTCTGGAGAGTCTGTGGGGCCAGTGTGCCGTGAGCGGGCTGGTGCTGCAGCTGGGCATCCAAGCAGCAGGTACAACAGGGCCAGGACAGCAGCCCCTCGTTAGAAGAGGTGAAAGGAAGCTCAGCAGTGCCAGAGGGAGACACATCCCAGGAGGAGACAAAGGGTTAGTTAGGAAGCTCTAAGTGCACTAGGCAGAGCTGCCAGGGCTGTCACATCATCCTGCCAAGTGCCAGCCAAGCCATGCTCCCAGCATGGTCATCACCAGTCCAGCCCCAGCAGGTCAGCTGTGCTCCTGTGTCATCACCAGGGACCCTGCACAGCACTCATCCTTGCTGAGCAGCTGGACCCAGCTAGGCTTCAGCCCTAGTTTAACAAGGGAAAGCTAATGGATGATTTTTGCCCTCATCTTAGAAAGGTACCTGCAGGATGAGTTGCAGCTAATGAGAGGAGTGAGGAATAGGCAGGTCACTGAGGGTGACCACACTCCCCTCTTGAAAGATTTCATCTGAGCAGAATAAGTGCCAGAGAGCAAATCCTCTGACAAACTCAGGGTATTTTTTTCAAGGAATCTTTCCATTCACATGGCAATTCCCTGGACATTGGTCTCTCTGAGTAATATTTTAAGGTTTTTCACTATGTCTGTGACCTGCAGCTTTTAGTGTCACTGGCTAGCCATGTTTCCTCTTTTATGGGACTCTCCTGCTGGTGGAAGACATTCTGGTGACCTCAGCTCTGGTGGAGAAAAGGCTGCTCACAGAAGGAACCAGTCTGTGCATGGGGACCCAATGAGCAGGGCCTTGGGTGGGCACTGTCACCTGCTCCACTCCTGCAGTGTCCTGAACCCCAGTGTGGGACACCAAGGACACAGGCATCTCAGGCTCTCTGAAGGGAGAGCCCTCTCATCCCCTCAGTCTACAGTGGAGAGGGAGTCTGAGAGCAGAGGTCTGGGGCCTGGGCAGGACCAGGCGAATGGGTGGGTGCTCTGCTCTCACGGTGTCCCATTCAGCAGCACCCATGTCCCCAGTGCCCCTCAAGGCTGGGCAGGTCTAGCACCAGATGGCACTGCAATACGTCCTTCTCCGAGGAGGAGCAGGGGACTTAGCCTCCAACACAGAGCAGGGAGGTAACATGACTGCAAGGCCTGGCAGTTGAAGACATGCCACTCTTAGCAGATGATCTCCTTGAAGGAGGTCAAACAATGTCCGGTGTTGTACCCAAGCACCAATGACTTTGTCTGCCCTTTGTGGGCTGACCTGTTTGTCAAGAATTACTGTCTAGCAGAGGTTCACTGCTCTGAAGTTTGCTTTGTCTTAAAAGCTCACTGCATCTCCTGAGCCAAATATGGCAATTTTTAAATCCTAAACACTGGCACCACCGCAGCCTCTGCCTAGTATGATACCAATCTGCAAAGACAGTTCTTGGTCACTGTGCAAAAAGGCTTTCTTTACCCAGGCTGCAGTTTGGCCACTCTCCAGTTCACACAATCTGTCAGAGTTCACAGGAGAGGACATCCTGCTGAGAGGGACTTCACAGTTTCTGGAGAGCTACATCTCCTGAGCTGGAGTGCACACACAACAGGAAATACTTGGCTCATCCATCTGGTTGGGGGCATCTCTACAGGGTAAGATAGGAAAATAGTTTCTTCTAGCAAGATTTAATAATAAAATCATAAGCGTGGTGTTTTCCTTCCAGGTATGATAACTGATGTGGTAAAGTAGATTTGTTAGATTTACAATATGAGAATTACTCTCAGGAAGGAAAAAAACAACTGAAACCCACACAAAAAACCTGCAACAAGAAAAATAAACCCACACAAAACAAACCAAAACCAAGCCCATGTTCCCAGAAGCGAACATTAGAAACACTCTAATGCCCTGAAAACTGTGGGTTTAGCCCCATTCTATTAGGGAAAATGTCTTTTCATGCAACTCAGAGAGAGAATGGCATATGCCACTGGCTTGTCCATCTGTCTTGCTCTGTTTGCAGCAGCAGAGCTCTCAAACCAGAGAGTCAGCCTTTGGTCCTGTCAAAAACTGCAGCATCCACTTTGTTATTTTAAACATAGAAAACAAGAGCTACAAGCAGTGTGAGCTGGAGTCACGACCAGAACACACACAGGTCAGCCATCCCCCAGGGTGCTGGATACAAACCAGTGCTAGAGACGAGGAGACAGACTTGTGTTGACTCAAACTCTGTGGCAGAGAAACTCTTCCTCCCATGCCATGGAGTGAATAAGCTGGACTGCACCTTCTTGGAGGGTGTTATACAGAGATAGAACCTTCCCACCAAAGCCTGTGCCTTGCCAGAACAAGGGGGATTTTAGGGTGTTCCTGTCCATTTACACTGCGGTTTTCTTACAGGTTACACGTAAAATGCTGTGTTTCAGTGTCACCAGGCACACATCTGCTGCTGGAACTTTCCTGGTGCCGCTGAGGAATCCTGCTCTCTCCATGGGCACAGCTGCTCAGGTTTCACCCACACAACACCTGCATCTTCTCTGCTAGTCACCCTCTTGTCGAGTGGTTAATAACTTTGTGTAACTTTTTGTTAAGCAGCGAGGAAATGTTTTCCAGGGAAAGCTAATTCCAGCACATCCTCCCTGTGTAGGTTTGATATTAGGGAACAGTGAGTGTGTTGAACTAATTAGCATACAGCTCTTCACTTACTCAGCTAATATGCATATTTTGCTGAGGATGAGAGAATCTCCAGGTGCTGGTAAGATGCTGGCATAGTTGTGGCTCCAGCCCCATGGCAGGTGGGCACGGGAAGGTGTAGCAGCATGCGGCTGGCTGCCCCATGCCAAGGGCTTGCCAATGCCCTGAGGATGACTGATCCTGTTCTCCAGCCACATCGAAATAAGTGGGATCTGCATGAGGAAGCACTACCTCCTGCCAGGATCTATGTTCATTCCCTCCCCACCCTGTGCCACAGCAGGCACGGCCCCAGCAATCAGACCATGCCAGGCTGTGTCCCTGCCACTCTGGCCCCATGAGGTTGATGAGCAGAGCTACCCCATGGCTCCCTCCTGGGCTGTGCCCATGGACAGACAGACAGACACACACATGCTTCTAGGAGCCAGGCATTTTTTTCATTTTTGCACAAAATTCTTCCAGAGATGATTATTTGAAAGATGAGTCACCAAATACAATAGCAAAGACACATCCTTGACTTACTGGCAGAGAAGATGTGACCAGCATTAAGTCTCCATGCAATGTCTCCATCACACAGTGTCTGGCATTTATTCTAAACAGCTCTCAGATTTGAGTCAAATTGTTTTTTCACATCAGAAATCCAGCTACTTTCTGTAAGAAATGTTTCTTAATGAAAGACAGACTGCGTGCACGGATGTAAAAACCATTAAAGCAGAGCTCTGTATGTATATACATATGTGCTGCACACATATGCTGCCTTTTACAGCCCCTTTGTATGAACACACATGGAGATGCACATTACCATCTGTGCACTGAGGTTATGCTCTGAAATGGGGCATAAATTCCAGGTACCTTTGGGGAGCAGTGTCATGTTAACAGGCAAGCAGGAAGGTTACTTCTTATGTATCTTGCATTTTCTCTCTCATTCTGCCTGTTTCTCCTTGTACACTTATACTGATGTGTTTAAACATGGGCCCTGTGCCCCCTCTGTGATGACTGTCCCTGTAACCATGGCTGTGCTCTCTGAGGGTTTCAGGACAGGATGTCAGAGAGAGGACAGCCCCAGCAGAGAGACCTCCCTGGCTGGGGCAGCTGATGGGAAGGGGAACGGGTGGCAGAGCAGCAGGTCAAAGGACAGGGAGGGATGCCTGCATGATACCTCAGGAGCAGACATCCACCCTTGCCCCCGAGTGCCCAGGAGGCCACCAGAGAGAAGGGATATTGCTGGAACAGCCAGCTTTGCCCAGGAGAGAGCCAGCAGGCCTGGTGCATCCTTAAGACCCCCACATTCCCCCTGCACCTTGTCCAGAGTGGGGCTGACCCAAATGCTCTGGCTACAAGCCCAGCGGTGAGCCTCTGCAAGGACTGCCTGCAAGCAGACCCTGAGGATGCAAAGTGGAACAGCCCCTGCCTGGTTCCCTCTAGCCACAGGACCATGGCTGGCAGAAGCCCCTTGCTCTGTGCTGGGAGTGGGCTGGGGCAAGGACAGATGCTCCCAGGGGTCGACATCTGTTTTATGTGCTGCCCTGTGCCATGAAAGAAGCTTGTAGTCTATTCCAATTCAACAGTGTGTTCTGACCTTGATGATGTTGGTTTAACTAGGATATGAAATGCAAATATAGCCTAAGCTCAACAATTCTGGCACCCAGCAGAGAGACTGAAGGGTGGAACGCTTCCCAGAAGGGTCAGGGAGAGCAGGAAAAATTATATAGAGCAAATAAACAGAATAAAAAGCTTCTCTATTATCCTGGCGCACAGGGCTGCAGCTTCAGGAGACTGCAGGAGATTGTGCTGCTCGGAGGCTTATCCTCAGGGACAAGCTGCTGATCAGGAAACAGAGAAAGGGCTAAGGGCAAGGAGACAAGTTGTTTTTAAATAACTACGAGCCAGGAAGGAGTCACCCTCATTCTGCTCCTTGGCTGATTCTTCATCACTCGCTACCCCACAGCCAGGACAGTCACGCCGAGATTTCCCCGGGATCTGGGGTCAGACCTTAGGAAAGGGTTTAATGTGCTGTCATACTGGGGAAGGGGGGAATTGTTTCCTGACCCATAGCCAAGAAGATGCCCTCCAGGGGAGGGCAGCCTCCACACCACCAACCTCCCCATGATTTGAAGGAGCTGTTGTCACCAGCTGCTTAGGAATCTGAATATACACAAGCTACTGCTGCAAGCTTTGGATGCCATGAGACACTTGAAAGCTTTGAATTTAACAGGTATAATTGCCCGTTTTCAAATCAAGGCGGGATTTGCACATTGTCAGTAATTTTCAGTGAACCCACCTGGAATGCTAATTGTGGCTCTGCATCTCCTAAGCAGAGCAGAGCACTCACTGGATGGCAGGGTCAGAGCCCTGCTTGTTCCAGAGGGACCTCATGCTGCTGACTCCAGGACAGATCTGCACACACCAGCTTTGCACGGGCACAGTGTTTGTGAAGGGTGATGTCAGCCAGGGCGAGGATGTCTCCTTTCTCCTTGCACCATTAAGGAACTGGTATCCTTTGTCTGCATGGGAAGCAACTTGTAGATAAGATTTAGCTCAGACTCAGACAAGTTCTTCCTCAGGGGAATGCCAAGATTTCTCCAAGGGCTTCTGCATCCAAACCACTACAGGCAGATCTTGTTGCCTGCTCTGCCACATAGCATGCTCCTGTGTGCAAAGCTGGAAGGCGTTGCAGAAGCTCTGCCAGCCAATGGAGCATCCCAGAGTGTGCGCAGGTATGATTCTGGGACGGATCCTACATGAGGGTGACAACAGAGGCCAGAGCAAAGGCTGTATGTGCAAGGAGCAGCTGGCACAATTCCTGAGGCCAGGGCTGGAGGTTGACATAGCCCTTGCACCCTCAACATCCCACCAGTGCACACCTCAGGAAGACCCACAAGCAACAGGTCAAGGGATGCAGACCTGCAGCATCCTCACACAGACCCAGCCTGTCACAGCCAACACTGAGACTCCTTGTAAGGGAAGCACAGAAGGAGGCACCTTTGAACTTGGATGATGGAGCTGACATGAGATCCCTGCAAGGGGTACACCAAGGGTACTCTGGGCAAGGGACAGAGCTGGAAGCCCAGGAAGATGTTGGGCAGAGATGCAGCTGCAAGCCAGTAGTCCTGGATACCATGGGGCAGTCCTGTGATGCACCAGGTGGGGAGACCCCAGCCCTGGCCAGAGGTTTGAGCTGAGAGAAGCATTCTCATTTAGGCATCTGCAGTGCCATCATGACTTCATTGAAAATTTAAACCACAAATTACAACATTCACTTCGAAAGAAT
The DNA here is from genome assembly GCA_013399015.1 of Galbula dea. Taxonomy (NCBI): domain Eukaryota; kingdom Metazoa; phylum Chordata; class Aves; order Piciformes; family Galbulidae; genus Galbula; species Galbula dea. The sequence goes on from VWZX01005088.1 coordinate 117,585, forward strand.
TGCTTTCCTACCAATTACAGTTAATAGGGTAAAATTAATGTACCAATTAATATGGCTGCTTCTAAAACTCAGTCTAATATGTTAAGTACTGTTCCTGCCTCTGTAAATGCAGCAAAATAAAGTGATGATCAGGATGGGAGCTAATAAAGTTTTGCTTCTCTGTACTTAAACTATTTGGCATCACTGACTTAAGGCACAGGAAAAAGGCGATTATTTAACATTTTAAGGTTTGTAAGACCCATAAATCATTTCATACATGCCATATTTGTTGAAAAGGATAGAATACATTCAATTTTACAGTATATTAAACTTCATCTAATTTGAACGTAAGAACAGACCAGCAAAATAAATGACCAATTTCTGAAGCAGAAATTACCATTTGGCTGCTGCCATTATGAAGCTGCTGGTATTTTATCATGTTCTTAACATAATATTGCTTGTCTATTGATGCATAGTTATAGTGCTAGACCAAATTGGAAGGCGGTGAAAGAGGACAGTGCAGAGGTTTTTTTTAATAGGCATCATTTGTCAGATGTTATTTCAGAGGTCTTTGCACTGATGATAATATGCAGATTAAAGCAGAAGTAAATAGGAAAAGAGAAAAGAGAAAAATAAAGAGAGAGAGAGAGAAAGAAAGGGAGTGAGAATTTCAGCACATTCTGGCTGCATCAGGCAGGCAGGTAGACCCAGCCCCAGTGGGTACAGATAACAGTAATTAATCTGGGTTGAAGGGTTTCTTCTGAAATCCCCCAGTGTTCGACAAAAGGAGGCATCCTCCCCTGAATCTCAATGCTGCTGGGAACGGCAGGGACAAAAAGCAGGAGAGCTCTGTCCTGGGGCAGGACCCAGAAGTGGAGCATGGCCCCTCACCAGCATTGTCTGTCCTCCCTACTCCACACTCCCTACTGCAGCAGCCACAAATCTGAGTGCAAATAAAAATTATGTTTAGTTGGCAAAACAGGAGAAAGGTATCTCCATTCTCCAGAGTTCATTGTTCTGCTAGACTTGGTATTATAGTGGCAATATATTACAGGGAAGAAAAATCAGCTGGCTGCTTGCCTTCAGAATGACAATGGAAAGGCACAAACATGATGGAGGTGCAGCTGGCCAGAGGAGATCTCAAGCTCTTCAGGCATTAGCTTCTCTGCCTGGGCAGGGCATTTGCCCCCAGGACAGGGCACTGCCCTGGAGTATGGCAGCTTTGATGGCACAGGGGTCTGCTGTGCCCGTGGAGGCAGCCCACACATCTCTGACCCCAGCAATGCCCCATAGGCACAACTGCAGGATTGAAAATACCTTCCTACCAAAAAAAAAAACAAAAACCCAGACAAAACCAGCAAGATGCTTCATTTGTGTTAAGGATAGTTCTTCTGTCCCCCAGATCCCTGAATTTCCTCTAGTGAAGGGTTTCTGCTGCTGACAGCTGCCAGGGGAGCGTGTACAGGGAGGGCAGGGCTGGCATGTGTGTGGACAGCAGCTCTGCAGCCACCGTGCAACCTGTGCAGATGCTCCACAGTGATGCTAAATAAGAACATCTCAGAGCCTGGACCTGCTTAAACCAAATGAATTGCTCAGATATTAGAGCTGAGATCGTGTTCCATGACTGCAAATCTGCACAGGAATACACTGTGCTATAACATAGATTTCAATTACTTCCCAACCTTCAGCGTGATGATATGACATTAAGCTCCTCTGTCAGTTTGCCAGCTTGCTCTTACTTTTATTTCTCCTATTAAATGTGGTCTTTGTTGCGCTTCATTGATCTCTGAGCATATTCTGCTGTTTACAACTTTGATAATCTTTGCGTAATCTTCAGGGGTAATTGAATTTGAACAAACATGGCTGAATTTTAAACACCATACAGATTTAACTACAGTGAGAAGCCATGATATGAAAGTCAAACCTGGAGACAGGAGAAGCACTTACGTTCAGCTCCTTTACAGAAAATTAGGAGCTGAGCCAGGCCCAGAGTCCAGGGATGTCATTAGGAAGTTCAGTGACACAGCTGGGGGTAAGACCAGACCTACCCCAGAGTTTAATCCCAAGTAGTAAACATCAGGTCATTTAATGATTTTTGAATAGGTAAACCCAAAACACTTCTGCATTTGTGCAATTCCACTGGGTCTCACTCTCTGCCAGGACAGGATGCAATCAGCAGCTTTCAATCTTTGTTTAAATACCTAGGGAATTGCCCTTGTACAGATAAATTATTGTTTTTATGGATATATTTTGCAAATTAGACAAAGGGGAAATGTTCTGGTTGGATTTTGAAGTAAAAGTTTTTTTGCAGAGCCCTGGGGGCACATTCACAGTGCTTTCATAATTGTTCTCATTATTTATTATTTGCCGGCACTAGGAACGTGCCCAGCGCAGTGCAGGCACAAAGCAATGTGGCTCTCAGGCAGGCACCACACTCCCAGTGCCAACAGCTCATGAGAAATGACCAAACCTCCCCATCGCGGGGATGCAGGTGCCACATTCCCCTAGCCCTGAGCCCAGGCAGAGCTTCTCTCTCCTTCCTCTCTCTGCTGGCCCCTGAGTCACTCAATTCATTTCAGCCTCCCTTCTGGTGGCTGGAAAAACAGATGCCTTGCTTGAGGACATCAGATTTTTGATGCTTTTCCTACAAACTTTAATTTCCCATACAGTCCTCACCCAGGAGGTAGGGAGACTGTTCAAGTATGCTATAAATTAATATGCTAGCAGAGGTTCACCTGGAAGGGGCACAAGCTTAGCCAGACAAGAAGGAGCCTCTGGAAATCTCGGTGCTGGAAGGAAAACTCACTGGTCTCCAGCTATTTGTGCTGAAGCTCCACATCTCAGGTTTATTGCAGAGGCAGCACATGGCAGCCCCCACGCAGCAAAGGTTTCCTGCCGAAGGGTCTGAACTGCATGGAAGGGTCCCCATGCAATCGAAAGAAAAGGAATTAAAGTGTTGTCTGGCTAGAGAAAAGGGATATTGAATCTAATCCAAGCTGGTGTAATTTGGAAATCCAATTGCACTTGTCTATCAGCAAAAGCAGCAACTGGTGAGGGAAGCCAGGAGGCCGTGGGCGATCAGAACCTGCAGCACCAGAGCAGGGGCATGTGGGGCTCAGCCTCATGGGACTCCAGCCTGCACAGGCCAGGATGGTGCAAAGCCTCTTTGCCCTATTACAGACCACAGCTCTCTTCCAAGAATGGTTTTATACAGACCAGCACCAACACAGGAGCCACAAGCAGAGTAACACTAATGCGAGTCGGAGCAGAAAAGCAGGAGCAGAGTGGGGAAAGCAGCTCAGCACAAGCCCTCCCCACCTTCACTAGCAGCACTGGGAGGTGCAGGGAGGAAGGTGCATGCTGCACCCAGCACGGCTCAACCCTTCAAGCCTGCTCAGGTGCTGGAGTGATACCCCATCCCCTAGAGCAAGCAGAGCATGGCTTTCCTTGCACCTCTTTCCCTGGAGGTTTTCCAGGAGAGACCAGACACCAATTACCATTGATTTAAATGTTTCTGCTAGGATTTGTAACTCAGGCCCTGATACCTCCTCATATTTCTCTTGTCTTGAGTCATTGCATTGATATTTTACCAGAAGTCAGACAGAGCTTTTCAAGGTCCTTGTTGGACTCCAGTGATCTGACCAAGGTTTGAGTGTTCTGCCACATGGCTCCAGCTCAGACCTTTAGTGAAAGACTCTGCAAACTACTAGCAGCCACCTGCTACACCATTTCCCCCAGGACAGGAGGCTTAGAGGGCTCATCAGTATTTCAGATGTCAAATTTAAATTACTTTGCACCCAGGCTTTGGTAATAATGAAATAATCAAATTCTGCTTGCAAAGGCCACAACGTAGGCTGTCCCCTGTGTTGCAAGGTGGGATGCTGCCCTGTGCCTGGTGACCAAGGCTGTCACTGAGAGGAAGGCACCAGCCCCACCTCTCATCAGCCTGCAGGGAACTGCAAGGCAAACAGGAAGGATGCAGGTAAAGGTGCAGTGGGCTCATAGAGCAGCCCCTATCCTGAACTGTGCAGCCAGCCCCTGGTTCCTCCACAGCCAAGAAAACAAGGGCAGAGAGACAGAACCTTAGGTGCAAGCATGTGTTCTGCAGGGCTAGGGGGACCTGCAAGACACCCAGGGATGGCCCTGTCCTGATGGGGACACACAGATCACAGTCCAGAGGCCACACAGTTTGGATGTCACCAGGTGTCCCTGGCAGTACAGTGCTGAGCACCCCACCAGCAGCAGACCTGGAACAAAGCCACTCACAGCTATTATCCTCCCCCACATGCTTGGTTTCTTGAATTAAAGAGCAGAATTATAATGAGACTTGACGTTAAATTCCATAAAAAGTCAAGCTAATCAGTGACCAAACCTGTAATTGATTCTTTTGCTAGTTCAATACTTAATGCTACATGTTAAGCAATAGGATTTTACAATTTGCTAGCACTTCACTTACAGAGAATTAAGCAATAAAAATCCATTCTGAGCACAAACAGCAGGAAGGGAGCCACGTCCAGTAATAAGTGAACAAGCCAATAAAGTGGCTCAGCACTTGCATCAATATCTTGGTTTTCAGGCTATCTATCCCTGTACAATATGTGAAGTCTCTAACACAAACAGTTTGGACTCCCCAGGAGGTATGTTGCGGTGAGGAGTGTCTCAGACAAGGTCTATGGGGGCTGGAGAGCCTGCAGCCCACCCTGTTTCCCCCCCAGTCACAGTGAAACCACCGAGGTGCTCAGCCCCACAGAGCTCATCTGGACATGGGCTTGAGACATCTGCTCCCTTGGGTGTAGGATCAGAGGGAGCAGGACCCATATCCAGGTCCCTTTGCAGAGAACAGAGCTCTTGGTGACCTTGAGTTCCAGACAGACCCACACGGGAGGGGACAGTGGGGTTTTAAAACTCTGCTTTTCAGAAAAAGGTTGGTTTTTTTCTAAACTTCCTGCAATATTTGCTGATTTCATTCAAGGCAAAATTCAGAACAAAGAAACAAAACTTCCACAGACAGATATCAGCACTATTAAAAACTATTTGGTTTTTAAAATGCAGAAGTGCTATTTTTTTTCTTTGCCTACTGTTGTCAAAAACGCTTTTCTCTATTGGTCTTTTATTGGTTTTCAGCACAAGCCCAATCTTTGTCTCAGAGCAGCAAGGTGCTGCTGCTGAATGATTAACCCACAGCAGCCACCAGCAGCAGAGTTCCTGAATCCCCAGGAAAGGAACACTGCCCATTCATTTCCCAGGTCATGTGCTGACTCCCAGAAAAAACCGCCTCTTTTGTGCCTTGACTTGCTGCTTCCAGGGCATAGAAACCTGCGCAGGGAGAGACAGTAGACAGCAGATAATACCATCCACTCTTTACAAAATGACAGCAGTTTATAGACCTCTAAAAAGGGTTTTCTCCTCCACAAGAAACAGTTAACAGGGCTTTTCTCTGCCAGATGGGACACAGCAGCCAATGCAGGGGAGCCTGTACCAGAGTTGTCCTCACCCATGGCACTGCAGCCCCAATTTGCTCCCTGGGAGCACTGACCCCTTCAGGTCTGGCAGGCAGTGGTCAGGGGAGGAGGGGCCAAGCAGTGAAAAGCCCCCACAGAGGAGCCAGGCTCCCCTCAGCTCCTGTCCCGCTCCCATCACCCTGTCACCAAACAGTCCTGCTCAGGGAGTTGGGCAGTTGCCATGGGCAAGATGTCCTCGGGCAGCTCCTGCAGCAGTCAGGGTGTCCCCACCTCCTGCTCTTCTGGGGCTGGTGGGCACAGGCACAGAGTACAGTGCATGCAATATGCTCCTCAACAGGTTTTGCTCCCAAAAGGTCCCCAATGGGCCCCATATGGCATGTCAGGAGGGACACGCTTCAGAAATACAATTATTATTGTAAGGGAAGGCTCCACTCTGGTCTCCACGGGGGTTAGGCACCCTGCCACGATGATTCAGGGAATCTGTCCAGGCACATTTTATGAATTCCACTGAAGCTGTGGAATTGCTGCGTTAGGTGAATACCTCAGTGGTTGTCAAGTCAGCCACGTGCTGTCAGAGCTGCTTTACATTGCTCAGACCAGAGGCAGGAGATGTTCATAAATAGCAGTCATTTTCTCTGCTGCTCTCAGTGCCAGCCCTGCATGGCCTCTGCATCTCACCCACAGCAGCACACACTGCAGACCTCCATCCATTTTCCTGGGTTATCTTTGTGGCGCTTGTCAAAGGCTGCAGAGATGCTGCAAAGACGCCTCCTGAGCCACCTTACAAACAGGCAGTTTCTGGACCCTGCCTGACCAACAGACACAGAATCACAGAATCATTACGGTTGGAAAGGACCCTCAAGATCATCTCATCCAACCGATAGCCCTACACTACTCTTATCCCTAAATCATCCCCTGAAGAAACGCATCTATCCTCTTCTTAAAAACCTCCAGGGATGGTGACTCCACCACCTCCCTGGACAGCCTATTCCAATATCTAACCACTCTTTCAGTAAAGAAATTTTTCCTAATATCTAATCTAAACCTACCCTGGCTCAGCTTAAGCCCATTCCCTCTAGTCCTGTCACTAGTCACAAGGGAGAAGAGGCCAACACCCGCCTCCCTAGAATGGCCTTTCAAGTAGCTGAAGAGAGCGATAAGGTCTCCCCTCAGCCTCCTCTTCTTCAGGATAAACAACCCCAGCTCCCTAAGCCTCTCCTCATATGGCCTGTTTTCCAGACCCCTGATTAGCTTAGTTGCCCTTCTCTGCACCCTCTCTAGTAGCTCAATGTCCTTCCTAAACTGCGGTGCCCAAAACTGCACACAGTACTCGAGGTGTGGCCTCACCAGTGCCGAGTACAGTGGCAAGATCACCTCCCTGCTCCTGCTGGTCACACTATTCCTGATACAAGCCAGGATGCCATTGGCCTTCTTAGCCACCTGGGCACACTGCTGGCTCATGTTCAGCCAGCTGTCAATCAGCACCCCCAGGTCCTTCTCTGCTGGGGAGCTCTCCAGCCACACCTTCCCGAGCCTGTAGCGCTGCTGGGGGTTGTTACGCCCAAAATGCAGGACTTTACATTTAGCCTTATTAAAACTCATCCCATTGGTCTCTGCCCATCTATCCAGCCTATCTAGGTCCCTCTGCAGAGCCTGCCTACCCTCAAGCAGATCGACACTCCCACCCAGCTTAGTGTCATCTGCAAACTTGCTAAGGGTGCACTCTATCCCCTCATCCAAGTCATCAATAAAGATGTTGAACAGGGGAGGCCCCAGCACTGACCCCTGAGGGACACCGCTCGTGACCGCCCGCCAACCGGACTTGACTCCATTGAGCACAACCCTCTGGACTCGGCCATCCAACCAATTTTTTATCCAGCCAAGGGTGTGCTCATCCAAGCCACGAGCAGCCAGCTTCTCTAGGAGAATGCTGTGGGAAACTCTGTCAAACGCCTTGCTAAAGTCAAGGTAGACAACATCCACAGCCCTTCCTTCATCTAATAAGTGGGTTACCCCATCATAGAAGGAGATCAGGTTAGTCATACAGGACCTGCCTTTTGTGAAGCCATGCTGACTGGACCCGATCCCCTGGCCTCTCTGCACTTCCCAGCATGGAGCCAAGCCAATCTGCACAGAACACAAAGCTGCTCGTTGAGGGACTAAACACCAAGCCAGGAGAGTCTAATTAGGACCAAACCTGTACCAGACATGGGTACACATCCCTGTAAAGTCTTCACTCAGTAACCCTAAGCCAGTCACACTGAGCTGTAGGACTGAAGTGCTGAACCACAGCAAGGAAACGGATCTATAGCTCTAGGAAAAAGCCTTTGAATTAGAACTTCAAGAAGTTACAAATCTCAGTTTTAATAATGCAGATTAACACTGCTGAGAGATATGGTAGAGCAGAACAAATTTCACTGAACCAGAGCAGAAAGAGAAATTAAACCCTATTATGATGCAACGGGACCAGGCTGAGAAGCTGGCACTGTGCAGGACCCTGAGGTGGGCCATCTGCGTCCAGGGCTATGGCACAGCAGCCATCAGTGTCCCAGGGATCTAGTGTCACTGCTGTCAGACTGCAGGCAGTGCTGCTGGGCCCTGCGGATTATATTTTCAGAATATACCTGGCTAATGAATTTGTGTCTGACAGCTTCAAGCGTTAGACAATTTGTACAGTACAAGAATGTCTGCACACTTGTCACTGCAGACTTGTAGAGGAGTGCTGCGACTGCACACAGGGCATGCCCCACATCCATCATGAGCACATCCATCACATTCTGCAGGCATGTTACGTTGATAGCTGAAATTCTCCAGCTATCTGCTGCCAGCATGGTAAGGACACCTGGTCCCAGCATCCCACACACATTCTTTCACCTTCTACATCCCTGGTCTGGCTTCTGCTGTCTGCCAGCAAAGCAGAAGAACCCACGGGAAATAACAAGACCCCAAACAGATGTGAGGAAGGCAAGAGCTCTCTGAGCAAAGTCAGAAACAGACAAAAGTTACAGGACAGCAGAACGTGTTCTGACAGAGGTAAGGAAAAGGAGGTAGATTTTTTTGGTGACAAAGAGAGTGGCAGATGTTATTTCTAGGGGTATAGCAAAGATGTTAATTTGTATGTACTTTTCCACACACATTCAGCAAGTGCTTTTGTTCTGCACTTAGAACCATTGTGCCCGTTGGTTACACACGGGTAAGTGCCCTCAATCAGTGACTAGTTGAAGACATCACAATGACAGTGACTGTAGCAATTCTCAGTGTCCTATGCCTGAAAAATTCATGTCAGTGAAACCTGGGAAGAGGCAGAAGGAAAAATTGTCAAGCCCATTGCTTGCTTCTATTCAGGCTTAGGGCTGGGGGTAATTGCAATGCTCTGGAAGACTATTAAGGGGACAGATGAGGACTAAATACTATTTACAAAGGCTGAAGTGAAGGGCAACACACAGGGGGTTGAAGTCTCTGCCAGGGAGGGGCCACAACCTGAAGGAAAAACAATAGGATAGCTCACAGGGGGACCCATCAAGATGTAACAGGCAGGGATAAGTCCAGCTGGCATGGAGCAAGGGAAAATTGGCCTTGTCAAACAATCCCCACCTCCTTCTTTGAGAAGATTACAAGTTGAACTGATTAAGGTAATTACACTGATGTAACAAGCTTCTGTGAGGTGTTTGGCACCACATCACACATCATTGAGTGAAGTATTGTGCTCCACACCAGAACCTGTACTAAACAGATTAAGCAGCAGCTGAGGCTCCTGTCAAAGAGGAATCTCCATCAAGGAGCTGCCTCTTGGGGATGAGCACTGGTCAGACACTGCTCAGCCTTTTCACCAACATGGACACAGCCCTGCCACAGGGGACCTGGGCACCGAAAGCCAGGCACGGGGCCAGCTCCTACAGGAGTTGCCTCCTGACAGCACTGACCTTGCAAAGCACTTGAGATGTGCTGACAAGCCACATGATGTAAGATCCCAGCATGGGGCAGTGGCCTAGTTAGGAGCAGGGAGGAGCAGCTTTGGGGAGACACATGAGGACGATGGCATCTGTTCCCCTCCCATGTTGCAAGAAGGTGTAGAGAGGGAACAAGAACCACAAAACATAGCTGGAAGGCTCAAGAAGACTCTTGTTCTTGAAGAGGAAAGCCTGGATTAGATTAGCAAAGAGAAGCAAATGGCAGCAGCAGCAGCCCTGAAAGTCAGCTTGATCTCAGGTGCATTCTGGTGGATATTTTGAGATTCAGTGCTGCTTCAGCACCATACTCTTCTGCCCAGGCTGGGTGCAAGATCAACACTCCCCAAGTGCTGTCATCAGGAGTGGCATGTACTCCACAGGGTCCAGCCAGGAATAAAGAGCTATGAGCCCCTAGAGCATCTCCCAGAGATCCTTGGAGCAGGAACAACACTGAACACCTTATCAGTAAGGTGCCTGCTGCAGCCCAGAGTCTTCAACCATGAAATTATATGACTCTACCATGACCTCAAATTTTCTACAGTTAATATCTCCTACAGAATATACACCACAGCTGGGGGGAAATTCTCTGACCCAGCCGACAAGAAATACAGTCCCAAAATGCAGATCTCCAATTCACTGGCATGCCTTCTCTTCCCTTTCAGAGAAGCCTCAGCACGCAGACACTTGCTTGCTACAGCAAAGGCTCCAACAAGGTTCATCTGCTGCACTTAACAGTGGGGCCTGTTTGCATGCCTTTGTGTTTGAAGAACATGATGGGTCTGACACGTCCCTGCAGACACCAGTTTCCTCTTGCCCCTATGGACACACTGGGATTGCCCCTGCCAGCTCACCCAGGCACTGATGCTCTGTCACAGTCTATGACTGCCCTGGAGGAAGGACGTGCTGGTGTGAGAACAAGACAGGACCTACAAACAAAGGACAAGAAGCTCCAGCTTACCTGGGGCTGCCTGATGTAGTCCTGCTACTTTCAGAGATCCCCTGGGACTTTTACCTCAAACCACAGGTGATGCTGCAGACACTGCACTCACCATACACTTGGTTCCAGATTGCTCCTGTAAAGACTGATCCCAAAGCTCAGCTGCCCTTGCTCCCAGTTCACACCAACATCCCTCTGCCTCCATCCACAGCTCTCCTCCTGTTGTACCTGAAGAAACATGCACCAAAGACAGACACCCATCCAAGCTCAGACTGAAGACTTGTCAAGAGCCCAAGCCCTCATTTGCCTACCTTCTTCCAGAGGGTTTAAAAGACAATCATGTCTTTTTAAACCAACAAAAATCTCAAACTGGGTGTGTTGCAGAGCAGGAGGAGCTGGAGACCTGTGCAGGGACCAGAAAAGCTCTAAGGGCAATGCATTGCTTCCCACCAGGATGCTCCCCACTGGCACCTCTGTGCCAGCAACCTGACATCCCTCTGACCACTCCTGAAGAGGGGCCAAGAGCAAGGCCCCCAGGTGCCCCAGCCCAGGCAGGGCGAGCACATGTCCTCGTGTAGTAGGCAGCTGTGTGCATGAGGGGAGGGTGGTCACACACCCAGCAGCAGAGTTCCTGCCACACCGCAGCCTCCCAGGATCCAGGAAACAACCCAGAGCTCTTGGGAAGAGCTGCCTTTGTCCATTGCCTTTCTGCCATTGCCAGCAGAAAAACCTCACTTCTCACAGTGCTCTGGGTGGGCACAGGGCAGGGCACATGGGAGCAGCGTCTCTCTGGAGGGCACATCCCCACCTTGACTCAAGCATATTTCTAGAGCCCTAGTAATGCCCTGGGCTCCTGGGAAAAGGGAAAAACCCGACTTCTTCTCCTGCCACTCTTACAGTTGCTCTAACCATTGAGAAACATCTGATCTTCCAGGAGACTGATAGAGAGAGGATGCTGGTATCATTATCAAGTTAATTAGAAAAACTAAAATGGAGCTTTAAACATTTTTATAATACATTTGGGCCTTTTTGGCAGGATTATGGCATCTTTTGGGTTTCTATTTCCTATTAAAATGTTCTCAGTAGTGCATATATAAAAGCCATGAGATCTTGGCTCCTTGCTGCTTTTTTTTTTTAAAAAAACACCTTTTTTGGTGGTAAGATTTATTAAATATTGTAATCAGTTAAATTCTGGCAGCTTAAACATTTTCTTTAATAGCCTTGTTAAATGTGGATTAGATTTAAAATCCCTGCCTCTGAACTCTCGAGCAGCAATATTTATATGCAATGTTAAAAAAATTAAAAGCTTTACAAAGTGGTAATTACTCCTCTGCTGGAGGAGGAAAGAGACTGACTTTCTAAGTTATTTTAATTCAAGTTTTCCAGCCTCAGCTTTCTTGGCAACACTACACAGGCTTAACCTAGTCTTCCTGAAGTACCCCTTAGGTCAGAAGGTTTTGTAGCTTGCAGAGCCCTCATCATTAAAAACACTATCAGCTTTAGTTTTGTTTTGCAGTGCGAGAAGCAGCAAAAGACCTTTGTGGACCCTGAGACTTTCCCCAGTGAGCAAGACCTCTTTAACCCATGCCAGGAACCCACTCAGACAGCACCATCCTACCTGCAGGCAAGTCTTCAGCACCACTCGCCACCATAGCAAACAAGGGCAACCTATGGGTATACTCCATCCTTGTAAGCTGAGCCCAGTGCAGCCCAGCAGCCACCCATGAGCCCTGATGGGCAGCAAATGCAGTTCCTGCCTGGGGCAGCCCCACTCCATCAGCTCTGCACCTCTGGTCTGGCTGCTCTCCACTCCACATCTGCCTTCCAAAAGCCAAGCAGAACCAGAGAGGCCAGGCTGGACGCTTGGATCACAATTAATGATGCTTTAAAGACTTTTGCTGTATCTAAATGATGCACACTCTGATCATCATCACAACTTCTTTGCCATACTTTCAGGGAGCACTGCACAGACCTTGTTTAGTATTACTTAGATGGATAACACCAGCCTGGTTAGCTGGTACCAGTGAGGCAGCTAGAAGGCAATCCTGCCACACCGTGCCTTGTCCTGCCCTCCTTGTCCTGCCCAAGGCTTCCTGGGAAGGCTTTCAACCAGCTGCAGCAGAAGGCAAATCCATGTCTCTGTCACTATGTGTTAGCAGCTGAGGTGTCAAGGCTCTGCAGTCAGTCCTGGTTGTTAACAAACCTGTCAATGAGCTGGGAAGAACATGGAGGGTGAGCAGTGACCTACGGAACATGCCAATGGCACCAGCGTAGATGAGCAGGAGCAGAGCAGTACCTTGAGGGAAACTGCAAAGGGGACAGGATGCACATGGGCACCACAAGTGCTCAAGGCTCCTCCAGGAGGGTCCCACGGGCTCCCAGAGCACCTGGAGTGCTGTGTGCTATTGCAGCCCTGCCTGGAGGTACCAAAGATCCACAGTTCCTGCTGTTGGGAGCACGAGTTTTGCTGAATTCTTCCGAGGAACAGAAGGCACCTTTGCAAACCTTAACTGGTTTTTAATGAGGCTTTTTGCCATTGTATGTGAGTCAATTTTCTTGGAGTGATTACCCTGTCTCTAGAGGGTATTGTAGGAACAGATGAGAACTAGAGAGGGACAAGAGTAATATCAAGGACTGGAAAAATTCTCAAATAAGGAGAGGCAGAAAAACAAGGTAGAAACAGAATGAATAAATAATAAATGGTATTGAAGTGACAGTTTGGGAGCTCCACTCATAGCAAAAGAAGAGACAACATGATGTTGAATTAGAAGGTGGAATAATGGGGAAATACTTTTCTCATGTGACCTGCAACCAGTGTGTGAGTCTCAGTGCCATGCAAGTCCAGGCGTGCTCTTGGGGACCAGGGTGCTCTGCTCTGCCTGGCAAGTGCAAAGTGCTTCAAAGCCCAGAACTGCAGAGGAAGAGCCTGGGGACCCAAATGGCTCTGGTCCAAGCTGCAGAACAGCTCTCTCAGTCCCTCCATCCTCACTTAGCTGGAGACATACTTGACTCGGGTTTTTAAGGCTGGGGTCTCTGCAGCCGGCCACCAGGGAAGGATGCTCTGCCAATGCCCTGACACACAGACTCTGCGCTCCCATCCCTGAGTGCCAGTTTCCATCCTCTGAGTCTGCAGGTGGTACCCACAGGGGCTGTCACCAAGCCATAGGTAAAACCCAGGAATAACTAGATTTAACATATGTTAATGCAAAAAGAAGTCCGTGAGCAGACTTTTCCTGCCTTACAGTCAGTCCTGTGAGGCTGGCTTCCGGGAAGAGGAAACTCTCTTCCGTTCTGTACTAGAGAATGAAGACTTTCGCCTTTTAAAATTCATACACCAACACAGACTGTAAGTTAAAAAACAAGGATCCCCTATTTAAGTATATCACTGCAACAACCACAGTGCTCGTTATGAATTATTTAGCATAATGCACTTTCACACCTACCCTGCCTGCTCAGTGGCCTCCTCTCAATTAGGCATTTATGACAGAGGGTCAGTAATAACAGGTCACTTGAAATGTAAATAAATGTGACACTGGGAGACATGCTGGAGCATTTATTTATAATGTTATATTACCGTAAAAATGGGTTTATGGAGACCAGTTCCTAGCATGTTTACTTGTCACGCAAAAAAATTGTGTTTAGCAAAATGCACGTTAAAAATAATTTGTACAGAGCAGAAGCAGTGGATCCAGATGTGCAGATATGCTCTGCTGGGCACAGGGCTCTGCCAGGAGATGTGGCAGGGTCTGGAGAGTACATAAGCAGCACACGAGGAGATGCTCACACTGCCTGGTCAGAGGCATGTGGCTCTGGCAGTGTTGCATTCAGGCTTGTCATGGTCCCCAGCAAGACCCTTGTACATGGATCCATGCAGGCATAAGAAAGCAGGCAGGAGAAGCTCTTCAAATGAAACATTTTGTGGCAAAGAATTTTGATGACATTGAAACTTCTCAAAAATTAAGTTTGGTTTTGCCAATTTGTTTGGCTTTAAAAAGGACAGTATTTTAAGCACAAGTTTTGGGGGCTTCCGTCTGACATAACTTAATGCTCTTAGTAAAATTCAGTAAGGAAATTAGGTTCTTCATTCTGGACCAAATTAAGTATTCCAACCACATGAAAGGTTAGCTTTTGTTTAGTGTTTTACAGTGCTTTTTGATTTTCTGAAGTTTTTGAAAAGTTGTTTGATGTCAAGCCAATATTCCTGGACTTTCTGAGCCGCAAGCAAACAGAAAAATCAACTTTTTACACCAATCTGCTGGATGCTCTTCCAGCTGGCAGCTTTTCCTCCCCTTTCTGTCTGACAGCCTGCATCCCCAGCCCATTGATCTCCACTAGCACAGCTCCCAACACGGCACCCGCTGCAGCTCTAGCTCCAGCTCCAGGTCCAGGTCCCCTCTTGCTATCCAGTACAGCAGGCAGGGCTGGGCTCCCAGGGGACCATGGAGGCCTTGCTGCCATGGGGCAGGGATCCCACCTCAGCCCACAATAGTCCACATATTCATTTGCCATGAGTTGGATTAACATGCCTCAGAACCCAAACAGCTACCTAAGGGAGCTACTTGACAACAGGCAGTAACCCTCTGGGGTGTCTGCAGTGCGAAGGGAAGGAGTAGAGCAAGACAAGGACCCCACCACCCAGCACAGCCCCCTATAAATGTGTCCCTGGTCCCTTTGTCCCCAGGAGGATGCAGCTGGCCCAGCCTCACTTTTTGCTTTGCCTCTGCAGCAGAAGACTGAATTAAAAATCCTGCAGGGAGGGACAATGTCAGCACCTGCTGCTGGGACACCTCTTTCTCCAGAAATCCAGTGGTCCCCAGGTACCCAGAGCAGGAGCTGTCGGTTTCCTTCCCACCCAGTCTGGCATGATAGGTGTCCAGCCTCTCCCCAGCTCTCACTGTCCACGCAACAGGGACTGGAGTCACCCTGCAGGGTGGAGCAGGGGTCACACTGCCATCACAGGACAGGGATGGGGGTCACCCTGCAGCTGTGGGACAGGAACGTAGTCCCACACACCAAGCAGCCAATGCCTTCCCTGGGCTCAGGTGCAGTTTTTTCCCACAAACTGTTATTAGCCTTGTTCAGGAGGTGATAATAACAAGCAGTTAATGGGAATCTGTTTGAGTGCCACTGTGTGGCAAGATCGCAGATTAATGGCCGTTTCATTTATTGTCATTTTATCCATAACAAGATGCTGATTTTCCCCCTCGGATAATGAAATTGGTCTGTAAGAACCATAAATCCCCACCGTGGTACGTGTCTGGAGCAAGGTGTTGGATTAACAGGCTAATGACAGCAGTATGAAGGCTCATGAATCGCATGGCTGCGGGTGGCTGTGCTGAGAAGCCCAAACCAACACCCACACAGAGCATTTCTGAGGCTAAGGGCAAGTTAAGTCAGATGTCAGACCAGAAAGATGCAGATCTTGGCCTGCCTTCAGCAGCTTCTGTTTTCTACCCATGGAAAATCATTTATTAAGGGCAAATGTGTCAGGATCTTCAGGCCCAAGAGCTTCACTGACCTTCATTCCCATCAGGGTGTCCCAGAGAGATGCTGCCCAACCTGTCTGTTCATGAGCAGTTCAGGGGCAGGTGGGAAAATAGGTGACTTCTACTCCCTTCACCTGGAGCACAAAACAAAAATGTGCTGGAAATTTTTAGGGTCTATACAGCTGAAATTCTCCCTTCACTGCATGTGAAGCAAGAAAGGCTGCAGGCAGTGATGGATCTGAGCACTGCAATCACTGACCTAGTCACATCAGTGTCACACCAGTTTCTCACGGCCCTTGAGTGCTTTGACCACCTGTCTGGAGTGCTCGCTCATCTCCCCAAAGTGCTCTCCCATCCACAAACATTCAGACCAGGCTGGGCAAGCTTCACCCAGTGCCAGGCAGACAATCTTGCCAGGCTGACCAGGCAGAAAGCTGTCTCCTGCCCAGGGCTGCCTGGAGGCAGCAAAAGGGTCTTGCAGCAGAGCCAAGCAATGTAGAGGAGACCCCAAGACCCTCTACACTGCTCCTGGGAGCTCTCTACAAACCTGAATCTCCTGCAACTAAGCATCAAGAAGGGATTACAGCTTGGATTTTGATTTGGTTTTTTTTTTTTCCTTGCATAATTCAGCAGAGATATCATTTTTAAAATTGCTATTTTTCTCACTCAGCTATGAGAAATATTAACTGGCCAAACTTTGCTGTGGCTGTCACCATCCTTTTAGCAGTGTGATTGCCATGGGGGATTTATGGTCCTCCCTGCACCTGGGTTATTTGAGTTTTGCTTTGCTGCAGGGCCAGGGCAACAATAAATTTCCTTTTCCTCTGGAACATGCTCTAACCTCTCATTTTCTAATAAAGTGTTAAACCTTGGAGCAACCTACATTGGCCTCAGTGCTTAGAGGAGATTCAGACGAGCCGAGGAGCCGCTTGCTGCAGGCTGAAGGCCACCATTATGGGCCAGTGTGGCTCTTCCCCCAGCAGCTCTGTTGAACCCTGGCTTCCCTGTCCAAGGAGAGCCCCATCTTGCCCCAGAGCCACACTCTGCCCATTCCCAAGCAGAGGCCGTGGCTGCATCCTGCACAGCTGGGCTGCCAGGGATGCTGGGGTGGTGCATTAGGGAAAAGCCTCCCTCTGATCTGCGAGGGGCTGGAGGTGATCAGCTCAACTGGGCAGAGACGGTAAAAACAGTTAGAGTAACAGTGAGGTTGCTGCTGAGCAGGGGGCATTACGTGATGCCGTTCAGCAACAGGACCCTGCGGGCTGGAGGAGTACTGGAAGGCATTAGGGAGGAGATGCAGGAGAAGAACACAGACCTTCCCAGCAAGACCTGCCCAGGATGGATTGACAAGTAGGAAGCAGCTCGGGAAGTTCCCCATCTGCAGTATAGCCCCATTGCCCACCCTCCTGCTGTGCACAGCAGGTTCTCCAGTGGCCAGAGGTACAGGGAATGTGAGACCCCATAGGACCCATCACCTACACCATTATCGACACAGCGTTTGTGATGTTAAAAAGAATCCTCACCAGCAGCCCACCACCACACCTGACATCCACAGCCCCTTCCTGCTCTGTGCAGGGCCTTAGGAGGGGCTAATGAGGCAAAAAAGGACTGATGGGTGTGTGCCAGGTGCATCTGCTGCTGCTCTCATTCCAGTAACAGAGGCAGTCAGGCTCTTACTGGCTGAGCTGTTCGGTGAATTATGGCAAGGTTCTGCATTGTGGTAATATGATTTTTTCAATATATTCTGTTTGGATTGGCAGGTTGGTCTCACTCTTTCTCAACTGACTGATAAAGCACTAGACAGGGGATTAGTCCTCTTGGAAGCTAAAGAAAGAGGTAATTTGGGTTGTTTATAGCCTGCAGGGGTAGAATCAAAATGTACAATACTGAGAAAGTCAAACTTTTACAGTGTACGGCGGAGCTATAACTCAGAGCAAGTATCAAACATTGCAGTCCTGTGAAATGCATTCCCGTGACAAAAGGCTGGAAAGGCAGTAAGAATGAGAGGAATTAATCTGTTCTTAGGACAAATATTGTAATGAAGACAGAAAATGCCAAGAAAATTAACCCCTGCCTGGGCTGGTTTTAGAATGGGACTACTTGGCCCAGAAGACTTGCCTTTGCACTTTGGGCAGTGTCGGGAGCAACCCTGACATGGGAGATGCTGCTGGTCATGTCCAGGGGCAGCCCCAATCTGACCTTGGCTTTTCTGCATTAAAAGAATAACAGCTTTCGCTCAACTGGGTTTTGCTGGATTTTCATAGCTATTAAATCTAATTGCTGAGATAGAGTTATAAAATTATAATTTTAACCATGCAATTTAGATGGAGTAACCGGTCGTCTGTTTCTGTGATTATCTCTGATTATTAAATGAACAGCTGCCTCCAAATATGTTTGCAACAAACTAATTCAATGAGTGCATGTGCCTGAATATTCATGTCCCTGATTCAAGGCACAGACTTTTAAGACTTTTTCACTATGTCTTTAAAAGTTAATTTACCCTGGCAATTTAAATAAATACACTTCCATCGGCTTTAGTTAGTGTTCCAGACTTTAGCATCAAGTTTGGCAGTGATTGAAGGTGTCCCAGCCCTGATTCAGTGGCTGCTCACAGCAGAACACCTTTTGCGGGGACAGACGTCAGTGTCTCTGTTGATTCCAAACTTCTTCCATGCCTTGTTTGTGGGTTTGACAACCCTTCTCCACACAGCACTAACAAAATGTGATGCTCCACAGTCTGTTTGGTTTAGCTTTTCCACTAAATTTTGCAACCATGCCAAGTAGCCAGGAAATAACCTGCCCTCCCCTTGGTGCTGAGATATGAGTAAGGCTGGTCAGAGCGACAACCAGTGAGCAGCTCTCTCAACCTGCCTTGTTGCCCATCGCCAAGCCATCTCTGCCCTCATCCTTTCATCATGAATTCAATTTTCCTCCTGAAGGAGATTCCCTCACTCCAGCCAGGGTACAAGGCAGAGGGGCTGGGAGCATCCCAGCGGCTTCCAACCCACAGTGCACCAGGGAGAGTTACCGGGCAGACCCGCAGCAGCAAGTGACCACCACACTGGGAGTCAAGCGAATGCAGTGGGAGGCAGTGTGGATGCCCTTCACACAGCATCCAACTGCTCACAGCTGTGCTCCTGTCCCCAGGACAGCAGCAGACAGCATGGACCATGGCAAAGCTGTGCCAGGGTCTGTCTCTCTGCATGGAATAATTCCACTTGCCCCAGCATGGTCTGCAAGAGCATTAAATGTGTTTCTTGTACTTCAATTTCTGAATACTCCTCCAAGTAAGCTGCGCTTTTACTGACTAGTAGAACATCTTAATAGTATTCATGGCATGATACAGATAGTTAAAAAAAATTACCCTGGAACACAAGCAAGTGCCCAAGAGTAGTTATTTCACCCTATGCTGCTCGTATCATGATGCTCCAGAGTTTACCCTGGGGTCTCCCAGACTCCGTGGCAGTACTGATCCTCTGGAGCCTGACGGAAACTGCCTGCCCTTGGGAGCATGCTGGGATTTCCATACTTACTGGACAGAAACAGCTGCTGATTGGGAAAAAGGCACAGCTTCCAGGATGCATTCCAGGGAGCCTATTAGGCAAATACTGGCAGCCAGTGCCAGGGTTCTCCCAATCCCTCCTGCCTCCCCCGTGGGAGGAATGCAGGCTGCTGCTCCACTGGAACAGGCGAGCACCGGCCCAGAGAGATGAGCCTATCTGGGGCAACCTCTGACTGCAATGTCTTCCTCACATCCTCATGGACACATCTCTTGGCAAGCAATCACCATTTAAAATAAAATTCTTTTAAAAGCTTTTATTAAAGATCCAAGAAAAAAAAGGAGAGACAAATCTGTTCAAGTATTTGAAATGTAAAATAGGGCTTTCATTTTATCAGCATGCCTGATTCCTTTTGTCTCTCTCTGTATAGAGGTTTCACAAGAATACACACAGTTTGACAGACTTTCAGATGATATTAAAGATGGCAACATCTGATTGTGGGGGAAAAGATATAGTTTCACTGCGACAGGCTGAAGCTGTTGGACTCTGACCTGCTGCTTTGTAGAACTAGAGGGACAAATGCCAGTGGAAAGGGAAGAATAATAGGGTCCTGGTACCTCTGCTGGAGAGACAGACAGACACACATAGACACATACACACCCCCACCCTTCCTGCCCCAACTCCACACTGGGATCTTCTCACCCTTCAGCCTTTGACCACAGCCAGGCAGGTCCTGGCTCACCGTGTGGACGATGGGGAGGAATGGGAAAGGAAAGAGGTATCCAGCCCTGGGCATGGCTATGCTGCTGATATGGAGCAGCAGCAACCTGAGCACTCTGATCCTAAACCTTCAGATCCCCATGGGCCAACTCGAACAGCAGAGTTAAGAAGGAAGGGAAGGGAAGGGAAGGGAAGGGAAGGTAAGGGAAGGGAAGGGAAGGGAAGGGAAGGGAAGGGAAAAGCTCCCAGCCGGGCAGGGCAGGGACTCAGGAGGGATGCTGCTCCCTAGGAGCAGAGGAGGCACAAACAGGCACCACAAAATGCTCCTGCTGCTCTAACAAGAAGTGAAAGATTAAAAAGCTAGTTAAAAATTCATCCAAGAGAGGCAGAGTTTCCCAAGCATATCAGAGTTAATATTTATAAAGGGGCTTGTTGCTCAGTCTCAATTATCCTAAAAGCTTGGTACAATTGATGCATTGGAGAAACCACGAACACAGGCATGTCAAGGGAAAACCATTCCCTGTGACCGCTAACAAAATGCAATCAGATCTGCAACATGTGGAGCCAATTGATTTTCAACAAGTTATACAATGTAAACAAATGATTGATTCTTGGGCTGCTTTTATTTCTGAGCAAGCAGTCAGAAATCTCTCCAAGTACACGTAGCAGGTAAGGCTGGTGGTAAACAAGGGCTGCAGAGGGGCAGCATGCAGTCCTTTCATCAACCTGCGAACAGCAGGAGCTTTGATTTCTTTCTCCCCCAGCCCCTTGAGCAGCCACTAAATAATCAACAACCCCCTGATCATGTGAAATCTTTCTTTTGCCAGTGGTCATGTTGAACCAGCTTCTGCCTTCAGTGAGAGTCAGGAGTTTTTTATTGCTTTTGCATTTTGCCTCCTCTGATGTTTCCTGCCTTCCTCTGATTTACCCGAGACAGATGAGAAGGGAATATCTCCAAGAGCTTTATCACTTCTCTCTGTCAGCAGCAGCTGCTAAGTCAACAGTGCGGTGGTGTGTGTCTGGACCGGCAGAGCAGAGGTTGCTCCAATCGTTCTCTGCTCCCGGTGAAACCAATAAGCTATACTCCGCTGCATCGACTCGGCTCCCGAACCATGCCCCCTGGTTATGTCAAATTAAATCTCAGCCTATCACCGGCAGACTGCCAATAACATCATGAATCCCTGGGCACTCCTGGGGTGGGAGCATGGGTGTGGGCATGCCAGGAGCTGGAGTTGCTGGTGCAGCACCCTCCCCCCTGCCAGTGGGTCCATGGGGAGCTGTGGGGCACTGACCAAGGTGCCAAGCTCTGGCACGTCTCACCCCCAGCCCAGCCACCTCTGCCAGCACCGTGCAGGGCTATACGAGGACACAGGGGCCACCATCACGTGCACGGGCTTGGACTGGCGAGGCTGAAGCAGTTTCTCTTCACACCTCTGGTGACCACACACCTCTGCAACACTAGCCCCACCAGCCCCACACCACTAGGCAACAACTGCTCTTGGCACAGGTCTGTCTGCACAGGCACTGCTAGAAGACTCTGCCTGTCATGTCCACAGGCATCTCGTGCCGTTCCTCCTTGGCTTTGCCTGAGCACCTCACCCCTCCAGCATTACTGAAACCTGTGAGCCAGGGCTGGCCTGTTCTCTCCAGCTTGCACTGCACACCTCCAGCAGTCTGCAAACATAGCCTGCCCCTGTCACACCTTGTGTTGTACTAATCCATCACTCTGCTCCTCCTTTTTCCCCTTACTTACACTCCTGGTCACATCCTCCTCAACGTGTTCTTGGTGCAGCTCCCCTCACCCTAGCTCCTGTGCCCTTCTGAGCCTTGTAGCACCACTGGGCTGCTGCTGAGATTGCTGATGGAATATCTGAGGAGAGGAGAGTCACATTTCCATGAACTGGGATAATTACTGCAATAATAGCAATAAAAATGCATTTCCAGAACTCCACAACCTGTTTGTTTACACCGGGTTGGCAGGATGGTGTGCATTTGGGTGTTTCTGCAGCGCAGGATCCCAGAGGAAGGGGAGCCACTGTCCTCATCTTCAGAGGACAGCAGCCTGGATCCAATCTTCCAGCCCTCTGCAAGTGCAAAGGAGCCCAAAGGCTGGCAGTAGGGCAGGGGGGACACCTCCCTTGTGACAACAGCCGAGGGAGCACTGGACCCCTGCTGTCAAGCAAGTATTTTGTGTGTTAAGGTAGAGCCTTGTTGTGTAAGAGGAGGAGAGGGGCTGTGCTGAGGAGCAGCAAGAGAGTGTCCAGGATGGCACAAGAGGACAGACACACTCCAGCTCCATCTGGGAGGCCAAGGGCTCACTCCCCACCCAATCACAGTACTGAGCAAGTATGGTGGATGCGACCTGTCACCATGCATGAGCTGCATGTCACCAGTGTTCTGCTCTGTTCGTAGTGCTCCATGTCAGCTGTGCCTCTACTTCACACACCTCTGTCAGAACCAGTTCTCCTCTTCACCCAGGGTTTCTCCAGGGTTCAAGGCTCACCCTGATGTATCAGGAGGCTGAGGGTACTCTCGCTCCTCCAAGGATGCCACCAACCTTGTGCTGGGACCTGAGAGATGCAGAGCCACCATCCAGGCAGGGATGCTCAGGCAGGTCTGGCCGGGTGGTGCAGCCTCTTCCCACAGAGAAGAGACAGTCTGGGGCTGCCTCCTGGGACCTTCAGCTCCCTGGGCTGCTGCTGCCCTCCTGGCCACAGGGAAATGGGTCCTCCCCAGGAACAACAGCTCCCTTCTAGGCACCCCTCGAGTGGGCACTTGTGGACCTTCCCAAGGAATGCCCAGAGGCAGCAGAGCTGCGGGGATCCCCTCCGAGGTCCTGCCACCACCCAGCAGTGTCTGTGGTGGCAGTGTGCTGTGCAAGGGGTTAAGTGCCTGGAGCATGTCACACTGCTGTCGGGCACAGTGCCTGCTCCTGGAGCCAATGTCTGGCATGATTCCCACAAGTGGGCACAAACTCATCTTAAAACACAAACAGAAGAGCAGGCAGCAGAGTCGTCATGTGTGTGGGCAAGGAGAGATTCTTGCCCAGAGAGGCACTTCGCCAGGGCCAGGAGTATTTCTGTTTAAAATTAAAAGGGTTTTTTTAAAGCAGATTAAAACTCATTTAAAAAGCAACCATGAACATCAGTGATCTCACAGCAAAGACTTTCCTGGCTCTTTTAGAAATTGCCCTGTTCCCATTATAATATCAGCACAATTCTTCTCTTTACTTCAAGCTTGCAAGATATTTGTATTTCAAATAATTCTACAGAGTTCAACTGTGAATCGCAAGCTGTTTTTACTGCTTATGCATAAATTGTATGTGTGTGTCCAGTGCTAAGCCTTATTGCCACGAAATTTGTACAACGTAATTAACCATGTAGAAACCATAATACATTGTGTTTGGAAGAGTTACATCCAGTTAATCTAATTGACTAATAACAAGTTTTCATTTAGCAGCACGTACTGTATTTCCAGTGATTGAATTAATGTCATGTTAACGGCTGCTTTTTGCAACAACATTTGGCATAAATTGTATTAAAAATTGATGTTCATACAAATGCATTTTGAATACAGCTCAGCATGTGGCCTGGGAAAACACTCCTGTTGTTTATTATATCAGCTCAGTTTGCAAGTGCACTCTGAGGAGCAGCCCTGACAGTGCCATGCCCTGTCTGCTGGTGGGACTGGGCTGAGACCCTGTGGACCCCTGCCACCCAGCCCTGCCCTGGTCCAAGGTTCCCTTGGCTGCAGGACACACTCTTCTTGCTCCTTTGTGCTTGAAGTACCTAGGGTTATAGCTTCCCCATGTGGGTTCCTGGAATGGTTAAAAGGAATATCTGTTGATGGATAGGCTGTGGTTGGAAAGCTCTGGGCACCTGCTGGGACAGAGGCAGACCTGGAGGAACAAATAGCCATGTCCCTCGGTGAACTCACCACTGCTGTGACTGTCTTGCCTACATGCCTTTCTCCCATGGCAGCTGCCAGGACAGAATAAAAACATTTGCAGCCACCTCCTTCCCTCCCTTTGTATTTGCACATGGTCTCCAGGGAGGCAGATCACAGAATCACACAGAATCACAGAATATCAGGAGTTGGAAGGGACCTCAAAAGATCATCTAGTCCAACCCCCCTTCCACAGCAGCATTCCCTAGACCAGGTCACACAGAAGCGCAGATCCTTGCGCCTATGGCCAAGAGACCAACACTTGCTTTGACCTGCTACAGGAAAACAGATCAAACCACAGACCAAGGCCCTCTCCAACAGCTTTCCAACCTCAGAGGCACAAGGATTGCTCAGCCTGACAGAGGAGCACAGCCAGAGGCTAGCAGCACCCAAGTCTCCTGCCACAGGCACAATGAGGTGCTGTGCCTTGTGCCCAGGTGGAGAGTGCAGTTAAAAGGAGCTTTTCGAAGCTGAGATCTGCTGCTCTCTGTGTAATCTCCCCCAGGGGCTGTGGTGTGTGGATTGTCTCCTTTGGTTTTCACGTGCATCATCAGTCCCTCCCCCTACTTTAAGCCAAAAGCAAAAATACGGGAATAGAGGAGCAGAGGATGTGTTGGTAGCACCACAGCCCAGCTCAGCCTGGAGCTCTTTGGAGCTGGCTGGAAGAGAGGACATGCCCATCACATCATCACACGTGCCACCCCAGCAGGAGCAGGAGCAAGAGAAATGCCCTACCTGGAGGCACAACTACCCTATGTGCCCTTACCTGTCCCAGGCACACAGATACACAGCCTTGGCCTCAGTGTGTCCTGGCTTCTGGGGACAGCCCCCACCATCCTCCCCAGGAAGCACTGGGCCTGGGGTGTCTTCTGTGTGCATTTCAAATGCACTTAAATAAAAAATCAGCTCCTCAGGCTGGAGCACAAGCTGCATGCAGGAGAGAAAGGCAGAGTTCCCTGGGGTGACATGTGAGGGTCCTGCTCAGCAGTGCAACTTCCACCTCTTGTGCACACACACATACATGCACACCTCACAACTCCCTTTCCTCCTTCTCACAGTTGTTCAGGAGTTCCTTTTTCTCTGCAGTGAATAAATAATGAGTGGGGCTTGATTCTGCATGGCAAAGATGCTGCTCTGAGGGCTGCCTGTGATTCCTCAGAGCCTGCTCACTCTGCCTTCATTGTACATCACTACTAGAGAGGAAAATAATGGCTTATGAAATTCAAGGTGCAAAGTGGGGACTGTCAAGGAAAATGATGAGCCCACACAGGCTTTTTCCTTTTGTGCTTAAATTTACATAGGGTGTCTTGGGCTTCATTATTTATAGGCTATGTCTTTCCTAATTCCTTTGACAGGTTGTTGAGCAGTGTTAGGGACATGGCAGCCTGTGAATGGCCCAAGAGATGGCACAAACACAAAGCTAAGGACCATTTCAGTTCCACTGTCCCCTCTGTCCCTCCCTCTCCTCTCTAAACTGAATCATCTACAACGCGCACACCCTTGAAAGGTGAAAGCAGAACTACCATGCTGGTGCCAGTTTCCTCCTCAGGATGCTGTAACCTGTTGGATGGTGGCAAGGTTTCTGCCTTTTTCTCCTTGTGTGTCACTCCAGTTATCCACCCGTACCCTGCATGCTGCTGCCCTGGCTCATATCA
Organism: Galbula dea; assembly: GCA_013399015.1. Taxonomy (NCBI): domain Eukaryota; kingdom Metazoa; phylum Chordata; class Aves; order Piciformes; family Galbulidae; genus Galbula; species Galbula dea. The sequence continues at coordinate 143,219 of VWZX01005088.1, forward strand.
TTTTGGTATGCTTGGAGTATGGTTCAGTTTGGTGACACCCAACTCCTCTGTGCTTCCTGAACTACCTGGGAAAGAGAGAAAATGCCACTTTCTTGCCTCAGAGGGTCAGAGGCTGCTAGCAGGTGGCAGTTGGAGTGCCTATGGAATGGTGCCACTGTGCAGGTAGATAAGGAGAGCCCCTCCTCAGGAAAAGGAGCCTCCTTCTCCCTTTCCCTAGTCCTGCATCTCCTGGCAGGATGATTACAGGTGGTCACACATCTCACCTCCACTTAACTTCTAGCTCCTTCTTCACTGATCATCTATGTGCTGCCACCAATAAGTGTGGACAAAGAGGGTGATGTCAGGACTTGGACTCTGGCCAAGGGAGGGACACCCCAAGCACCTTAGACTCAGAAGAGACCCCTGAGAGCCAATACATGAACATCAGATCTCTATGGTGCTGCCAGATGACTAGAAATAAGGCTTTGGGATAACGATCTGGAGAGCTATGAGGAACCCAGCAAGCTCATGGAATGATCATCCTGGAGCAGGAACCTGGGAAGCCCTGGTCTGCAGTCTGCACACTCTCCCGGCTCAGCCTCTTGGTTCTGCTTGCGCAAACTTCCTATCTCTGATCTGATTTCAGCTGCAGTAGGATCCTCCCTTGAGCTTCTTTCCAAGTTCAGTGCCTCTGGCCAAGCTTCATAGCGCTTAGACAGCATTGGCTCTCCATACTCTGTATTTCTCACTCTTTGGGTGCAGGCAACAGAGGAGTGATGTTCTTAGCAATACACTTTTCCATTGTTAAGAAACAAGGCAGAAAACACTTCCCACAAAGCCTCAGTGTTTCTGGACTCAGTAGCAAAGGCACTAGCTGCTTGCTGAGATCATGTTTGTAAGGACCACAGCTCCACTATTGATTATGATTTTTGAACAATTTAAAATAAAGAGGAACATCTGCATGCAGCTAGGAGGTAATGCTAAATACTTCCCGCACAGCCAGAGCAAACCACCTTCCCTGGGAAGATGGATCTGAGTTGAAATAACAGAGTGAACGCAGCAGTACCCTAGACATGGGGGCTCATGGCAAAGCCCCACTCAGAGCAGCTGAGTAAGATTCACAGATCTGTGCATCACACTTCCACTGAACAACAGGAGAATATCAGGCTGGTTACGAGCCCTGCAGGTGGAGAATTTACTTAATTTAAAGCAACAGCTAAAATGAGATTTACTGGAGAAAAGTGTATCTAACAACAGAGTGAGTGAATTAAATGCTTAATGGTCACTTTCTAAAGTAAGTTCAAATAGAATACATACTACCGAAGTTGTGAATGGCATTTTTACTTAAAAAGAACACCTTTTGTTTCCTTTCAGATTTGTGAACAAATTTAGTGCTCCTAAACAGGGACATAATAGCACTAGACGTAAGCATCTGCAGCGCTGAGCAACACACAAGGTTCCCAGCAGCTCAGCTGATGCCCTTACATCTTGACAGACAGCCATCAGCCTGGTCACCTTGTCCTCTTCTGCCTCCTCTTATGTCTGCCCGCACTGCTCCCTGCCAGGGGAGTAATGCCAAGCCTGGTGGGAACAGTTCCTCATGCTCCAGCCTCTCTGGAATTGGGACCATGGTGGCTGCAGAGAGCTGCCTGCTGGGCTGCTGTATGCACAGCTTGGCACACAAGCATTGTGGGAGAGCAGGACTCACAGGTTTTGCAGTGCCAGGCTAATCCCAGAGGAGGGGTACATATCACCTGGGGTTGGGGTAACCCAACATCATTTTTCCTGGGCAGGCACTAAGGGTCTGTGCCCTGCCAGCACTGGCTTGACCTCAGCCGCTGTACTGCCACAGAGTATGGAATCTGTAAGACTGAAATAAATCCACGTACATCTGTTTTCTCCTCCTTCCCCTGTAAAACAGCTTAGAAAGTTAATTTCTCTTCTCTCTCTAAAATGTGTGAAATACTATAACTTTCCTATAGGGAAAACCTGTGAGATCACTGGGTGCATGCTCTGACCATCCTTTCAGAGTGGTGCAGTCCCCAACACACAGCATAACGAGACCTGCTGCCTGCCTGGAGCCACCCTCCCTGCCCTGGGACAACAGAAGACATCAACCTCTGGTCAAGGAGGATGGAATGTTTTGGCTGGTGGCCCGGCTGGGGCTATCTGCTGGAGCTGTCTGAGATGCTGCTGTCACAGATCATCCCAGCAGGTCATGGGAACACCAGCCACTGGCAGTGGGTCCCAAAGGCAGGAGGGCATGAGACACTGGGAAAGTGCCCTCACTGCTAAGGCAAGGAGACTGCTGCTGGCATGGCTTGGCTCTGTGTTCCCAGGGCCCAATAACTGTCCCCCCACACCAGCTAGTTTTTCCACGTATTCTATTGACCTTTGATAAATATCTGACCCATTTGAAAATCTCCCCAAGTTCTTCTTTGCTCAGAGATATTTTTTTGTCTGACACAGACATGTTTCTGAATGTGTTTGGTTTCAAATAAATGGGCCAGGCCTGTAAAACCCATCACCCTGCTGTCACCTCCAGACACGTCCACCCTGCACATTCACCCTAGGGACAGGCAGTCTGCTCCCGCTCCTCTGGCTGCAACAGTAGATGTACCTCTTCTCTACTCCACCTGGGAGGAGACAAAAAGAGAGGACAATGTCAACAGAGGCAGCTCCCAGCACTGGCCAAGACCCATCCCAGCCTGCAGCACGAGGTCTCGCTCAGTCCCTGCACAGGACTCTCTCCTGCCCTGCAGAGAAAGGGCTGTGAAGGTCCTATCACACATGGCTTTCCTCACTTCACTTTTGCCCAGAGCGTGGCATGGTGGAGCTGGGACACAGTGCTGCAGATCTAGGGTGCTGCTGAGCCCTCTCTTTGAGGGAAGGGGGAACAACTTCTGACCACCTGGGGCAGGAGTTGGTCAGGGGACACAGGGAGCTCAGCGGGCACTGGTTGGGCTTACATCCAACAGCATTTTTTCCTGTTTCTCCTTGATGGATTCAAAGTCCTGTTTTTTTAACTCTAGATCCAACAGTGCATTCTGTCCCTGCTGGGAAGGAGGAGTTCGGGTTCAGATACTCATAGAAGCAAAGGGAAAAAGGACAGAGAAATTGTTGGTTGCAGCTGCACATGTCCAGGAGCCTGGAAAACAGGAAAACAGTGCATAGATACATTTGTGCTAATGACAGCCTAATATCTCCTCTACTCAGGAACATTCTCCATGCCTTTACACCTGTGTAAGCACCATTCCTGTGTAAGTACCATTCCTGTGCTGCAGCAAAAACAAAGGGGCTGTAAGAGATCATATATGTAGCCTGTGAATTGGGAGAGTTTCAGAGCTTGGGGAAGGGGGAGAAAGTTCCCCTTCCTTAGTTTTCTGTCATCTTTACAGGCTTTACAGGCTCAATTTTCCATCTCTCATCCAGTTGTTGCTCATCAGCTCCACAGATGAACATGCCTGTACACAGCCCGTATTACAGCAGGGGACGTATGGGAGCTTAGTTACTACTACCAACGTCACCAGCTTTAGTCCCACAGCATCCACAGCCTACGTGGGAGCAACAAAGAGCTGCCTGCAGGGCATGTGCTGTTCAGCAGAACCTACCTGCGTGTGCTGCCTCTAATGCAGACTGCAGACAAGCGAGGGAAGAAGTCATTTCCTATGTTTAGATGGGCAGAGACATGGTGAGAAAGGCAATGCCAAACTGCAATGCAAATGCAGCAGCAGAGAACTGCTTTTGCCTCAGTGGGCACAGCTGCTGCAGAGCAAATGTCAGTCAAATGGGCAATCGGCAGTGAGCAAGGTGGCAGGGTGCAGGTCCACCAGCCAGGAACTCTGCTGCCGAGGAGTCCTTGGCACAATGCACACAGAGCTGATCTCAGCAGATTTCAAAGGCAAATCATCGATCCTAGTTCCACCTGAGAATCAGCACGAACAGGACTGACAGGCCCAACTCACTGGCATGTGCCTTGTTCTCCTCTCTTGTTTGTCACTGCAGTCAGCATCCTCCCTAAAATCTCTTGGAAACAAAAGGATTCCCAAGAAAGGAAGGACTCAAATCAGAGAACCATATAACAATTAAAAGTCATGTTCATAACAGAGTCATTAGTGATGATTCTCACACTCTCTACATAGGAGCGGCACATAATAATCACTTCCAATTAAATTACGCTTCTCCAAGGTGCATTAACCACTTTTATCCATCCGATTAATTGGACCCATCTCTGCTGCATGGAGCAGAGCTACACCACTCCAGAGAGAAAGCAGAGAGTTAATAATGTTTCTGTGGTACTGAGACAGGAACATGTTGCTACCAAACATGTACACCCACATGCACACTGGCTGCAAACCATCAACCCAAACACAGATGCATGGTTTCACCTGCACACATGCATCACATACTGCTCTGGGGTTGCACACTTTGCAGCAGCAACATCTGCAGAAGACATGCCCTCCACGTCCAGTACTACCATCCAATTTTCCCGGCTTCCTGGGACTTCACTCACAGTCCACTCTGGCAGGATAACAACACACTACTCAGGCTGGAGGCAGTGAACTGGCATCCCTTCATCACTCCAAGCACTGCAGCAGCCTTGGCCAGGACTCTCCTCTGCTCTGCTAATTATTGCTGTGTGATGGGAGACTCATCAGCTGCCCAGAGCCCACAGCAGCCGTGCCCTGCTCCTGCCACTCCCTTCTCCCAGGACAGAGTGCTGGGAAGCTCTGCTGAAGGCAACAGTTTCAGTGAAGGAAATTGCACAGGACCCAATTTGTGTGGGAAGAGCTGACCTGCTGCCATGACCTGGGGTGAGGTTTTGTTTACTTGAGAGAGGATGAATGTTTCCATATAAATTCTTCAGGGACTCAATTCTTCAGCTTCTTCTTGGTAGAAATGGAGATTTTTCCCATGCAGGAGAAGAGACATCAGTGCAGACAGCAGCAGTAGAGGGAAGCACTGAAAGGAAGGTGTTGGGGTGGCAGAGGCACATGTATTTGTGTTTCTACATGGCCATGCCCATGTTGTAGGGAGGGGAGCGTTCTCATTCATTCTCTCCACAGGTACAGATAATACAGCTTCAGGAGCACACAGTTATCAAAATGTTATAAATTGGTACCTTTTAAATAGTGTGGTAATTTGCTAGTCCATTACAGAAGGAGTTGTAGGATACAAGGAGCACACTATGAAAAATTATCCCTTCTGCATCATAACTGACCTCCACAGCTGAGGTGCTTTCAGAACCGCTCCATTATGTCAGACTACCCTGAGCAATTAGCCATCCATCAGAGCTCATCAGCATGTCATCGTGCCCCAGAAGACACCACACACTCCTGACAGCTCCCTTACTGGAGGTGTTTGCTGCAGAGGTGCCATTCACCATCATGTCAGTGTAATCCATAGTCACTGGTGGGTTGGTCCCAGCATGGAAAACCTCTCTGGCTCCCTGCAGCCACCTCTCCTTCTGTAATCAAGGTATTTCTGTAGTCATCACTGTGAGCTCAGCCAGTTAATTTTAGTCCGGCAGTTCCCTTCTAAGAATTCCTCTGACTTGGAAACAATCCCTTTTTCATTGTCCACGGTGTTTCCACTGACAGTGCTGCTGCCAAGCCCTGGCCAGCAGAAGGTCAGCCTGCTCTGGCATGGCAGCATTGGTGCTTCCCAGTGGGATGTTTCCTCTGTGGCTGGAGCCAAGGTCACACCTGGCTCCCTGTTCAAATCTCCTGGTGACAGTCCTCCAGCATAACCCTATCACACACAGTCTCATTCTCTCTCAGATTCCAAAATCCTATATTTTCAGTGCTGAAACAAAATTCAATCTTTTGACATAGTCCATAGCTTTTGCCAAAGCAAAATATAGTCTATGATATAGATCATCTTTAGTCTCTTAAATGACTCTTGGAACTCCTACAGGTCTTGAAAATAGGGATATAAACCTTCCCTCTGTTGCCCACTAACAAAGAAATAAACTTCAGGGTCCCTCCCCTTTCCCAAGGTCCCAGCTCTCAGGACCTCTGCAGATGACTCCTGCAGCAGCACCCTGTGGGTGGTTGTGGCCTTGGGATGGGTCCAGTCATCAGAAACCCCTAACTGCAACAGTCCTTCCACACAGCCATGGGAAAAGACAAACAATCCTCCCATCTCTCAGCAAAGTCCTTCACCTCTGCTTGCACCTGCTCCTACAAATCTCTAGGATCTGCCTCATCCTCTCTCAGGATTCTGACATTTCATATCCTGGCTAGCGCAAAAGCCAGGGAGCAACCCCTGCACTTGGACGCCCTGAACCGTCACAGCCAGCCTCATGCCTCATTGACCCCTCTGGTTTGTGCCATTAGAGGCTATTTCCCATACCCAAGCCTCCAGGTAAGATCCTCCTAACCCCAAGGTACCCTCAGCAAGGCTGTTTATCAGCCCAGTTTGGGGAAGGAGGTAGCTCCAGGTCTGTGCAGGTCACACCAGGAGAATTATGTCTGTTACACTGGTTTTGTGCAAGGCAAAGGGATATTTCTCCTAACCCGAGTTTAATTTCTGCACATAAATCCTTCTGAACCTAAAATTCCATTTACTTTTACAGCCTTAGATATTTTCTCATGAGTTGCAGGTGAAATCCATGTCCTGGCACACACATAAAAGCAAATGCAGAAGGAATGTGTCCTGGCAATATATGCATCACCCCTGGAGATAAATCTTTTCTTGCTGGGGAGGAAACCCTCATGGCTCACACAAACACCAGCTATTCATTTCTCTCAAAATATATACATTTCAGGACAAAAATAAACGTGTAAGTACAGGATGCTTTACTCACAGTCTTTCTGTTCAGGAGGCAAGGTGACTATTGGCAGCTGGTAGGAAACTTGCACACAACTTACTACCAAACAGCTTCTTAAAACCACATCAACCAGCCAAGACCTGGGGGATAGTCAGCACCTGGGAACTCACACAGCAAGCTCTGCTCCATCACACACAGAGAACACATGTGCTGCTGACACTACTCCGGAAAAAACACAAAAGCAAAACAGCCACAGGCAAACAAGGACTACAGCAGTGAGGAGACAGGGGTGCAATGGGGGCTGGCACAGCCTGGCAGCAGGATCTTCCCCCTAACATGCACCCCACACATCCGCTCTCCCCCCAGGATGGACCCACAGACCTTCTGTGGGGGACTATTAGGATCTCTGCTGGAACTGGACAGCAGGGAACATGGCAAGACCTCTACGGTTTGCTGCCTCCACACCCACATTTCTCACAGGAAATACTATCAGAGAGCTTTGTGGGATCGGGAATATGAATTGCTTTGACCTCACTTAGACTGATATAGTGGAGTATTAAATCTCTATTTTTCAAGCATTAAGCCTGTGTAATAGAAGGATGCTGCGAGCAATTTGCAATAAGATGAAGGGATATTACTGTCCTGGGAGACAGACAATCCAACCACATCCACAAATTGATAACAGAGATACTGGCTTAGGTTCATGCTAGCTATTAATTAAGGGCATGTTTTATGTGGAAGACAATACCAGCTTACACAGGCAGGTACCTGTTGGCCTTCCCTTCCCTGCAGTGAGCAGCATCCCCAGAGCTGAATTGCAGCCAGGTGGGTTAGCATACCTTGCTCAACCTCTGTTCACACACATTTGAATCTCTGACAGGCAAAATTAATTTCTCAAGCCTTTAGCACAGCAGCTTGAGAGCTGCTGTTCTACCACTCCAGAGCGCTGCTGGGAGCCACTGCCACAGGACCAGAAGGCAAGATTCTTCCAGGGACAGCAAAGGCTCGGCCAGAGCAAGGAGCTAGTGCCTTGTGCTGGGAGCTCACACATCTCTGGCTGTTAATGAGCAGCTAACCATGTCCCGAGGTCTCCCTTTGCCCTCAGAACTTGCTGCCTCATTATCTGACTGATCCCCAGCTCTCAGGCAAAGAAATCCAAAACTGGGTTTCATTCCTTCTTGTCTCTCCTCCTCTCATCTTGGCTGCTGGCAGCATCCTAGTCAGCCAAAGGATGCGATCCCTCTTCCACTCAGTGCCCGCAGCAGCCTTTCACTCCCCATCCCCTGAGTGGGACTCTCTCAGCATCTCACATTGACTTGGGCAGATGACAGGGCCACTAACTTGTGTCCTCATAACCAACAGAATACTACCCTTCTATAAGCTTTTTTCTCCTTTCCTCTTCTCAGCAGCAAACCTGCAATATGCCCTGAAAGCTGATCCCCACGTTGGCATGACAGACCCACTGCTGCTCCTGCTTCACCCAAGAAAACCTCTGCTAGGTCTCACCCCAGTTCTCTGAGCATGGCCAGCCCGTGCTAGAGGACCTTGCCCCTGGGGACCCCACAGCTGCCCTCAGGGATATGAGGGAAACAGCCAGGAGTCAAGGTCCATGCTGGTTCCCAGGAGCGAGGACACCCCGCAGGGTCTGTCAGGCTGATGGAGCCAAGGTACATGGTAAACCCAGAGTACCAGCACTACCACAGTGTCAGAGTGCTATTCTGGAGAGTGTCTTCCTTGCTGGGTGTTGCCCAAAAGGTTGTCTAAAGCCAAATAATGTGGGTTAGCAGTGGAAGTACATATACTGGAGGAAATGGCATAAAAGTCCTGCGTGATGAATAAATTAAAGTAACTCTTCTTATGGACAGGCACCTATGGAGAAGAACTGAGACATATAGATCAATGGGATAGGCTAGGAGACAGAAGAGATCTATTATTTTTTTTTCCAGATGGGATTAGAGAACAGCTGGGGATTTGATGAGCTGGTGAAGACAGATCACTGCAGAGGGAAGGTTCCTGCTGACTCTACTACCCACCCAAAAGTGTCGGGTGTTGGGGGTCACCTGCAGCTCACACACACCTTTCTGGAAAGCTGTGTTCAAAGATGTGGGGAGCTCCTGATGGGAAACCAAGATGTTTCCCTCTGGGCTTTTCTGATAAAGTGTCCCCTGGCCACTGGTTTCTCTGTCATCAGCAAAGGTATTTCATGTCAAAGCAAAGCTCTTGATAATTGTCTAGAAACAAAAGAACACAGAGTGCATGGTTTGTCCAGAGGGTCACCTTGCTGCAAGCAGAGCTGAAGGAAAGAAGAAGTCCAAGGTCCAGGGCAATGCCAAAGCTACGGACACTGCAGGTCTTCCAGAAACCAGGAGAAGACACTCCAGCTATGGGTTTCTCTGTATTTCAAAGATGATGGTGTGATGGAAGTCCTGAGAGCCAGAGACTTCAGTCAGACCTAAGACATGTCCATGAGCTGGACAGGATGAGATTTATCGTGTCCAAAGGCATAGGTCCCTCACTGAGCAGAACAAGGACAGCAGGGCAAGGACTTGAGCGCAGGCTGATGAAGAAGGGCAGTCTGGTCCATGGTGAGAAATGGAAAAATGTACAAAACAAAGGGAAAGGAAGCAAAAGGTGGACGTCAGGCCCCTGAGAATGAAAGGAGCATCCGTCGGTGTCCAAGAGCACACATCTGCAGCCTGCAGACTACATCAGCTTTACCTGTCTGCAGGAGCTCCATTAAAAGCCCAATGCATACATGCCTATGAAGCCAAAGCTTGTCCTGGGATGTCAGTGGTCATTAGCCCAGCAAGTCTGGGAGCTGCTGTGCTTCTCCACGCTCCACGTCTGTGTCCATGCCATAGTCAGCTCTTTGAAGGCAGTATCTATGCTGCACTTGGCATACTGCAGATTACAACATCCCAGGCTGCCTGCTGCAGCTTGGCTCTGTTGTCTGATCTTGGGTGAGGAATTTCTCTTTATACCAAACTGTCTATTCAAGTCATAAAAATAGGCTTTTTTTTCCTTCTGTAAGCTCAACACTTTTCATATTTTTACTTCCAGCTGTCTAGATAGTATTTCACTTTTTTCATTTCTAGTGCTCGCTCTCAGTTATTTAATGTGAATTTCTAGGGCATGGTGCCCTTAGCAGACATCAGAGCAATATAACACAAGAAATCAGATATATACTGTTCCAGGAGAAGGCAGGAACAAAAAGACAAACTAGGCTCTCAATACATGCAGTGCTTTTGATTCATGGAATATAGAAAATTGTATTTGATTATATCTGTAATGTATCCTCGTAACTTTAGATTAGGGTTATGCTGATGGCCCAACTAATGGACAGTTTACTGCAGGAATAGATTTCATCCTATCATATTTTTTTCCTGATATCAATTACTTTGAATGTTTAAATGTCTCATTTCTCTGTATGTTTATCGCTCAATTTTCCTCCCTAAAAAAGCCCAACACAAGCACAATGCCCCTGGTGTTCCTCTGCTAAGTTGCAAGGAACCACACTTTGTGTGCTCCTGTCATCTACTGGCTGCACAGGTCAGAAGAAGATCCACAGTTGTGGATTACAGCTACTGAAGTCATTACAGCACATAAGCCATGAGGTAAGAGAGTCAAAGTTCCCTTAACAGACATGTGGGTACTTTTGGGGTAAAATTAAAAAAAAAAATTAAAAGGCTTATTAAATTAACCTGTCTAAAAAGGAAAAGGAATATGTGGGATTGCTGCCCATAAGATTAAGAGCAAATCTGATGATAAAAGAGATTGGAGGCAGAGAGGGTTTGGTGGAGAGTGTCTCTTTTTCAGTCAACTTATATTAGCAAAGCCTTAAGAATAGAATTATTAAATTATTACTCTCTGAAGCAGTGCAGAAGAACCTTGAAGGAAATGCTTGTATGCCAATAAAGAGTTTAGGAGTCTGTGGAGGCACCAGAGATGTCACTATTGACCTGAGGGCAGGGGGCAAAGAGGCTGGTAGGCTTGGGTTGTTTTTTTACTTTGCTTGACTGTAACTATGAAATTCTCTCTAGAAAAAAACCAAAGCAAAACAAAGCACCCTGCAGAGAAAAACATCACCTTTGTCACATGTTAAATACCAACCAAGCTGATCAACACCAGTGATTTCAGAATGATCTCTGAATATATTTACTTTCTTAAAATATGCTCTGCCTCACTCCAGGTTTGACACCTGCCGGCCAAGGGGTGCCATGATGTCAGCTTCCCTGAAGAGCAATGATCCCCAATTAGGAACATGCTGAGTTTTGAGGGTGTTAGTCAAGGGCTATTGGCTAGCATGTGCCAGAGCAGAGCGCTGAGTGCTGTGGGTGCAGATTTCAAAGAGTGCTTTGTCAGGTAGAACTATTAATTTTTTACTTCCAGCTAAGCTCTCCAATTTATCCAGAGGAGAAGACGAAGAGGCTCTTCAGTCCTGATGCATTTTACTGTCACAGCCCTTATTTCTTGGAAAAGACCCTGACAGTAGGGATGCACACTGGCTTTCTGGGCTTTGTTGAGGAGGCCAAGACTGCATGTTGGCCACTGCAAGACGCATTTTCCATGGCCAGACAGGATCACTGCAGCCTGTTTCTGCCTTGTCCTAGAGCCTTTCACACCATACTTTGGAGGAGTTCCTACTCTGCATGACAGTCCACTTCTCGAGAAGCTAGAATGACCGGAGCATCTTCCTCAAGGACACAAGGAGGCAACAGATACCTCACACCAGGAGGTAACATAGTGATCCCTGGCAGCTCCCTTGGATGGGGGAAGTCCCTGGGGTCTGGGAAAGTGGAGCTGCCTCACCCTCAGCTCAGGCACACTCATTTCACACACGGTCTGCATGTTATTGCTACTTCAAGAAAAGAGCTAGATCCACTTATTTTTTTCATTAAAATGCAAATTAATTTCATAAAAACTCAAGTTGTAAATTAATGAAGCACTTAAAAATTCCACATAATACAAGGCTAATACTTACTCTGTAGAATCTCCTCCAGTTAATATCACCACTAACTCCCTCCGAGTGGGACCAGCCTGGCAGCTCCACCTATCTAAATCAGTCTCTTTGACTGCTGATGAGATCAGAGCTCATGGAACGGGCACATTCCCTTTTCACCGCTTCGTGATCCACAGGAATTCTGCCAGCCCCCTCACAGCTGATGCATTCAGGAGCAGGGACATTTCCGTTCCCTTAAAATAGTAATGGATCCCTGTAATTTAGTGGAACTTGACAGTTCACATGCAAACTCCAGGAGCTGCTGCCCAGAACAGAGCTCCAGCGACGAGCTGCCCTCCCACGATGTTCTGCTGCAATAACATCGCAGCTGCCTCCAAGCTCTGAGCTCCCACGGAGGCTTTGGACCTATTTGAGCCACAGATTATGGATCTGTAACTATGGGGTTTTTTTTCCTTTTTGCCCTAATACAAGATGCCAGGTGCAGGTATTGACTCCAAAGCCAAACGTTCCACATGTGAGCTGTGGGGCTCTCGTTAGAGCAGTGCTGGCAGCCAGCCCCATCGCTGCTGTGCTGCTCCCAGACAGCTGAGCCACTGCACAGACCCTCCCTGGAAGCAAGTGGACTCGCAGCAGCCTCTCCATCCTCAGCATTGTGTGCCTTTGCTGCAGAGTCTGAGCAGAGACACAGGAGAAAATGCCTTGCTCAAGGCTGACAAAATGTTGGACAAAGTGAGCAAGGTATTTCCAACAGGATCAGTCCCTCTTGACGTGGAGGTCCATATCTGAGCTCATCACCTTCTGCTTTTGTACAACAAATGGACAGAAAAAGCAATACTGGCAATATTTCAATTCATTCTAAAGTAAGGATCTAGAGCAGGTCAGGTAAACCACATCAAAAAAATTGTCCTTCCTTCTCTGCCAGCTGTAACAGTGCAGGCAGACAGCTTTCACAAAGACATGGCACCAGTACAAGCCCAGAATTATCATCCTGCCTCTTGATGGCACCCTGTCCATTGCCTGCACCCACCTGGGCCCCCACCAGCACAGAGCCCCTGGTCACACAGGGAGCCCCATGGCCATATATGGACCTCTGTGGCCACACGTGGACACCCTTCTCCTTTGGCATGTGGAGCACCACTGGACCCAGAGGACCTCCGTGCCAGTCGAGGACCTGCCAGGCTCCTTTTCCTGTGGCCAGGGAGCAGGGACATGTAGACTCTGTGCTGGTTAATCACCCGCCACACTCATTTATTGCCATGTATACACCTCTGCCAGGAACATTATCCCTTAAATAAAGCTCACCCACCCTATTATTGTAATGTCAACTCTGAACCTCTCAGATAAGCCCTGCGGACAATTTATAATTACACAGAAGTAGCTCTTGTACACTGCACAGAGGGGCCATCAGGATAGGATTTTGGTCTTTCACAGAGCCAGCGTTTGACAGGTCTTTTTGCTGTTATTTCATCTTGACAGCTCCTTGCCACCCAGCCCATCCTATGACTCTACACTCCTGCTTTGTCGTGTGATCTCAGGTGAAAAGAGCACATAATGGGCAATAATTGTGGGTGATTACTGTTTACTTGTTAACTTTGCTTGGCAGAACAGCTCTGATGGATGCAGGGACTGGAATATTCCCTTCATCTCCTGTAGCACTGAAAGTGAACTAGTGCTTAATTCAAAGGCTAAATCTATAAAAAAAAAGATGACGAAACCCATCATTAAATTTCTCTTAGTGGCTATGTGCATAATTCATCCAAACACCATCAAATATAAATGACCTTGTGTCAGAATGAGTAGCACACGGCACAGCAAACCCAACCTGCTCCGAGAGACAAACTGTAAAGCCTCTTCTTGCTCCCAGAGTGTTTCAGGAGGTTCCTGAGCAGGACAAGATGGTGGGTGTGAGCAGCCACGACCCTCTGCCAGAAACTGACTGAATGGGACACAGACCTGAATAAGTCCCCCACAGACATGGGACAAAGACCCCACCAACCTGTGTGGCACAGTGGGCAAGGGACATGGTGGGCAGTGTCCTGTGCCCACCAAGCAGGCAGGGTGGGCAGAGCAAGCAGCAGCCTGAGTCAAGGGCTGATGGCCCTTATCCCCCAGTGGCCTCTGCTCCCACCATGAAGCCATCCGCTTGCACTGGTATGGTATTCACTGACTGTTTTTTCCCCTGCAGTCTAAGAGTGCTTGCACACATTAGGGTATCAAAATTCTTAGTGCTCCCTGCTAGTGTCTGAACTCTGACTGGAGCTGAATGACCTCAGTCCACAAGCAGCAGTTGTGTGCCAGTGACCAATCCTTATCCCACACACGCAGATGTTGATCTATGGTGGTTTAGCAAAGGCTTGCAACAATTTTTCTAGAAAGTTTGGGGTTTTTTTCCAATTATTTGAAAAACAGCAACTTATTTAATAAATCACAACAAGTTGTTTTGCAGAAGTATCCTTTGAACCATTAGATATTATTGTGAATGCCAATTTTTCTTCCCACCTTATGGCAGGATAAAGATACCCCACTCAATTTTCATCAAAAGCACATGAAAGCAATCAAGGCTCCCGTAGTTTCTATGGAAATAAGGGATGTAAATTGGGATTGCGTGGTGCCTTTTTTCTTGAATTTATCCATAAAAATGCAAATACTCTTCAACAGATACTGAAATATTTGCCTTGTTCTAAGGGAAGCAAAATATATAGATGAGGCACTTTTGTCCACTAGCTCTCCTGGCAAAGAAATTTGGCAGCTCATCTTAGCTGAATAAGCCCCATCAGAGCACCAAACAAGAAGAGCTGCCTCTGATGGGAGCATGCCCAACCACAAGGGCTACAACTTGCTCTGTGAAGGGCCCTCAACCACCAGTGACAGCAAACAGCTTGTCATGCCCTTTCCCACAACACTACCCACCTCATCCATGGGTACTATGTAGACCTCTGCCCAGAACGTGAGGCCATGCTGGCCACAGTAGTGCTGAGTTAAAGAGCAACATCACCTCTTTGGTGTGGAAAACAGAGAAGCAAAAGGAGCAGCACAACAAATCACATTTGTAATGCATCTGCTTTACTTTCCTACCAGCCACTTCAGAGAAGACAGTACAATGGAAGAACTACTGCTCCTCTGCTAGGTCTCATCTTGTCCTGCGGCAGGGACTGATCAAAACCCTATAGCAGGAGGTTTAATTAATTCCCTTTCAAACTGAAGGATACAGAATAGTTAATGCTAGGGAAGGTCTTCGGGTTATTCCCTGAGGTTCTCTCCTTCTCTCCTCTTTTTCTGTAAGCTGGATGATGTGTCTCACACAGCACTTGCCCATAAATAATCAAACAGCTCTAGGAAATACCAATCCACAGCTGGGACCCTTGCCCCAGCCAGGTCTGAGTGCCAAGCGCTACAGCACTGCTGCCATGGAGAGCCCTTGCAGAAGCCAGAGCTCATCCTTGGTGCGTACACTGCCTTGTGGACTTGGAGCAAATTAAAAGGTCAAGGAATGATATTTTGGATGACTGTTGTTTGCCAGAATTAATGACAAACCCTGGAAACTCAACTAGCAAAACTCTTAAGTCTGAACTAGAGCATGCTGCAACTGCTGAGTTATAAACTTGCAATTAATTAGTTGTGCTGTCAGAATACACACCTGAGAACAACAGCAAGATCAAAGAACTGAACAGAGATCAAAATGATTAGTAGATCGCTTTACTTACAGTTGAAAGTGCCAATTAGATACAGGAAAGATGTAGTCTGGCTAAGTTGCTTCTATTAGCAGCTCTGGAAGAGCAAAGTCACTCTACAGACTGGAGAGCCCAATTGCTTACAGTAGACAAAGAGAGAGAAATCATGATAACTTCCATTGACTTCCTTTCCCTTAGCACCTATTACACTCTGGACACTATTCACATGTTGGGCTGTGCTGAAGTGAGCCAGACGAGTCCCAGTTGCCTGTTTGATTTTGCAGACTCAAAGGACCTTCCAAAGTATGTCCTAAGAGTTCCAGGAGAGCCTGGAGCAGGAGCCTGGCTGCCCAACCACAGGGGTGGACAAACTCTGCCCATCACACACCTGCCAGGAGCTATGGCAGCAGCAGGTGAGGTAGTGTGCCACCAGCTGCACTGACCAAGAGACTTCCTAGAGCTCATGTCCATCCCATACCTAGCATGGGCAAACATGTCAGTGACAGTGGTAACAGCGTCTGAGCTCTCCATGCTGCAGCAACCATTTCCCAAGGTGGAGAAAGCATTGGGGATTTTGGAAGGCTGCAGCTTCTGCTCCTGCTAGTGCACTACCAGGCACCTTCACTAGCTGACTCAGCCAAGCATGGCAACATTTATGGTGCTGATTTATAATTTTCCCTAAAGTTATTGGGAAAATACATTCTAGCTGCACCTTGTAAGCCTCTAGAAGGGGAGTTGTCATGAGCCGGTCTGGGGCCGGCAGGGGGTTTGATTCGTATTCTAGGGAACAGAATAAAGACTCAAAACAGAGTCACCTGCCAGACAGTTTATTTGCCTGACAACAGGTTTGCAAAGGTGAAAAAGAGGAAAGAGAAAGAGAGAGAGAGAGAGAAGGGTTGCGATAGTTACCACCACGGGCCTAGGTCAGTTAAAGGCACAGTACATCGTTTCTTCCAATGGGAATAGGGGGATTGCTCCTCCACAAATCATGTCCTTCGTGTCCGTGTCATGTCCCCATACATCGAGTGCGTGGTGGTGTCTGTCTCTCCGAGTGTGTGTGTCCAAAGTGTGTCTTTCTCACCTTTTTATAGGGCCAAACATTACACATTCATTGTATTTCCCAATTTGTCTATGCATATGTATTATCTGTCCCCGCTTCACATGCAAATGAGGTCTCTGCCCCTTTGAGCAAGCACAGTGTCTTGTGGTAGTGGTCGTCAGGGGTTGTGAGGATGAAGTAAGTCGTCTTCCTCCTGACTGAACTTTTGAACTCAGTCCCTTGCGCACACTCAGTAGTCCCTTGGTCCTCATCCAGGCAGCAGGCCCAGTCCTAGCTGGTTTGCAAACTGCAACATCGTGGCCTTGATAAGGCCATCACATAAATCTTCTCCTCCTGTTAGTGATAAAGCTGAAGAAAACCTGTTCTTCCCCCCTACACATGCCTGTCAGCAACCTACACAGTTCACACAAGTAACCGCCCGCCATGGCCTGCAGCCGTCCAGAAGCCACAGTGATGGTAGTTTTGCCTCTGGCCATGTTGAGACATCAGTCCCTTCAGACACAGTCTCTTACAGGAGTGTCCTGCTCTCTAGACAGCCTCTCTCTTCCATGAGCAGGACGAGGGGAGTAGTGAGGAATTCTGTGGGGTTTTTAAGTTTTCAGTCTTGGATTGTTATCTTTCAGAGAGAAGTGCTGTAGCTTAACCAAACAGACAAGCTCACTGGAGGAATTACTAATTGCTTCCTGGCACACGTTAAGCTGGATGCCATATTTGTGACCACAAACAGTGTCTCTGGACTGCAGAGCTGGTCTGTGTCACTGCTGAGCTTCAGATTTGGACTATTCACTGTTGCAGGGCTGAGGAATGCTGGCCCTGCTGGAGCCAAACCCATGAGTTACTCGCAGTCTCCACACTCCTCACCAAGCACCTGGCCCACGAGGCCAGAAAACATCTGCTCAAGTGCCCCAACAGGAAGAAGTTTTGCTCAACTCCACTGCCAGCACCAGAGAGAAGGCACCAGGAAGAGCGGCCCAACCAAGGAGGTGGTATCTCTTGAGGGATGGGTTCAAAGCAGTTCCAGCTGCCAGCCCCACCAAGACCTGATTCCCACTCTCCGGTGAGACAATCGCACAGACCTGGAAAGGCACCACAGCCAGACACGGGCTGCTGTACACGTGTGTGGTGTCCTTCCTTAGAGGTACTTCAGCAGTGTGCTTTGTCTCCACTGTCTCTTGTTTGTCACATTGTTTAATTTCTCTTTTTAATTGACTCAGACATTGTTTAATTTCTCTGCTTAATTGGCTCAGACAGAGAAGCTGCAGGCAATGTCATTCTCACATCATCTCTCAGAAACGTCACAGGCATGAGGGTGACATTATTGGTTATATGCAGCCAAGTTCTGTAGCCTCCCTACAGATCCACACCCATCTGGGACCAAGGAGGCAGGAACAGAGGCAGGCATAAATCATAGATGTTTGCAGGACAGAAGCTATTAGCAGGGTGCCATCCTGGCTTGTATGGGAACTGTTTTCATTTAACATATATGCCGACAAGTGAGACAGCAAGTAGAATGAGAATTCAGGGCAGCATACAGATGACACCACTATTTACATCATCTAAATCCAGAAGTGCCTGAAGGGAGCTTCCGAGGCATCTCACAAAGTGAGGTAAAAGCAGGTAAAGACAGAGAGCAACAAAATCTTGCCGCATACGTGCAGTCTCAGAGCAGCACTGCAAGGTCTGTCTAAGCCACGTGAGTCCCTTTGTTCACACAGATCTGACAGATACCGGAAAAAATATTGAACAAACATTCCTTTGTATTTTAAAATGTCTTTAAAATGTCTTGCACCTACCTTGCCATATATTTTTCCAGTCACTTGAATTACTTGACCAGATGTATTTCTCTCTTTAGGTTCAACAGGTACAATACAACAGCCATTTCTTCAAGCCCGGTTTAATGGACCCAGGTGCTCCACACTGGTTTCTTTTGCTGGGTGCTGGATGGCACTGGAACAACTAGAGGTGAAAAATGCAAGTTCACACTTTCCCTGGAGACCTGCAAGTATTTGGAGATCTGCAGCACTGCTAACAGAAAAGATTTTTAATAGCTTTGACCTTCATGGAGCCTGTGCAGTCTCCTTTTATCAAAAGGCGTATGTGGAAGAAACCTGGAAAAGAGATGAAGACAATACAAATGTTCTGCAGACTGCTGAGGGAACTACAGAACACTTCTTCACATTCCTGGAGCATTGGTCCAAAGTTTAGACCATTAGCACCAGCTGCCACAGGTGGATGGTAGTCTATAATCAGGAAGGGCAAATAATTGCTGGTCAGGAGGCAATATAAATATTTGTTATTGCAGATGACTTATAAATACATAATTTGAAATTACAAATTAATCATACTGTTCATTTGACAAATAAGTATTTGATCAGCTCTGCCTGGACCACGGTGGCCAGCCAGGTACTCTGTAAAGAACCCCTGAAATTTATGGAAAGAAATATCCCTTCATTTTGGGACAGGCAGGCACAGAGAGAAGTGGCCAGATGAGAAGTTGTCCAACTCTACTCTCCAGACCAAGTGGATTCCAGAAGCTGCCCCAGGATTCCAGGAGCAAGGGCAGCCCCAGATTCAGGCAGGAGTTGCTGTGGGACATCTCGTCCCCTGTCACCCACGGAGCCCTGCACAGGCACTCTCCCATGCTGGCCATGTGTCAGCAGACCATGAATCTCTGCCAGCTACAGGACCATCACTACCCAGAAGTCTTGCATCTCTTTCATACTACCAGGCTAACCTGGTCAGGGGGTTATTTTTTCTCCAAAAAGACAAAATGAGTGTGTGTCAGTATAACAGCTCTGTGCATTTTGTGTCTCATCTGTATTCAGCACACCACCAAACTGTGGAGAAGAAAATAGCCGCTGAAAATAAAAGTATGAGAGATAGGAGGAGACATGAGCCATGAAACAAGCAAACAGCTCCCTGCCTGTATTCCGAGTTCCCAGCTCCTCTGTCACTCTCATATCCTCCGAGCTGCTGTATAGAGCTCTTAGTGGGTTTGGACTCATCAGTGTTCAGAAATATTCATATAAGCTGCTCTGAGATGCACACACATTATCTGCACCAAAATGTAAAATAGTCAAGAAGTAGCATATTTTTATGATTTTTTTTTCTTTTATGCATTTTAGCTCAGAACAATCTAATATTAAAAAAGGCAACATTTGCCTCCAATACCTTAAATGTCAGTTTTCTATTATTTTTACAGTCAGGTCTCAGGGGATATAAAGGGCATAACATTGCACTCAACAGTGAAGAATCACAGAGCTTTTCCTTTATGCGACGAACAAATGAGAAGCACCATACAAGACAGCTGGAAGTTAACACCTTCCCACCTTTCCCTCATGACCGTGGGTTGGAGAAAGAACTCAACTTAGTAAGGATGGGACAATGAAGATCCTCCAACACACAAAGATAAGGTTTCCCATCAGAAAGCTTCACTGTTTAACCAGAGTTGCTTAAAGACTTATAAATACCAAGGGTGAGGAACGTATAGCCACAGTGAAAGAGGCAACCCATTCTGGGCATGCTCGATCTTGGTGGTGAGATCGCTTGACTGGTAAGACCCTAGATCCATGTGACATTGGTGGGTAAGGTGGGCACCACTGCTGTAGAACTGCAGGATGATAAAATTACGAGATTATCACCAAAAAATCAGCATTTTTCAGAGGCTGCTGCCCTCAGGAAAAGCACAGTGCCACCAGGTGGTGGCTGGCACCCCCTCTCTGGGGAAGAAGGGACCAGCCTCATGGCCTGTAAAACCAGGAGAAACATCTGCCACATAGGTGGGAAAGGGGTCCTGCTAGTTCATATATCACATCTCTGGCACATTATCAGAAACATTAACTCCATGAACTCATATTGGGCTGGAAGGTTTGTGAGGAAGTGAGGGTCCCTTGACAAGAAAATATGTTAATGCCTCATTTGCATATTTTAGGAGGAAGCTTACAATGAAATCACATAAGTGCAATTTTCCTACAGTCTCCAAATCCCTAGCCACTTTCCAGCTGATGCAAATAAAATCTTGTTATTCAGCTTATGCCAGAAGACTGCAACACCTCTTCCCAGGATGGGAGGATTATCTGAAGCCAGGCAAAGAAACTGGCAGGTCAAGCTTCTTCTCATATCCAACAATTTCATGGTTTGATTTTTATCAAGAAGGAGTTTTAATTCCACAAACAAAACGGCAACAACTCTGCCAATTACAGCGATGTCATGGTCCCATCAGCTAGTGTGACAGGAGATGCAGGTGACAATAGTGCTGGGACGTGACACCTAATCCTGGTGCTGGGGAAGACCAGCAAGGCGACAGAGGGACCTGCCCATCTCGAGGGGATCCTGCAGCACCAGCCTCACCTCTACCCGGGGCTGTGCCAGCCCAGCGTGAGCTCAGCAAGGGCTGGGTCTGGACACATGTGTGATGCTCTGCCTGTCAGGCCTGCTCTAGGATAGCATGCAGTGGAATTTTCTGGTCTGCTGGGAATGTTTTCTACTCTGTCAGCCTTTTATTTAAATGACATTTGGCTGCAGTGCTAAAAGTACAATATTGAAAATCAATAAGTGGAAAGTGTTTGAAAGCCAATCTAAATCAAATATTACAATATTGTGAAGTTAATCATCTGAAATTAACCTTATAACTGCTTGACTCTCTCTAATCTATAAAGAAAATCAATACAGGCATATCAAACCCTGCTCCAAGCTGCTCTCTGTTCCAGCTGACCATGCAAATGGAAAATAATAGCCAGGGGATGCTTATTGCTGCTCACTATATGTTAACACTTTCTGTGGGGTTGAGATGGCCAGACAAGGATTCCCCAAAGAGAATTGGCCATGAGATGCAGGCAAAGGCTCATGCTCCACAGGCATCACAGCAGCAAACCCACCAAGCCACTCTCATGGCAGTTGATTCCACAGCACCAACCAGAGCTGTGAGAGACTAACAGGCTGTTTCAGGTGGAGAATCGATTGTCCCTGAATGAAAAACAGCTGCTTGAGCACAGCACCTTGCACCCTCCAAAGCTCCAACTCCATCCCAGGCTACGTTTAAGGAGCCCCCAGCTCCTGCCAGCAATTGGACCCATCTTTGGGCACCAGGAGATGACACAGGCACATAGGTCCCCACCAGCACCACAGGCACCTACACCAGCCACCTACCCAGCAGCATCCCTGGGTGCCCATGCCATGCAGGTGTTCTGGGCCATGTCACAGCAATGGTTCCAAATGCAGCCACCACTGATGTGGCAACAATGCCTCCCAGGGAATTTGCTCCAACTGGAGCACTGCTGGCTGCATCCCTTCTCCCATTGAGCAGTTCCAAAGCCTGTGGTGTTAATCCATCTCAGCAGGAGCTGCAGTCCAGCAGCAAGGGGCACAAAGTGACCACACTCCCTGTCTGCCACATACCCAAAATAGCCGTCAACACAGCATCTATTAGCAGGGTCTGGTATATGACAGTGATAAGTGCTTTGACAGGAGATAGAATCTATAAATAACAACAGCTTCTCTCAAAAACCTCATTTTAAAATAATGAAGACATTTCATAAAGTGACAAGTGCCTCAAATGTTGATATTAAAAGCTGAGGGATGCTCTCTTTGAAGTCTCGGGAACAGTTGCAGTGAGTGAGATTTCAGCAGCAACCTGCACTGCCTCAGGAGCTGTGGCTTGGCTGATTAGTCAGAGCCAAGCAGAGTGATCACAGGCCTTTCCAGATGCTTCTTCTGGGCCCCAAACTCAAAGATGAATGAAGGTTCACAAGCAGATGCCATTGCCCAGGGACACTTTGAACTGGTTCTACTGGTGCTCAGAATGAGAATCAATGCTTGTCTCCCAGATCCTCCCACAGCTAGACCTCCCCATGCACACCAGCTACCCCAAGATCAAAATATTTTCTGCATTACAGTGAAAGAAGAAATCAGTGTCAATTTTCTAGCTGCCAACCTGGCATGTGTCAGCCCTGTCTCTTATTCTGATTCCCCACCTAGGCCATTCTGTGAGGGTGCAGTACCCACACAGTCCCACCAACACCAGCAGGATTTCAGTGACCAACTCCAAGCCCAGGGTGCTTCTCTCCACCGGATGGTTAGCAAGACAGCTGCAAGATGGTGGTGGAAGGAAGGTACCAGTGCCCACTACTGGCTGCACCAAACGGCTCTGGATCATTTCCTTTCATCTCGGATAGGGTGAAGTTGGAAGGAGACAGAAATTTTTGCTTCTCACCTGTGTGCAGGACTCAAGGCTGGGCTCAAGGTGTCTCTGCTTCTTTCTTTCAGACTCCTAGATCTTGTGAGAGCATGGCTGTGACCTTGCCTCCATTGGAGGGAAGAGACCTGCACAGCATCTGACACTGCTGTCTCTTGAGGGCTGCTGGGCAGGACAAGCAGCTACACAACAGCCAAGCAGCACTGTTTGGGCCAGATCATTGTTAGTCCAGGAGCAAGTAGGGCACTGAAGACTCAACCTGTGCCAGAGAAGCCCAAGTCTCCAGCCTGGGAGACACCTTGGACCAGAGTACCCTCCACCCAGCCTGGCCAAGCACAGAGCCACTGGCTGTCCAGCCTTCAGCGTGCAGACAGACAGAGGCAGCCCTGGCACACGCTTATAGCTTGCAGCAGCTCCATCATTATTTGCAATTAGCCTTTTGCTCAACGTCTGCTTCTGAAGTTTTTCCTGTGTTTCAGATCAAGATGCAAGTGATGTGCTGCCCCAGAAAGAGGGAGAACAAGCACAGAACTGGGCACAAGGTGTCCCAGAGGTGAACACACTGGCTGGGGGGCTGGAAACACTGTGTGAAGCAGCAGGTTGCCACAGAACGATTGAGAATGGCCCTTTGATACTGGAAATGAGTTTTAATGAGTTTCCTGCAAAATATATACATACCCCTTGGGTTCCTGTGCAAAGACCTTGCATGATCCTTCCCTGCCCTCACCCAAAGGGACACCAAGATTTGTAAAAAAATGATGCATTTTTTTTAATCCTTTAAGCTGAAAAGGGTTTAAATACCTGGGAGCTTTCTCAGTGCTTAAGAATCTCTTCATTTCTGTGAATTACAAGGAGGAACTGCATTTTCAGAATCAATACTCAGAATTTACAAACGACTCTCCAGGTAAGGAGGCTTAGCAGCAGAGCTCAGCTCTCCAGGGGCAGAGACAGCAACAGAGCTTAGTCCCAGCTGCAGCACAGGGCAGACCCAAGCTCTCCACAGCACAGGACTCTGGTGTTTTGCATTGTAATTTATTTGAGACTTTGAGGTTTCTGAGGAAGGGACTATATCTAATTTAGTGTGGGTAGAGTACATAGCAGCCAGGATAGAACATTGGTGCCTGCTGAAGCCATAGCTCCTGCCGCAGCGCAAAGTGTGAAGAAATTATTACAGTAATGACAAATGCTACTCCCGTGTCTCTGACAGCAAAAGCCACAGGGACGGAGGTATTGTGCTAGCAAGAAGGGGTGCCACAGTCAGGAGAAGGGGTTTGCTGCCCCGATCCTGGCTCTAAGTCTCAGCTTCTCCTTCACAGACCCTCAGAAATGGAAGCATGGACAAAAGCCCCTGGAGCTGGCACAGCAGTGAGCTCCTCCTCATCACCCACCACAGCTCCAGTGTCTCCCAGTGATCCCTGGAAACAGGTTAGGCTTGGCAGTCCTTCCCCAGCTGGTCCCTGCCAGCAGAGCCCTGCGCAGGAAGAGGCAATTCAAAGATGAACTAGGTGTGTCGCAACTGTAAAACAGAAGGCAGACTTTTGTCCAATTGTCACTAAAACCATTTACAGCCTATTGGAGGGGAGAGTTGTCCCATTAAGAAACCAAAAGACATTCTGGCTTCCTTCAGCCTCGGGGCTTGGAAGCAAGAAGCATTTACTGCCTAATTAAATTTTAATATACTGGCAGAACTCAGCTCTTCTTGTGAATCTGCATCGGACAGCACGCCAGATTGTGCAGAAAGAGCAGACTCAAGCTGCCTGCAGCCACTGGTGTCCACTCTTGGCTGGCATGGTAAGGCCCTGGCACAGCATTGCAGGAACCACAGCATCCACAGCCTCAGCTCCCCAGAGCTGCCGTTTGCTTCCACACAGATGCACCACCCAAGGAGTTTGAGTGTCTCCATAACAAAAGTGCAATCAGGAAAACCACACAGGCACTGTGATGCTGGCACTGATCTACCATGTGCATGCACATGCAGTAGTTCTGCATTTGAGTTTGTTATTTATTCTCCCTTGCTTGCTAATATAGGCTACATCGGAAGCCAAGTGGCTTTCTCTTCCTACTAGTGCTGCTCTTTTTCAGTTGTTAACGGAGGACTCCTCCATGGACTTTTCTGCTTGTTATTAGCAGGCAGATGGCTGTCAGAAGGGCTCACCCTGCTCCAGGGACAGATTAACACTTTGCACCAGCTTGCACTGTCCTGAGCAAGCACTGGTAAAATGCTTTCCTCATTGTTCCTTTTTTGGCCCCAGCAGCATCTGGTGTGCAGCACACGGCTTACTCCATCCATGACACTCAGAGCCTGGGTGGTCACTTGCCTGGCCCCGCTTTGCCAGGCTGAGCCCTCCTAAAAAAAACCTGCTCATGCCCTTCCTCTTGCCTGCTCTGCTACTCCATACACCAGGACAGAAATGGAGAGCCCAGTGGACAAGTAATCTGCTCCTGGATGCCCATTGTTATTTCTGGCACAATACCAGCCCTTTTCCAAATGCCCATGACTCCTTGTGACATGATGGGGACCAGGAGCCAAGTGCTGCCCCAGCCTGGATGCAGCCCACTGCACAGACACGCCATGGCAAGCAGGCAGCTGGGACTGCTTTCACCTTGCTGAGGGTCCAAAGGGCTAGGGGTCCCCAGCAATTATTTCCTTGGTAAATAAATGCCTGAGAAGCATCCTGGTGAAAGCAGTCCCTGAGAGATGGCCAGGACTGGAAACAGGTCCTGGTGCTAAAAATGCTATGATTTTTAAATGGGTGAAATGGTTTTCATTGTGCCACAGCTCTCCCACCGAGAAGCTGCCTGCAAGAAATGCTCACACAAGTCTTCCAGAGCACTGTGCTGAAATAAGGTGCTGTCAAAACAGCATATATTTGTGCAGCTGCCACAAGGAGTTGTTATTATTGTATATTTCTTTAATAGACAGACAAGTGTGCTGCGGTGTACAGACTGGTAGCAATTGTCTGTGGCGGTGCTGGGAAGTGAGAGGGAGCTGGGAGAGAACGATGGCCCAGGGCTGCCACAGGCACTAGGCAGATAGAAAGGGATGAGTTCCAGGTCTAAAGCTTTTGCTCTAAAGCAAGAGTAAACCAAAGCATTCCTGGTAGCCAGGTGACAGGTCCAAATGCCTTTGGAAATGCATGGCCTCAAATGCTGTGGAGTGCACTGCTGAGGTACAAGCCACCCTAGCCCTCCGCTCCCAAATGCCAGACACTGGATCCTCTAAGCATAACCATCCATCCATCCATCCATCCTTGTCTCCATCCCTCCTTCTTGCACAATCGGAACTCTGCAGGCACAGTCACCAGCCCAGGAGCTTGAGCTGCACATAGGAGGATATCTGCTCTGCAAAAAGGCATCAGCCATACATCCGGCTCCAGAAACATTCCTGCTGGGAATATGGGAGGGTGAAACAGAGAGTGCATAGCCACTGTGTACTCCCCCCACGTGTACAGACACACATGTGTACAGACACACATGTACAGACAAACAGACACTGCATAGCTGCCTGCACACAAAGCATAATGCCAAGCAATTGAGTAAGTGTAAACTTGTTTCAGTCCAGCCAGGGAACAGCCGGTGTTTGATCAATATTTTCCACAACAGCCACTTCCATGTGATAAATGCACTTATGGGGAAGAGGAACAAATTAACCTTCTGGTGTAGACAGCAGCTACTGCCTGGAAAAAAAAGATGGCTCAATTCAGCAGGGAAGCAGGGGGAAGGCCACAGCCAGGATTCCTGCAAAACTGACCATATGAGGCAGCATCTGCAGAGCAGTAATGAAAATCAGCCCCAGTAATGCCCTCCCACGTATGCACGAGGCAGATGAAACCAAGCCTGACGCTGCAAGTGTCACCAATGTGTCTTGAGAGTAGCAGGGAGCAGGAGACTCTCACACAGGGAGCAAGAGCAGCTGAACCGGCAGATAACATATGTACTTGGGGCGGCTGATAGATGAAGACAACGAAGGTACTGTGCTGCAGCACCATGCGTGTGGGAAGATAAAAGGCATCTCAAAAAGTGCTTCCCAACATCAATTCTTCCACTGGTGACAAATCGTTTGGAGTCAGGGTAATTCAGCAGCTGGCCAGATCAGAGATTACATCAGAGATTTCTCACCTAAAAGGGAACTGGGTGCAAATGGCAGTGAGCAGAGAGCTGTCAAAGGGTCCAAGTGTGAGAGGTACCACATGCTGGAGCAGTGAAGCCCCAGGAAAACCCCAAGCAAGGACCCAGAAGACTGGAGAGTTGGAACAGAAATTGCCTTTCCAAGGAGAGGAAAAGCTGACAGACCCAGCACATAGTGAATCCCATTTATGGGCTGGCTATCTGTAACCTGGACCTTCAGACAGGAGAAGGCAAGACAGACTGCCTGAGCAGAAAAGAAACCATGAAAAGCTGGAGAAAATGATCAGAAGCCACATGGGGATGAAGACATCCTTTTCTTTCTCGCTATGTTATCTCTGACCACTCAGGTTATTTTCACTCTTCTCCAGCTGCAAACATGAGGTGAAAATAAGCTTTTATTTCACTGCCCTGTAATCCATCATGAATTTGAATTTGTCTATATCTGAAAGTAACCTTGTGCTGCATCAGATTGAGCATTGAGAACACAAACAGGATTCAGCTTCAGATATCAGTCCATAAACTGTGCAGGAGCTCTGAACCCCATCCTGTTTCTGTCCGTGCCAAGTTGCCTGGCTTCATGCTCCTGTCACTCTCACTACAGAGATAATGACATGGGATGCTCAGTGGCCAGGTCCTGTGCAACACTTCCCTGGGCTGCTTTGAGCTTTTTCTATAAGATCTAAGCAGATTTTGCCTCCTGGAATGACTGTGGATGCAACTGTATACTCACATCCTATAAATGCTGTTCCGCAACGAAAAAGGCACGGTCCAGGTGCTCCACAAAACACCCACAACTTATTGTGTTTATTGTACCACACTGCTGGGGGGAGGCCACCAGTCAGGCAGCCCAGCCTGAGCAAAGCAGAGATGCTCAGTGCCTCCACCTGCACCATCAGAGAACAGACCCCACTACAGGCAGCCCTGGGGCAGGGGTCTTGCTGTTGGACTGTGCCAGGACAGCATATTGCCCAGTTCTAATCTGCCCTCCACACTGGGGCTCCTGACCTGCAAGATCTAAAAACCTGCTCCAGAAAAGCAAAGAAAAAAAAATGGAGCAGACGTGACCTCGTAATGGTGAACTGCAAGGAAGAGGGGTCAAAAACTCTGCTGAAAGAAGATGAAAGCTTGCTCATATTCTGGTTTCCTAATGAAACAAATAACACAAGGCATGATTTTGCTCAAAATTCATTAATTTTCCACATATTCCCAGGAAGTTAATTTATCAACTAGTAACTGCAGAAATAGAACAGGCAGAAAAGCTGAAAGTAGATTAAACATTGATGTAAGTATATATTGATTTGAACATTCCTGTGCCTTTGCTTGTGACACATCAATAAAATTAAATAATATCTTAATAAAATGTCTTGGTAATTATGTCTTTTCCCTTGGGTAAGTGTGCCCTCCAGCAGTGTAATTAAAACCAAAATTACATTAACCCTCCAGTGACCATCTGACAAAAATTTGGGAATCTAGAGAGTTCTCTGAGATCTCATGCCCAGCCAGATTACACCCGGTGCACTTAGTGGAGCTTTTGCACATGCCTGCACACCCTACACTAGAAAGAAAGATTGTCCTCATTCAGAACATTCAAATACCAGGAAAGCCAGGTTCCTGCTCTGCCTGGAAAAAACAAAGATGGCCTAAGAGTTCGTTCTTCTGGCACTGAGTGGACCTGACTCTGAGCCCTGGTGACTGTCTCCTGCATGAGCAGTCAGCAGTGACAAGCACATCGTCTGGACAGAGCAGGATACAGCCCACTGGCCAATGGACAGCTCTGACATTGCCATGGGCTGAACACCCCAGATAGACCTCTGCTGAGAGGCCTCTGAGCTTGCTTCCCCTGTCTTGGTCCTGGGGAACTGTGGTTCTCCAAGACTCCAGGGCAAATGGCACTGACTGGAGTCATGCCTGGTGATCACCTCCCAGGAGAAAATCAGTTTGCCAATGAGATGAATAGGCCAGATAGGATGGAAAAGAGCATTTACAGGGGATATGAGACAACCATCTTAAAATTTTGATTATCTAAAGCAAACAGTCTAATTACAGATCTTGCAGGGTGTGCAGTGAAGAGATGTGGAGCAAGGCCTCCCCAGATGCTGTGTGTCCCACAGAGACCCAAGCACAGCCCAAGGGTGCTGGAGAAGATCCCAAGTGGCATCCCAGAAAGCTGTTATTTTTGTAACTGCTTTTTGCCTACAGAAAATGATTCCATTCCCTAGTTGCAGTGTTTCTGAAGGGTGGTTGGACTCTCACTGTCCTCACTTACAATTCCCAGCCAAAACCAGCCATAAAGTGCCAGATAACCAAGGCATTGCATCTGTCTCTTTCTGCAGGATTTCAGCCATGATCCAAATCCTAGCCTCCAGCACCTTATTTTTCACAAATCACTCTTGTTTCCAACCAAACATCCTCCCCTGGTTCCCTCTCCTCTGCCAGCACCAGCACAAAACCCTCTCTGCCTCCTGCTCTTCTGCTCATCATCTGTTCCCTCCACGCAGAGTCACAGCCAAAAACCAGCTGCCTGGACACGGTGAGTGACAGCCAGACACACAGTCTCATGGGTTAGGAGCAGGGTGAATCGGGGCTCCTGGGGGCAGACAAGGCTCCGCATCCTCTGCTTGGCCCCTCCTGCAATGAGGTCCTGGAAGTGACAAGGCAACCTGTGTATGGAGACCTGCTGCCCCTCTCCCCCTGCAGCCAGCCCAGCACTGGGCTCTTGACCAACTGCTGGTGGCTATTGCTGCAATGGGAATGAAAAGCAGCAGCTTGATGGCACATCAGGCAGTGAGCAGCAGCTGAGGACCAGGTGCAAGGATACAACACACTCCACTGCTTGCAGGATCCCTCTCTCCATTCCCAAATTGCTGGCTGAGCTGGCCTGGGACCAGGCAGAAGATTCCTCCTCACACCAGCACAGGGGCACTCACTGCAGCTCTAACCCAGGAACAGCCATTTGGAAACCTCCCCAAGAAACTCTGTAATTCACACAAGCCCTTGAAGCACCTTGGAGTGTCCATCATCAGCATCTGAGGCAGCAAAGCCCTTGTCATCTCCCCTTGGCAGTGATGAACAGCCACTCTCCCACTGATGGAGACCCTGACAATATGACCTTTCAGGAACCACTGAGTAATCTGTTTACTCCAACTCTGCTGTGTCACACTGTCAGCTTGTCACCCAAACTTGCCACTCATGCAACCTATTAGTTGTCCAATTTGTCTTTCTGTTGTGGGCCTTGATGCTCAGCCTAGTGACTCTGTGCAATTTTAATGTTCTTGTTAGTTAATAAAGCATCACTTTGGAATTCAGGGGGTTGAGAAGTCGTCTCTGTCACAGCACATCTCCCTTCTCAGCACCCAGTATGTCCCACCATGCTGTGACACTTCACAAGAGCTACCTTATAGGAAAGGAAGACAGCACCACAGCCTTAACTGCCACAAAAAAACCCCAACATCTTCCAACGTGCTCAAGAGACTTGCTGAGGTCACAGACACAAAGGCACCTCCTCTGCCTTGGCCAGACCTGAGCATGGTATCCACCACATCCAGGGCAGAGTAGGTCTGGAGCTAGACAGTTTGGCTTTCATAACTTTTGCTTCATTTCTTAGGGTGAAGGTGGTGTTTGTGTCACATGCAGACATATCTGTATCTCAGGTACCATGCCCAGGTCTGGGACCTCAGCCTAGCTTCATCAGGTGCTAGAACCATAACTTCCAGGACTGAAAGGCAGAACCTTCCCCCACCCCAGGAGATGATCACAGCTCCAGATCTGAGCTAAATCCAGCTGAGTAAAGCCTTTATGCCTTGGCTCACATCACACACCATGCTTTGAGAGTTGACTCTTCCCTGTGCTGTGCTTCTGCGGATATTTTCATCTAAAGGCCTCGCAGAACTTTGCAGCCATTCATTAGCAAAGAACTTCCTGGCACCATCAGCTAATGAGAGAAGGGAGATAGATGAAAAAGCTATTCCTGAAAACCTGGATCAATCCTGAATTCACAGCAAAGCTTTTTTTTTTTTTGGTACTTGGTGTTCAAACTAAAACAATCTGGCCAACTGCTGTGCTACTTTGCATATCTAATAAACAGATATTTGTCTATTCAAATACTATTACAAAAAGAACCTTTAGTCATAGAGAAGTGTCTGGAGTCTCTGCTTACTTAACTTCCACTCAAATCCTTATAGTACTGTGTGCTGTATTTTATCAATCATTTAAACACCATAGATAAATCCCCAGTATGACATTTCACACCTGACTTAACCAGCACTAGATTATCAGTTGTAGGCCTAAGAGTGTATTTTTTACAACTTACTTTTCTCTGAACTTGCATTAGAGGGCCCTGGAAACCTACTGGGACTGAGAAGCCTCAAGACAGTAGCAATGTAACCTTATAGCCCTTGGCATGCTAGTACAGACCATTAGCTGCAGATGCCCTTCTGAAGATCAAGAGCACTTCAAAGCCTCCTAAATTCCTTCCTAAGCTCTAGAGGCTTGGAACATTTGCACGGCTTATGCCAGCTGACCTTGATTCATAAGGCAGCACTCAGATTCAGACTAAGACTTCTCCTGGAAGTAGTTTAAATGTCTCCCATTCTCTGCCATGAAATAATCAGTAGAAATCATTTGCACAAATTTGCAAAGTTATGTTTTCAGTAGTGTGTCTTGTGGCAAAAGCAAAGCCTTGATGTTACCTGTAAAATTATATATCTATAAAACACTGAACAGAAGTATTCTGTGCAGCAAGAGTCAAGAACTGCAAAGATCTATAGGATTTTCTGTTGCACACAAACCAGTGTTAAGAGCCCAAAAATTGCCCATTCCTCTGGATCGTTAATGCAGTACCTGGATGGAACAACCGGATCCAAGGACTGGGAGGACTCCCTTTGTCTCTCGTTCTAGTCATCCTTCCTCTTGCTGGCACACAGACCCTATAGCCTGACTCCCCAGTTTCTATCCCATACATGCCCAGGGAAGCTCCTAGCAAAGGCAGAACCTTGGCTAAGCTGCCAGTAGGGCTCACACTAATCATTCAATGCTTGCGTGATGCAGGATGGGCTGTGGGACTGGAAAGCAACAAGGGCTGCTCTGCACATCATCAGGGAAAGGCATAGATCAAGAATCAAGTTGTGGGGTCTGGATATTTGAGGGCAGTAACACAATGGTCAAAGAAACAACTCAGCAGCTCTGCTGATCTACCTTCCAGTGGGGAAATGACATTTCATTCCTGCACTGAAGCTCTTTTCCAGACAAAACAGATTCATCCAACTTTCAACTTACTGAATGAATGACAAGGTTTTTCTAAGAGAAAAGCAGCAAAGGTGAGAATCTAGAGTTGCTGTTTGTTCTGCCATGAAATCTTGAAAATTAATTTATATGGTGAAAATTTTCTCTGTGCCAAAGGATATTTTTATAACCTCCTATAGACTACCAAAAGTCATGACTGCTTCCTTGTTTGTTAAGGCCATGAACTTCACCTGCAAGAACAGGAGAGGCAGAAGCATGTTTCATGTGCCAGAACACCACTGTAACAAAGGGATTCTCCTCCTCTGCCACCAGTGCATTAATGCAAAGAACTCAGAAGGCAGTGACTGGCAAAAACCAAGTCACAGCATTTAATGTCTCAAAGCTTCTAGCAGACTGTTGTCTTTACAATAAACCTGGGGGACTCTCCCCATCACTCTGTCTGTAAGACAGCAGTGGAGACATTCCTGCTCTTCCTGACACTCATGGGACCAGGCTGCAAGCTATGTTAGTGCTTGCAAGTTCAAAAGAAACACTGAAAATAATTACTGATTTCTGAGAACTACCATTACCTAGTTTACAAATACTGTAGTGAGCGACAAGTACTTTGGAATTTGAATATTGCTGACAGTTCCTTTTGTCAGTGCTTACTATCATATCAGCAGCAAAATAATTCAAATGGTTCACAAAAGAAAAACAATCCTATTGCACCTGCATTGTCAAAGGCCCAGGGGTACTGACATCCCTCAGGGAGGCAGTCACTTAATCTGTGCCTGGGAATTTGGAAGGACAGGAATCCCTGGCATACCAAGCTTAAACTGCCTCATCCCACCATTGATCTCCTTATTTACTGGAATGAACACAAGGATAATTCATTCCATTGTTTTTAAGCAAATGAATTAGCCATTGCACAAGCAGGGCAGTCCAAAATCTGAGAAGCTAAGATGAGAACAACAACAAAGAGCAGAAAGCTCGAGCAGTGCAGTGGCACAGCAGCATTCTGTTCCAAAGACGGAAAAACAGTACAAAAAGCAATGAGTTTTCATGCCCTGCCAGCTCCTGTGGTTACAAGTTCATAGAAGGGCATCGATCTAACATGAGTTTGTTCAGTATCAGCTGCGATGGTGCTCTATGGGAAATTGATTTCTTCTCTAGCACTCTAGCACACTCTCCTCCAACGGAACCTTGGCTCTCTCCATGGTGATGGGATGTGCTGATAACTCTAACAAGCTGCCGATGTGATTATGCAGAATCGTTTCATCGGTTTCCGTAGCTATGTGAAATGGCATTTGGCAGAAACGAAAGTCTGCATGGACCTAAACGAAAAGGCAATGAGTTCTGAGCCCCAAAGCCCTTATACAAAAGAGGAAAAGACACACGAAGCCTGAACATCTTCAATACTTCAGACTGGAAAAGTCCAACTTCCACAGAAGGTGGGAACCTCTGGAGCAGCTAGGCTTTCCAGGACAGGGAGGGGATTTTAGCAGCTTGAGTAACAGAAACTAATAGCAACAAACCAGTGAGTAACCACTGCAGCATAAGTTTTGGAAAGTTGGTAAGCCCACCTGCATTCAACACTCTGTTCCTTCCTGCAAAGACATGTGTCTGCACTATACCACTCACCCAGGAAAACCAAAAGGAAGATCATTTTACTGCTGTCAGGACCCTTAAAAAGGAGCTCAAGCCCTCCTGGTGAAAGGTGAGCAGCCACCTAACTTCATTAAAAAGATAGCAACATTAGTTATTTCAGCCTTCCAGGGCAGGCAAGAGATAGATGAAAGGAATAAGGCAAGCTGGGAACATCAATAAATTACTGCAGCTTCTTACTAGCTGCAGTATTCAATAGTTTAAAATGTTTTCTGGTGCCTTAGGCAAGCAGAAGATTCGCAGAAATGCTGAGCCCCTCACCCGTGATGTATCATTGTCACTCATCAGCTGCTAAGTTGCATTTCCTCTTCCTTTCCATGCAGTGTGTGTAACTCTGAGCAGCCAGCAGTGAATTAGAGAAATGATATCTCTAGGCTAGCATGGGCTGCCTGGTGACTAAGTGTCAGGAGGACAGTCCCACTTCTGCTATTCCAAGACAGATGCGTGAAAGCAGACCTGGGGTGCAAAGGGACATACTTCAATTAGAGTCACTGATTACACTAACAGAATCGAGTATCTTCACAGGTGAGCTAATCTCCCACGTACAGACCTCCCTGAGCTGCCAGAGGTCAAAAGGGTCCCTGCTCCCTGTAAGACTCATGTCCCCAAGCAATGACATGCCCTGCAGCCGTGTCCAGAGACTCCTTACTTTAGTGGGACCCTGGACAAGGGCACTGGGGCTGTGCTGGGGCCAGCAGCAGCTTCCCGGCACTTCAGGGACACGAGGCTGAGAAGCTGCTTCTATCCAGAGAACATTATCTTGTGTAGTGCAGGGTCCCCAGTAGCACCAAACACCCTGGGCCAAGGTATAGGGGGATGCTGACCTGTTTCCAGGTCCTTCGTCTAGAGAAGAACATGTGCCAGAGCAGGGACAAGCTCTCTGAGAAGAGGATCTACCCCATGTCACATTATAAAAGGGGTTTCTGATGAAGACAGGATTGCTGAGCTCTTGCAGCAGGACCAAGGGGGAGCTGGATTCTTGCTGCCCTGTGGCATCAAGATGGGGCTCATTTTTCTGGGGAAGAACTTTGCCTCCATTTGTATGTAAAGAGCTCCTGGAAACCTCACATGTGTAGAGGCTGGTTGTGATGGACTTCATCTGGCTCCAGGAGGAGTATGGGATGTGACAGGTTTGTGAGCCCCCTAATCGAGAAAGCACTTGAGAGCATCCTTGCAGCAGCCTGGGGAGAATGTGTCTCAATTAAAACTGATTTTGGCTGGTCTGCTCCTAGCAAGTCCCATATATCTGCACAGATGATTTTCACAAACGTAGTGGATTACTCCATGCGGCTTCAACTGCTACTGAAAATATTTAATAAACTCTGGAATATGAATCACTATCAAGAACCCTGAACATTAATTTTAGTCACAGTTGGCCACACTGTACCACCCTATAAACACCTCTCCAGTTTCAATTAACATTTCTCTATCTCCTGTCTCACTGAATATTATATTTAATTTAAGAGGATTGGTAAGGATAGTTTTCACACTTCACAGGAAAGCATAATGAAATAATTATATCTGTACCTACAAAAAGCATGAGGATATTGCATAAAGAGCTTTAAAGTCATCTAAAGAAAAAACTTCTCCAGAAGACCTTCATTCTAGCTCTGGCTACTGAGGCTACTGTGCCTGCCAGCCCCTGCTCAGTGTCTGCTCCTGGACATCTGTGCCACAGCAGCCACCACAGGCTTGGCCAGCAGCTTCCTCAGAAGAACCAGGGCGTCCACTGCCCATGGGGATATCTCTGCTCCTCTTCACCATGCCATCATCAGAGGCATGCTGCACCCCTCCACAGTGGACATCCCTTTAAAGCAGCTTCTGTGGGGCCTTTCTCCAAGATTGACTTGTCTCATCGGACATGTGGTTGAGGCTCTGCAGTGCCAGAAGCAGTCAAGAGCTCTCTTGGGCCATGGCTCCAGAGCAGGGCACTGTGGACTAGCAGGTGGAGGTTGGAGGCTCATCACTCCTAGATGCACCCTTTGCTCTGAGACTATAAGATGCCCACACACCTCTGCTTCCTGTCATCACCTCTTGGTCACATTTTGGAGTTTGTTGATAGTAGCACCTTTCTGATCTCCTTCACTGCCACTTCCCACATCTCCAGCCTTAGGGCAAGTCCTGAACCATGCAGCATGAGTCAGTGATTTCTCTAGAAATCAGCTGGCCTGCAAAGCACAAATCATGCTCCCCAGCCACCATGGAGTGAGTTCAAACCTGCCCTGAAATGAAGGACAACCCTGCAACCTAAATGGATAACTGGTAGACAAAAGAATATTGCCAAGACAAACCAGGGCCCAGAAGCAAAGTCCCTCAGGGAGGATGCAAAACCCTACTCAAAGAGCAGATCACCAAGGGAGGAGTCTATCTGAAACCCCAAACACATCATTTGAGGAAAGGAGTTCATCCTTGTGTCCCATGAAGGAGCTATATACACATCATCTTGGTGAACAAGACCTACCCAATGCTAGGCAAGGCACCCAGGCCCAAGTGCCAATTCCCAAATCTTTGTCTTTTACTCCAAGGCCAAGCTTTAACCTCAAAAAGCAGGGAAACCAAGTCACAGCACTGAACATGCACATGCAACTAAATATTACCCCATTCTCTGCTCATCATTAAGGTTTCTCCTAGAACAAACGTGTGGGACATGTTTTCCAGGACACAGAGGTAACAATAGCAACTGCATGAGGTGATGGAGAAAACTGCAGTTGCATGATGCTTTAAGGAGCAGATAGCACCACCGAGGAGCTCTGGAGAACTGTGAAAATAACCTGGCTGCTTACTAGCAAGCACAATTCATTATGGAAGCAACTCCTCCTTCCTCAGGATGGGAGAGCAGCCAAAAATTGAGCAGCTTTTAGCTAGGTGTGGAAAGAGGGTGCCTGTGTTGATGATAACCTGCTGAGGTCCATCCTAGAACAAAGAACAGAGCTGGACAAGGTCCACCATCTGAATTCAGAGGTACAAGGGACTGAGGAGCAGGACATGTACCTTGTCAGTGCAAGGACAGTGATGCAGGCTCCTCCGGGCAGCAGGTGCTGCTGGCTTCATCAGCACCACAGACACGCTGCATCTGTGCCAGAAAGGGGTGCAGGCAAACACTCACCCATCAGGGGTGGGGAAATGCAGCCCCAGTCAACAGCTCTCTGGGTAACTCTGAACCCCTGGCAAGCATCTCACTGCACCTCTCCCTCCCCTGTTTTGCAGGCTGGACAGAATTGTGAAGTAATCAGGAGTTTCTCTCTCACCCACAGGCTGGTGGAGAAGGAGGCTGTGACGTTTGTGACTAAGGTCATAGACATACTGAAAAACCTGTATCAAATCAACCTGTCCCAGCTAACACAGGAACAAAGCTCACACAGATGATGCAGCCCCTCAATAATGACAGAGAGCAGGGCAGAGGAACAGAACTATTCCCAGATGAACCAGGGCCAGAGCTGCCATACCATCAGAAGCCTGTTTCCAAAACAGAAGCCTGGTTGCTTGTACACACAGCTGCTCTTGTGTGATTTGCTTGGGGCATAGATCTGTAGCCCTAAACTTTGCTGCTCCATTCAAGTGTTCATCAAGCTGTCAGACGTCTGTGATCCCTAGACATGTCATGTACTAGGACACCCATAGTTCTCCCTTTAGTGTGAAGGCCTCTGCCTGTGGACTTCTTTGCATCCCTTTGCTCATCCCCAATAGCAAATCTCATACATCTTCACTGTAGCTGCTGGCTCTGCTGCCTCTGACAGCAGTTGCTTTAGCGTTTCAGCACAGAGCAGCAGAACACTGCAAGTTCCCCAATCCTTCCTAATCCTATGCACTGGTTTTATTTGCAGAGCAGCTTTAGTACAAGAGAAAAAGGTCCCATTCAGAGAAAACTAAAACTGAAACTCTCCTCCAGGTGCACCTAAGACATTTCCAACCCATAATCAGGGCACAATGGACCAAACAAATCACTTCAAAAGGCACACCTGGCCAGGGCACCTTAGGGAGGGGAGGAGAGACTAAGTCTAGTCCCGAGTGAAGTCTTGACGAAGAAGGTGTAGGGCCTCAGCAACTACTGCTGCAATCTAGAGTCACACACAGCTGCTTGTTAGTGTAGACAGACCCTGAAGATATTACTGCCAAACCTCCTGATCCAGGACCACCAGATATGCCCAATAAAGAACCTTCTGGCAGTCACCTTAGCCCCAACCCAGCTGTACAACTGGATCTGGTTTTGGTCTGCTGATGTCATCCAGATCTCCTAAGCTTATTCCTTATTGTTTCTGATAGTGCAACAAACGCCTTCAGAAAGAACATGTTTTTCCCAAGGCAGACTCAGAGAAAAAACTATTGTTTGTCCTCAGACATAACCTCATTTGCAAGAAACCAGTAGCCCAATCACAGACATTTCAAAATCACAGACATTTAAGGCTGTAAAGGACAGAAGACAACTGAGTGTTGTCCTTTGTGTCACGACCTTTCGTGTATTTGAGGACTGTCACACTCCCTCCTCTCCTTGTCCCCTTACAGACAGACAATATTCAATTCTTTCAGCCTTTCCTTGTGAACCACATTTTTTTGATCTCTCAGCATCTCCCTTTAAACTCTTCAGTGCTTCACCAATTTCTATATTTTTTTTTCAGAAGAAATATGTATTTCATTATGTTAAAAAATATTTTTATTCCCACACATCACATGCGGGGAGAATAATTATACCTAGGCCCATACAGGCAACACTGATGCTAGTGCATCCTAAAATGATACCACTTTGGGTTTTGGCAACAGCAGGGCATTATCACACCCACATCCTCTCTGTAGAAATGTTGCCTTGCCAGATATATGAAATTCAAAAAAAAGAAATACATACATATATAAATACTTGTATTTCTGCTTTTGATTTCTCCTTCCTGTACAGGATGTGGACATTTCTATATTGACTTTCTGCTGGTGTAGGTTCCCTTTTTGATTCTAATTGTGCCGTGGGGACTGCTCAGACTCTCACCTACATGACATGGGCCAGAGTTGCAAGATTTGTAAGTATATAGGCTCTGCCTTCATCCACAGCAGTGTTTGGTGGGCCCCTCAATTTCCCATATTAAACAAACCAATTTTTCAATAGTTTTCTTTTTCTTATCTTTATTTCATCCTCACTGGTGGAAAGCAGTCCACTGATCTGAGCAGAGCAGAAGCAGCACCACCTCTGTGGAAGTGCAGCTTTGTCTCCATGCATGTGGCCAAGTGCCATGGGAAACTCCACAGCTGGAGGGAGATGTGGAGGATGGTCCATGGCAGCAACACTTTGATGACAGCATCCATCAGCATCCTCAATGCAATTCCCCACCCATTTACTGCTGTGATTTAGCAGTTGCTCCCTGGCTGCAGCTGGACCAGACCATGCTGGGAAGGGCCCTGCCCACACACTCCAACCCACAACACCCCAGGGATGGCCCACACTGCAGGCAGTCACACCAGGGCTTCTGCCCCAGAGGAATGAAACTCACAAGCACATTTGTGGTGCTGAAAGACCAAGATGAGACAAAAATTGTTACCATATCCCTTGGTTTTGCCACTACTAAGTCATATTTCCCCTTGTGAAGGTGGCAGTGGATGTACATTACATGCATTGTCATTGAAGCTATTTTTACTGCTTAGAAATTATCCCAGCAGGAATTCAATTCCATTAAATTCCTTTATCCTGAGAAGGGAAACTCAGTGCTGACTTCAGAGAAGAGCAGACACAAAACCTGCAGAAAGACTCAGAAAGGCCAGAAAAGGAAAGAGCTGCTGGGTAGGAGTGGGAGGATGCCAAGGTCCTGTGGATGAGCTGCCCCCCGCCACTCCAACACCTCTGCCCCCTGTCTGTCAGTGTCTCGCACAGCACCTCACCAGCTTAGCCAGACCTAGGGGATTTGGTGGGGAGCTGTGGTCTGAGCTGCTGACATCAACAGGTCTGTAAGGGTGTTGGAGAGGCCAGTGTCCATGAGGGCTAGCAGCCCAGTGAGCAGCCCCAGCACTCTGAGCCCCTCCAGTAGTTGTTTGGCTAGGAATAGCCCATCCCCTGCCCCTCCCAACCACCAACCCCCCCCATGCCTTCGACACAAACATTCCCATGGCACTTGATTGCATCCTCACCCTGGGCACCCGCAGCAGCCTGCTGGATGCTGGCCAAAGAGGGCAGAAGCTCCAGCAGCAAGGGGCAGGTCCAGCTCCTCAGAGGAGCAAGCACCCAAGAACACTTCTGGTCTCATCCTTCCCCCAAGGAAAGCAGCAGCAGGACAGAAGGGTGACAGGTCCTCAACCTGCACAGGAGGATGTGGGCAGCACATGGCTTGCGTAACACTGCCACACCATGAATCTCAGGAGAGGGTGGGACATGGGCATCCTTGCTCTCACCCACCATAGCCATAGTGCTGCACAACAAGATGGGGAGAGCTGGTGTTAAGTCCTTGTGCCAATATGTCCCTGTATCAACAGCAGTGAGGCTCATGTCAAGACATGCAGATCTGAGGCCATCTGCATGCAGAATCACAGGGGAGAAAAGGCTTCTCAAGGACTGCAGCTCCAACAGGGCTCTGGAGCTACCTGCATACACAAACAGCTCAGGGACCCAAACAAGAGCCATCCTTTCCCAGCCTGACCTCAGTCTGGGTCAAGGCTGCAGCCCTGTGATCCACAGAAATTTGCTTAGTAATTCAGATGCTACCAAAAAAATGTAAAATTGCACTCTGGCACTTCACAGCAGTTCACTGATGGTAGAAACTTGAACCTGGGGCACTGGTAGGGCAAAGTCACAAGACAGAAGCTCAGCTACAGCATTTTTAGGGCACACTTGACTTTGCCAGACTCACAATCCCCCAACAAAACCCCGAAGAAGTGGAAATCCTTGCTCTAGTGTTTACATTTTCTCATTTGGCATCACTGTGCAAGAAGGAAAATTAGACAAGCCTTGTGAGTTTGCAGTTGTGGTATTACCAGTGCAGTCATATGGCTGTGAGCTTTCACGGGGGTGAAATGCACCAGATAATGACAAGGGTTTCCCATCACACACAAGGATAGTCCTGCCCTCACCTTGGCCTGTCACAGAAAAGGAAAAACCTTCTTGACCACAGCCAAACATTAGGTTTAGATCCTAACATGCAAGAGATTATTCTGTATACGATGTGAAACATTGTCCACTTGATACCTTTAAAACATTCAACATCTGGTTGAATTCCCGCGAATGAGTCAGCACTTGCAAACTGAGGTTGGTACCAACAGAGAGAAGGAAGACCTTCTATGCACCTTATATGGTCAGGCCGATGGACTCATTTCTTAACTGTTCAGATAATTTCTACCTGGTGTTACCTGGCTAGGGCCAGACAAGACCATATAAGCAGAAAGAAGAAGGCCCTCAAACATCTAAGATCCATGCATAATTAGGATGCAACTATTATAATTACTTCTGGGAAATTTACTGAATATGTTTTTAAGCAATATAAGCCTTGAACATTGTGTCTTGTGGTACATGTTAGGCAAAAAGATTCCCCATGTATCTGACATCATAAATAAAGAATGCCTGCCTTCTAACACTTCAAATTGAGTCTTAGAGGATTTTTTTGACTGACTTTTCCAGTATCATTTTGGCAACTTAGATGAAACTTCACTTTTGAGCCTTGACAGATCCATGGGATTGCAGGATCTCCAGCTGGCACCAAGAGATTCTCAGGGAGAACCTATGATGCCCAGAACCAAAGAGCCTAGAGCAAGTTCCCTGGCAAGATTTAGGACATTCTTTCTCGGCTTATGAAAGCCTGCTTGTAATATGCGGCAAAAGGCCTTGAAAAGTCGGGTAGAGTGAAGGGCACCCAAGAGGTTCAAGTCCTCTCCTGCTGGGGTTCAAACCCTGTCTGTTCTGAGGTTTGAGTCCCCACCTGGTATTTATAATTTTGGAATTCTGACCTGTCTGTCTTGTC
The DNA here is from genome assembly GCA_013399015.1 of Galbula dea. Classification (NCBI taxonomy): domain Eukaryota; kingdom Metazoa; phylum Chordata; class Aves; order Piciformes; family Galbulidae; genus Galbula; species Galbula dea. The sequence goes on from VWZX01005088.1 coordinate 184,792, forward strand.
TGTTGGACTGTGATTTGATGTGCAGTTTGAATTTTGGCAGTGTACCTGTTTCTTGACCTTTGGTTTAAATAATTTCTGGTTTACGTAAGTTTCTTGATTTCCGAGTTTGTGTGTTCAGAATGGGCACGGGGCAATCTAAGAGTAATATTAATGATGACATTTTAAAGAAATCCCCATTGAGCTGCATTTTAAAACATTGGAAACAAATAGGCAGACCTCCATGTGGGAATGAAACAAAAGCTAATTTAATTAAATATTGTAATCAATGGTGGTCGTTGTATAAATTAGATTATGGGGGGAAATGGCCAGCAAATTATTTGCATTACCTGTTCTCATTTGAGAATATTTTCTTGGCTCAGAGGTTGATATTGTGGCTACCTTTTGGCACCCTTGCCTGCTCCCTGCTTGGGTGAGTGGTGTTTCAACCCGTCCGATGCGCTGCCCTCCACCCCGCCAGCAGCTTTCCAGTCCTGGGGAAGGAAAGCAGAAGAATGCAGATAGAGCCATCCTGGCAGGAACATTAAAGGCTTAACAGCCTGACACACATTTCACAAAAGCCAGAAGCCTGCAAGATGCCAGATAAGCATCATCTTGGAGCCTTGTGCTATGCTGAATTACGATTCTGCATCATACAATTGATGGTGTTTCTGAGAAGGAAAAGAAACAGGATGAAGTGATGTATGCTGAAATGTCTTTTTTTCGCTTTGAGAAGTCACCCAGAGTACCAAGAGAAGTGTGATCTAAACCTGTCCCCTCATGACGCTTTTGTCCTTCCTTTGGAAAAGGATAAAGGTAAAACTGAGGAAGTGTTGTTCTGCATGTAGTAAAGAGTGAAAGGCAGACTGATGGCAGCACTGGGGAGGATGCCCTAAGGAGAGAAGAGCAGTGCCGGGGAAGGGGGGGAGGACAGGGAACACCTCCCTGAATCGGTTGCTCTCAACCAGTGAGGACTTAAGGTGATCACGATCAGAGGAGCCTTTCCCAGTGGGACCTCTGGTTAAAGCAGAGCTGGGAAATGAGAAATGAGAAAACTGAGATCCCAGTTGATTCTGGAGCTTACGTATTCTGCTCTAAATACTTTAGAGGGAGAGTTAAGTACTAAGAAAATAAACATTATTGGTGCGTCAGGAACCCGTGAAACACAACCCTTTTTCAAACCTTTAAAGATGAGATTAGGAAAGCAATGCGTCCCACACATTCTCCAAAACCTGTGCTAGAGGGAGATCTACTTGAAAAATGAGAAGCAGAGGTTTTGTTCAGGGACCGGGAAGTAGAGGTTTTAATTCCAGAAACTAAATATATTGAGGAGGCAGCCTTGTTGTTACAGGATGTAATCCCTGAAAGGAAAAGAATACTTCCAGAAATAGAAGATGCTGTGATTCTCACTCTATGGGCAGGGGAAGTCCTGGGAAGATCCAAAAGAGGAGAACCCGTGAGAATTTATCTTAACCCAGGATCATCTCTGGTAAGAATTCAACAACACTCTTTAAATATAGAGGCTAAGAAAGGACTGGTCTCAATAATTCAGAAATTTCTGAAATATAAAATAATAGTGGAATGGGACTCAAAACATAACAGCCCCATCTCAGCAGTTAAAAATATAATGGTAAGGATTATCAATTGGTTCAGGACTTGAGTGTGAGAAATAAATATACGGTTTTATTACAAGCAAATGGATTAAACAAGGGTCACCAATATAAGGGGGTGCATGCAGAGGGTTTTTTCTACTAATTTATAGGCGTATCGTGGAGTTGTAAGATACTTGGACATGTCTGGACAAGTATCAGGGAACATGTGACTGGAAATGAAGGGATTGTGAAACATATGTAAATAAAGCAAACCCCCTGCCATGTGGTCGGCCATGGAGGGTGCCATTTTGGTCAGTGCCCTGCCTCTCAACACAACATAGCCAACCAGAGGGGAGGGAACACCCCTTCTATTAAGTAGATTGGGTGGGACTTGAGAAACCGGTTGAAGGACAGAAGTCAGAGAGTTGTGGTCAATCGGATGGAGTCTAGTTGGAGGCCTGTGTCTAGTGGAGTCCCTCAGGGGTCAGTACTGGAACCAGTACTTTTCAATCTATTCATTAACGACCTGGTTGATGGAACAGAGTGTGCTCTCAGCAAGTTTGGGGCAGGCTCTTCTCAGTGAAGCCCAGTGACAGGACAAGAGGCAATGGCTGTAAGCTGAAGCATAGGAGATTCCATGAGAATACACGTAGAATTTTTTTCCCACTTGAGGTGCCAGAGCACTGGCACAGACTGCCCAGAGAGGTTGTGGAGTCTCCTTCTATGGAGATATTCAAAACCCGTCTGGACGCGCTTCTGTGTGACATGGTCTAGGGAATCCTGCTGTGGCAGGGGGGTTTGACTAGATGATCTTTCGAGGCCCCTTCCAACTCCTAATATTCTGTGATTCTGTGAAAAGAGGGAAATTTGATTTCGGGGGTGTGCTTTTGGGATCATCGGGCAACTAGGGCACCCAACACGTGTTGTAAGTACATCTTCCTTTGTTTTATTTTTCTTTGTTTTACAGAGTTTGTTATTTTTTTGAAACTTAAATAAAAGGAGAAATTTTCTCTCTAATTAATTTTCTCACATGAGGGCAATAAATCAGATAACCCAGGGGTTTACAGTTCTAGATCTTAAAGATGCCTTCTTCTGCATCCCTCTTGATACCAGTAGCCAAGAGCTTTTTGCTTTTGAGTGGAAAAATCCCAAAACAGGAATCAAAACACAATATGCCTGCACAGTTTTACCCCAACGCTTTAAGAACAGCCCAAGGATTTTTGGAAATCAATTAGCAAAAGAATTGGAAATTTAGAGAAAAGAAAATACCCAAGGGATAGTACTGCAATATGTAGATGATATTCTGATTGCAACAGAGACCAAGGAAGAGTGTTTCATCAGTCTCTTGAATTTCCTGGGCATCAGTGGATATCAGATATCAAGACAAGGCCCAATTTGCCCAAGAATCCTGACCGGAATGAGGATGGCAGAACTGCATTTAGAGAATTAAAACAAGCTCTAATGGAAGCACCAGCTCTAGGGCTATCAGATCTTACAAAACTCTTTGAACTTTTCACTCCTAAAAGAAAGGGTTTGGCGTTAAGGGTTTTGGACACAATACAGCAAGGAGCAGTTGCATACTTTTCCTAAACAACTAGAGCATGTGTGCCTGGGCTGGCCTGGTTGTCTTAAAGCAGTAGCTGCAACAGTGCTATTATTTCAGGAAGCTCACACATTTTCCTTGGGGCAAAAGACTATGTGTCCCACACATGGTGATTACAGTACTAGACCAAAAGGGAAGGCATTGGCTGGCCCCCAGCCAGATGCTAAATACAAAGTGGTGCTGTTAGAACAAGATGATGTTCACCTTGAAACCACTGCTATGGTTAATCCCTGCTGTGTTTCTCTCAACTGATGGAGTGGAGGGGACACCAGAACACCATTGTTTGCAGACAGTCGAGGAAGTCTACTTGAACCAACCAGCTCTCAAAGAAACCCCACTGGAAAACCCAGACTAAAAGCTGTACACGGGCAGCAGCGGTTTTGTTTGAGACAGAAAGTGAATGCCTGGATATGCTACAACCACTATAGAAAAGGTAATAGAATCACAAACTTTGCCCCCAAAACCTTCTGCCCAGAAGGCTGAATTAACAACCCTCACAAGAGCATTGGACCCGAGCGAAGGAAAACAAACCAATATATGGACAGATCTCAAGTATGCCTTTGGAGTGGTTCATATCCACAGAGCTATTTGGAAAGAAAAAGGATTGCTATTAGCCCAAGGAACCGTGATCAAGCATGCTCTGCAGATCCAAGAACCACTGGCAAGTTTTCAAAAACCAATGACAATTGTGATTATGCATTGCAAAGCACATTGGAGAGATAAAACTCCTCGTGAATTGGGTAACCGCTTGCCAGACAAAGATGCAAAGGAAGCTGCAGAAAAAGGTATCCTAGCCCTGATACCTAGAAAAGAAATAGCCTTACCAGAAATATTACCAGAATATGATGAAAAAGATAACAAACTGCTAAGTAAATTACAGGCTAAAGAACAGATAAGAGGGTGGGCTGTCATGCCTACCAGAGAGGTTAATTTTTCCACCTTCATTGATGAAATTCCTAGAAAAGAAGGTAAGGTAAGGTACACTAAGGAAGGGAAGATTTAGTAAAACATCTCCAGAAAGTAGTTATGAGTAGGAGTATGATGGAGATTGTTTGATCTATCACTGGGAAATGTAAAATTAGTCTCAAAACAACCCGAATGCTAGCAATGAGATAGTTTTTGGGGTGACAAAGGGAAGAAATTTCCCAGGAGATTATTGGGAAATAGACTTTACTGGATTACCTAGGAAAGAAGGCTATCAATATATCTTGGTTCTAGCTGACACTTTTACTGGGTGGCCTGAGGCATTTCCTCATCGTACCAATAAAGCCAAAGAAGTGGTTAAAACCTTGTTGAAAGAAATCATTTCACAATTTGGAGTGCCTTTGGGAATGTCATCAGACAATGGGCCTCATTTTATTACTGGGATTGTGAAACAATTAAGTAAGGCATTATCTGTAGTTTGGGATTACCACCCTTCATACAGACTACAATCCAGGAGTAAGTGGAGTGGATGATTTATACACTTAAACAAGAGCTCAGGAAAGTTTGTCAGGAAACATCAGTGACTTGGGTGCAGGCATTACCCTTAGCGTTACCAAGAATCACAATCCAACCCCATGAGAAGGGTAAGTTAAGTCCATATGAATTGTTGTATGGACTTCCCTATCATGTCCCACATGTGCCACCTGTATTTTGGGACACCTGAATTTTAAGGCTTACTTGATCTCTCTAGAAAACACTTTACAGGAGCTCCGAAAATACGTGACAACAAACGGACCTCTGAAACTAGACACACCCACATATCCTTTTCACCCTGGTGACTGGGTCTACATTGATACATGGAACACAGAACCTCTGACAGAAAAGTGGAAAAGACCATTTCAAGTCCTCTTAACAACTTACACAGCAGTTAAGGTTTGGGGTAAAGGCCTGTGGATCCACTACTCTAGAGTTAAAACGGTTCCCACTCCATGGACAGTAGAACAACAGACTCCACTTAAATTAAAACTCAAAATATCGTGATTAGATTTTGTATTGGCCTCTGACCCTGATGGTAGCCTTGAGCCATATTGAACTGTCCTACTGGGACCAAGACCTCCATTTAATGATGGTTCAAAATATTACACAAGCACTTGACAGAAATAATTATTGGGTTTGCACTTATCTTCCAGAACGTAGCATAAATGGTGGCCCCTCATAAGGGTACCGATGTCTTTTGAGACAAATCGGATATGGGTCCAAGCAATATTGACCTCCAAATTCAAGACAGAGAAATTCCCAACATTTTAGATGTGTGCAGGGTTTCCACAAATTTGGCAAAGATTTGGGAACAGATGTCTTACACCAACTCACTAGGGACAACGTCCTAGGGCTTTGAGGAGCTATGGCACAGACTCACCTCGTGGCGTCCTAATTGGACATGGCTGAAAAATCTGTTCATGCTGTTAGTAACGGTGATCTGCATATGTTTTCTGGTTTGTATTGTGATTCAGTGCTACAGATGCTATAATCAAGTTTGCATAAAATCAAAATGCCATTATTAATATTGAGACCCTGGATTTATAGGTCAAAATCTCAAGAAAAAGGGGAGAGTTGACACCTTTAAAGCATTCAACATCTGGTTGAATTCCCGCGAATGAGTCAGCACTTGCAAACTGAGGTTGGTACCAACAGAGAGAAGGAAGACCTTCTATGCACCTTATATGGTCAGGCCGATGAACTCATTTCTTACCTGTTCAGATAATTTCTACCTGGTGTTACCTGGCTAGGGCCAGACAAGACCATATAAGCAGAAAGAAGAAGGCCTTCAAACATCTAAGATCCATGCATAATTAGGATGCAACTATTATAATTACTTCTGGGAAATTTACTGAATATGTTTTTAAGCAATATAAGCCTTGAACANCCACACTGTGAGGAACTGCTGGAGGTGATGGGGATCATTAACAGAGAGAGAAAGATTGAGTACATCCTACCTGGGGCACTTCCATACTCACACATTTCTCCCAATTAGAAGCAAAAGCTTCAGAGGCAAAGGGCCATGAAGCAAAGCCTGTCCACACATCTAGCACCCTGTGACAATGGGATTGCTATGCCTGCACCGCTCCAACCACCACAGAGGTGTTCACACTCCTCCTTCCACAAGGGACAAGAGCCAATGCCTGCAAGTCTCAGGGAAGATCTATTGCTTGGAGGCCCTGAGCGGCTCAGAGCACATGTTAGAGGTAGAATAGTATTTTCTTGGTTAGCTCCAACAGTTTATTGAATAAAGTTTAAAATCTTCATCCTGTCTTAATCCATCTGTGCAGGTGTCAGTACTTTCGCATATTCAGTTTGGAGAGGAAGGTGAGCAGATAGAGCAGTTGCCCAATTTGAATTTCACTTCTATCCCATAACTCTTTGCAGAGGTCAAGGAGAAAATAACAGATGGAAAAACATGCCTTGGAATCACAAACTGGAGGTTTAAGAAGATTCATTTTCAAAGCATTACTGCAGACAGCAAGAAGAGAAGAGCCGGGCTCTCAGCTGGATCGATGGCACAGCCAGCACGGTCTGCCAGGGCAGGAGCAGGAGGCACAAGTCTCCTTTTGCCAGACTGAAAACATTCCATTTTAAACCTACATTAACTTTGTGGAGAAAGTTCTATCTTATTGTCCAAACAGACCATCCCAGTGAGCGTTGTCCAATACAAAACCCATGTTCACAGCAGCCCAGGGCTCTCACTGTCCTGGATGCCTGGGCAGAGATGCCAGGGAGCCAAGCTGTGCCACAAGGCTGCTCCAGGAGCACAAACTGCTTTCTGGCACTCAGGTAACATTTGTTACTGGGAACTGTAAATAAACTTGAATTCACTTGAATTCACCAAGCTCACAAGTTTTAATTTCAGTAATTAGATAAAACCTTCCCCTTGCACAGGACTGTGGGCTATGTATATTAATAAAACTTCCTCAGAACAAAGGAGAAGTCACTGAAAGCATCATGAAAGGAGGACAGCAACAACCAATCATTTCCCCCACACCAATAAGAGCTAGGATTTAACTATGCAAACGTTGTTGCTGTGTACTCACAATCTCCAAATGAGTGGTTTGTAAGGGGAGGAAGCACACTGCCATCTGAGGAGCACACTGCCAGGCCTTTGATTGTGTCAAGGAGGACACAGTACATTGACATCCCATGCAGATCCCAAGGGACTGTGCCTCACAAAAGCCAGGCAGTACACAGCATCCCCTGAGCATGTGGTAGACTCCTCTAAGACAGCAAAGACATATGAAAAGAGCTAACTTGTCAGCCCTGAAGAACACCTGGGGCAAATCCACATGGCCCCCAGGTCTGGCTCAGCACCACGGAGCTGATACACTATGGCTTTTCATCTCGACATGACCTGGACCCTTTCCTGTGGCAGGAAAGCCACTGTGCCCTCTATCTGCTGAATAGGTAGATAGACCCTTGGGGCAAGTGAAGTCAAAAAGAAGGATGGAGCATGTCACAAGGCCATGGAGTTAGTGTGTCCTGAAGCCTAAGCAGAGGCATCCAGGCCCCAAAAAGAGGGATGCCACCACTGGGGTTGTCCAAAGGAGAGATGCTGGGCAGGACCATGCTAATGGTGCTTGCACACGTCAGGTGCTGCAGCTGCACGGAAGTCCTGGGTTCCTCATGGCCACGAATGCCTGCTGGCCCCATCCTCCCCTGTGCTGGAGCGGCTCAGGGCGATGTGAGCTCTCTGAAAGCAAGTGCATTTCTGCTCTCAGTTGCCTGCTGGAAGCTATAACCAGCAGCAGCTGCCTTCTGGAGACAGCCAATTTTCCCATCGGCTGTGACAGGCAGCTCAGCACAGACATCTTGTACTGAGCACAAGGACAGGATTCCTTTCACACATTTCAGTGCTACCGACCTGCTCACACAGCCCTGTCACCAGCATGTCCCAGAGCCTCCTCAGGATTTAGAAATAGCAATCATGAGGCCTTGTACTTTTTCTTCCTCTTGTACAGACCTTCCCAAGACTGTGCACATGCATACATGCATATAGGGCTGCGGGAAATTGTGCCAAGGATGTTTTGCATCTACTTCTGAGTGCAGCCCTGACTCCAGACCAGTGACAACTCCAGCCCCTGCCTCTAGCAGCAGACTTCCATTGGCTGCATCGGTGCTGCTGTTCCTGGAAAAATGCAGCACCGTGAGCTGTCAGCAAGCCACTGCCATCTGGGAACATCAGAAGGGTGCCACAGAGGAGACAAGTGGCTCTACCAGAGGGGATGGGCACTTCATGGGCACTTCACTCCCAGCCACTTACCACCACAGGTGCCATCACACCCTTTGAGGTTTTTGATCTGCTTTTGGACTTTCCAAGGCACTGTTCAGTCCTTTCCTAGCAGAACAGAACTTCACCACTGACCATTACCTGTCTTAGTCAAAGCAGGCATTTTGATAGCACATTTGTATGCAGAGACATTTCCCCAGCTCTTGCATGGCTACAGCACAGCAAACTCAGAGATGAACACACTGGGCATTGCTCCGTCATCAGGCATCCACCTTTCCTGTACAGGTTGGGAGGCCTCCAAGACAACTTGCTCAAGGCTCTTCCCAAAACCTCTGGTGGCCTCATCCTTGTGCAGCGTGTGTGCTGCCAGCAGCAGTCACCCACACACAGACACACCAACCACCCGACTGCCACCCCATGCACCTGGTCCTGGTCACCTCCCAGCACCTCGTCATGCATTTCCACAGCATGCTTTTGGCTCTGGTTTATTTGTGATCACTGAGCCCTTACTGGAGGGTAAGTCACTACAGCACCTCTGTTAACAAATCCCAAGTGCTCCATTACTGAAAAGTGCAAGAATCACACAGGTCTGGGTCCCTGCAGCAAGTCTCACACTAGCATGGCTCAACCTGTGAGGGCTTTTGCTCTGTCCTTTTCTGACCACTGACCATAGAAGCCAATGGTTTAGTACTACCATTTCATTTTGATTGTAATGCTCTCATTTTAGCAAAGCAACTTCTTTTTAATAAGAGTTTGGAAAGATTTTTTTTTGTATGTCTTCACTTGCACTCCAAGGATGTTTGCTCTCAATTTATTTCTGCTTTTCTTATCTTCTCAACAACTGCATCTCTTGTTCCAAGTCCTGCTCATTTTCTGCTCTGTATTGTGATTTTTCTTTAATTTCATCTTGTTCCCACACTTCCCAATCACACATTTCATCACTTCTGCTTCCCTTTTGCCAACAATATGTGATTTCTTTATCTTAATTGTATCACCCAGTCATCTGGTTCCAGGATGGCACCTCTTTACCTCACAGTGCAGTCCCTTTAATCATTACTGCTACTGGCATGTATAATAATAGCTGAGACAAGCTGTTAGCTTTCGCCTCCCAGTTACAGTTGCAAGGTTTTTTTCATGTAAGTCCTATCGACAACACAAACTGAAAACTCTCCAGACATAACTTCATACAGACTGCAGAAGAAACCCACCACTCCACAAGCTCCTCTCCTCAGCTCACAGCTGAGCAGCAGAGTGCTGTCAAAGACCAACCATTGAGGAAGAGAAACATTCCTAAAGGATAAGACCCAAGACCTTGCAAGGAGCCCATGAGAGTAAGTCCCTGCACACCATTTTTGACTCCAGTCTGCTAGGCTACACCTCTCTGATGCCCACCTACGAACAAAGGAAAAAGCCCCGTATACTTGGCAGCTAGGCCCTCACCCAGCAGAGAGGGTTCCTCACCAATACCTCTCTTGTGTGGAGGGTCCTTCTCCCACCAGGCTGTAGAACTTCACACCCCGTGTCTTTGCTCGGTGCATGACAGAAGTTACTAACTAGCTGGTGTGAGATGTCTTCATCTGGCTATCTCTGAGTACCCCAAGGTCCTGGCACCACTGGGTGTTCTGGTTATGCCCTCCATGTATCAGATCTCCATCCAGCCTCTCAGCTGACAGCACCCGAAGCCCCCACGAAGTTTTCCAGTGGTTTATTCATGTTTTGATCATCTTCAGAATTTGGGAGGAAGAGATCCTGCCCAAGTGCAGGAACAGCTCCTCTCCAGGAAGATAGGAAGGGACCAACCTCACCAGACCAGATCTGGAGGAGGGCTGCCCAACAGCCTAAGAGCACTCTGATAGCTACATGGTTGCTCCAACCCCCATACTAGAAGTTTTTCTGTTTGAAAACTTTGCTGTCTGGATCTGCTTGTCCAGCCTTAGCAGCTCTAGAAAAAGACAGAACTGTGAGTGCATTACAATTTATCAGCAATAAGAAGTTGTACATGTTGGTAGGAACAATATTGATATGAAGAACAGCTGAAATGCCACTGCAGAAGCCAGCACAGTGTAGAAGAAGTAGCTGTGTGTGTCAGACTCAGCACCTCTGTTTGTATTCTGATCTGCAAGCACTGCTGAGAAGGTTAGCCAGAGCCTAGCTCATACAGAGAGGAGCATTTTACATATGTCAGAGGGTATTGTGCTGCCAGCTATGAATCAGCAGAGGAGCTGATCTGGTCACCTGATTTGTACAATGGTAGAATTGAATTGGAGCTTGAATAATATAGGTCAAACAAAAAGAGAATGGAGTGAAGGGGATTATACAGCAGGACAATCTGACGAAAGACTTACTTACTCTGGAGAAAAGCCATTTACAGAAGGTACCATATTTTGTATTTGTCAATGTAAAGCAATCCTCACTGATCTATCAGATGCCTCTAGAAAGGCCCATGCCAAAGGTCAGCAGCTCAAGTGCAGGAGGAACGTGCCACATGAGGTCTCTGGGGCGAGGGCTGTGTCCCTGCCCTACCCTGTGCAACCAGGCTGCAAACACAGCATCCAGGTATGATGCTGCTGCAGGTAAACAAAATTAACTGCTACATTACAGCAAGAGAATTAGTCACAAAAGAACTGCTCTCTGCCCTTTAGCATAGCTGTAGGGTTGATTTATGCTCTAGGGCAACTGTACTTTTAGGGTTCAGAATTTTAACATATCATAGGTGTTACCACTGAGAAACCTGGGCAGAGGCAGAGACACACCAAGAGCTCTGAGCTCCAGCAGTCCTGAGGAGTGAGCAAGTGGCAGCAGGCAGCAAGAGCACACGTGGTCACATTCCATTCCAGAGTGCCCGAGGCTCGGCTCTGTTGAGGGCAACTGTAGTGTTGAGTGGCAATAACACTGCTTTCTTTCCTCCTTATTCCCATACATTGAACCTGCACACTCATGTGGTTTAAATCTTCAACATTCAAGGCATGTTGATGTATTCAAATATTTCTTCCATGCAATAAGTATATAATCCATTCTAGGCAGTCATAACTTAAACTGACAGCTACTAAAAACTGTGGGAGACTGCCATGGGCATGACTAACACAGATAACAATACTTAAATGCAAAGTGAAATGTACCAATAGTCAGCCCTGGAAACAGGTGGGGAAGGTCCTGCTAGACACCCAAAGATAACCAGGACACTAGTTCACTTGCGCTGGTCTGGGGCTTAAGGCATAGGTCAGAGCATTGTCACTTCAGTTTCTCCTCTTAAAAAAAGGAGTTGCTAGAGGAAAAATAAAATTCACAAGGGATGCCATCTGAAGCAGAGTCCTCTCAGAGTGAAGGTCTTTAAAGGCACATATTTCCCAAGGAAGAGCTGCCTCCTCAGCAGACACTCTGCAGCTAGACAATTGTCCCATGCGTTGTCTGCTGTGGTCCTCAAGACATTTCATCCCAATAACAGGCATACTCTAGCTCCCATTCAGAGCTTCCCCTGTGCTCAGGCCTGGCCAAGGTGATTTTTTAGAGAACCATCCGTATCCTATCTACACAAACATTTGTGGGTAATAAGGCCAGGAGGGACCTGATGATCATCACCTAGCCTGACCTTGTGCCAAGCACAGGCCATAAGACTGCCCTGGATTAATTCCAGTTTGAACAATCACAAGTCTCTTTGGAAAGAAAACATTTGATGTTCACTGCAGCATTTCTAGTGAGGAACAGATCCTGGGTGCATTGCTCCAGTGCTTAATTATGCCCACAGTTTCCATTGTATAGCTTTTCTAATCTGAACTTGTCTGTCTTCAACTGCATCTAGTTAGACAGAACTTTGTCTGCCAGACAACAGAGCTGTCTGCTGTCAGAGCTCCATTCCCTGCACAAGTACTTGTGGCAGAAGTAAGTTGCTTCCACAGCCTGCCTCTGATGGGAAACGAGATCTCTCTCCTGCAGCATGATTTCATTCTCTGCAATCATCTCCCAGCTCTTCCTAAGTCTTCACTGTCAGCTCCCACCTTAGCACATCCAGCAGAACCAGACATGTTGCTCCAGCCACATGGGTAGGATGTAACCCCTGACTTGTACTGGTGTCCTGGGAGAAAGAAGCCAGCCCTTGCAGCCCAGCTGGAAGCACCCCTTCCTCCCTCGCAGGGTCACCAGTTCCTAGCAAAGCTTTCTCCTCCCTTTACCAAGGTTCTGCAAGACTTGGCTTCTCATTTACATTCTCTTTACGTTTACATTTTCATTTTCTTTCACTTGTTTACATCTTTCTTCCCAACCCCTTACTCCCAAATGATACGCTTCATAATTATCTTCAGCTTCCTGAAATTAGCCCTTTTAAAACACCAAGTCTACATCTATACATGGATTTGGATATTATTGTGTTCCTACATAAGAAGCACAGTTGAGTCACAACCCTCTGCATCAAAGCTACCTCAAAGATTTGGTTCTGTGACCAGTCCCTCTCTGTCCATATGAGGGGCAATGCAGAACTCTTGGATGTAACTCCTGAGCTGGGGAACTATCATGTATACGCTTTGGAAATTTCAAAATTGTTTTAGTTCTGGTAGCATAGGACCTCCAACACACATCACTCCAAGGAAAATAACCCATGCAAACCTGGTCTTTCCTCCCTCTTTCTGTAGATTCACATGGAGTTGATCCTCCTGCTCTATCACATGTTCTGTCTTCCACAGCAAACAGCCACTACCATCCCACCTAGTGCTCTGCTTACCAGGACATCCCCTACCACGTAATCTGAGACCACTTGCTGCTGAGTTGTCAATAGCAACACTGCCAGTTATAGCTAACATTGACCTTTCCACCTCCTTTGCTCCCCAATCTCTCCTGCAGAGGTACATCCCAGTAGTCCCCTGGTTATAGGTTTTCCAGTGTTAACTTCCCATTTAACTTTCCCAGCAGGTCTCAGCCACAGCAAATAGTCCAAATTGGATCTCATAAATGAGCAATTGTGAATCTTCTTGTTTATTATTCAAGCTCCTGCCATTGATGCATAACAATTAAATAACTTTGTTAATGTATCTTTCCTAATTGCTTACTGCACAAACAGGAATGGCTCAAGATCTTATCACCCTTGCCCACAGTCAGGGATTTATAAGCACAGGCAGTGACTCAGATAAAGATGTTCCAACTGGTGCATGAAATCATACCAAGCTCTCCCCAGTACCCCCACAACAGTCTAGTGCAGCCTTTAGGATGAAAAACTGCTGCTTCAGAGAGAGACTTTGCCCCTAGCTAGATCTCTTTGAGAACTAAAGTTCCCTTCTAATCAAATTGTCATGCCAATGACTGTCTTCACCATCATTGTAATTAACCTCCTCACGCATAAAATACAAACGATCAAAAAGTTTCTCTTCTCCAGGGCCCTGTGTGACTCAGGGGTCTGGAAAAAGTGGTGGCTGGTCCACTGCTGCTGCTGGATGTTTCTAGCAGGACAGTCTTCTTACATGCACCTCCCTTCCACATGCACTGGCTGGTCACTAGCACCACCTAAACTCTCTTGCCTCCCCTTTTATCTTTTCTTATGGGAGGAAGAATGGAAAAAAACCCTTAAACCCTAACGCTCCGAACAGTTTGCCACTGGTCTTAAAAGGGGTTGGGAGAGCACAGACGCGAGGCTAACTGCAGAACAGGGACAAGCCAGGTGAAGCCCAAGAGCTGTTCTGAGGTAGATCCAAGTACAAATGGATAGGTCCATGCCCTGCTGCCGGTGGTTGCTCCACACACCTCGACCCAGGCCGGGTTTGCCTGGGGCAAAGCACATCTCCTCTTTTGCCTTTGTGTTTTTGTGTCAAAGGTTCCATTTGGCATGATACCTCCAGAGGGTACTCTGATACCCCAAGGATTTTTGCTGGTTGATGCTTTGCTTTGCCCTGGGAACCCTGACCTGTATGTGGTATAGTGGATAGCTCCAGAGAGAACCACTGAGTAAGAGAGACAGAAACATGATTTCTTTTTTTCATCCTAGACCAAGGCACCAACACTGTCATGGAGAAAGTTAACTCTGAATCTTCCTAGCAAAAAGCGTTTGCTTGCAGGGGACACCTACCCAGAGGTCAGCCTACGTGGTCAGCTCTCTGTTTTGGTGTCTGGAAAAGAAAACACACAAAATACTCGTGCTTTTCTCTGGCACCTAGCAACAGCACTCAGTGCTGTGAATGAAGCCAGCCCTGAGCTCTGCAGGCTGTGCAGGAGGAGGACAAGTCCTTGGGCTAATTTACAAGGAATGAAAACACTTTCTATACAATGTCCTGACACCATGGCAGCCATTTTCCCTACACAAAACAAATCCAATATTTGTTGTTCTTTCAGCCAGGATTTTCCTGCACTGGACAGTTCTGCTGAAGTGCTCTTAAGCATACCCTGTGCTGCTAAATTATTTGTTGCTGCTGAAGTGTCCTCTCCCTAGATACACTTAAGCAGAGGTGCCTGCTGGGCCTCAATGGGTGGACAGGGGTTTGGCCAGGCCACGCATGAGGTGCCATTGTCATGGGGCCGTGCAGCATGCATTTGCCTCCTAAGCCTCAACCAGCCACCAAAGTACCTTGAGATGCCACTTCAGCATATCTGGGGAAGGGCTGTGTCCAGGTGGACACAGGGTTTTGGTGGCCCCATGATGAGGTGGACATAGGGCTCTACTGGCTCTACAGGGTGCAGCAAGGTAGCGTATGTCCTACCTACCAAGGAGAGAAGCTTGCCAGAGGCTCCTGCCAACTGCATATTTCTCCCAGTCAGGGTCTCAGAGGATAGACAGGTCCTGGCTGGGGAGGCAGCCCCAGGGAGCTCCAGCCTCCCCACTCCAGCTCAACTTTCTGGCCTCTGCTCTCCTTTTCTAGCCAGTACCCCCCAGGGACCAAGGAGAGCACAAGACCACATCTGAAGGAGGTAGATGCCTTGCAAAGCCATGAGAGCTGCTGGAGTCATTCAGACTCAGAAGTGGTAACCCATTAAGAGAGAATCAAAACCGCCCTTTCCTCATGCACCAGCTGGCAGCAATTGCCACCTCTGCAGCATAGCACTCGCACAAGTCCAGCCTCAACAGCACCCTCTACCATCTCCCCTATTACAGCATCTTGCAGCTCCTGTGTCACCCCTGAGGAGCCAGGCATACTCAGTACACCAGCGCATCTTGGACAAGGTCTTGTCAGAGGCTGTGGGCCCCCGACTCAGCAAGCTGACATCATGTGCCTGATGTTGCCAAACATTGAGGAGCTGTTGCTAGGACAATCAATTTCTCAATCTCTTTCTGCCTGTTGTCTTCAGTCCTGCAGTAACTATAGTAACAGCGCTCTGGGTTTCCCTTCTCCCAGGGTGCTGTGGCTGCAGCCGGTGCGGGGTGGGGGGGATTGTTGCCTCCTGGGCTCTGTTCTGGGATGCGCAGCAGGTCAACTCGGAGCACCCCACCTTCCCCACCCCGGTGGCAGCCCTAGGCCCTGGCACAGGAACTCTGCAGACACCAGCAGCTCCAGCCTCTCTGTCCACAGAGCCGCAGGTCTGCTCCAGCATCTTGGGAATGCCCCGGGAGGGGCCTTACTGTCCACCCACGGGGCTTTCACTGGGCCCGACCCCCTGCGAGGAGATTCGGCATGGTCCTGCAAAGCAGGTTTGGCTCAGCAGAGCATCTCAGTCCCCAAGGCTGGAAGAGTGTTGGCAGGCAAGTGCTGTGCAAGTGCCCATCCATCCCAAGCAGTGCCACTTCCAGCGCGGGTGCTCATAGGAAGAACTGTGCACATCACAAGGGAAAAGTGAAGAGTAAACCACACTTATCTTGTTTGCTGGGCTGAATTAGAGGATGAAGCATTTGATACGAGGATCAGAAGCACAATAAGAAAGTAGAGTGATGTGCACTGCCAGTATCAGACAGTTCAGTGGCTGCCAGCTGACCTTTGGGCTCTCCTCTAACACACGTAGGGCACAGACCTCTTTCCAGAGCAGGTGCAGAGGCAGCTTTCAAGATGCACTCTTCTTTGTTAAAAGCTCATCTGGATGGTGATCGTGTCCTCAAAGTGCTTCTTGCACACAGCCTGGTCTGGAGAGCACCCTCCCACCACCCACAAGGGCAGGTCACATCACCCTGGCAGTGTTGAGGTATCTGCCTCTGGACACCACCCCACCCCGTTGAAGGAAAGCACCTCATGGTATTGTCTGGGTTACCTGACACACGTGGAAGTACAGAAGGTGTCGTTAGGGTTCTGAGGGGATGTTTACCTTGTTTCTCTCCCTACCTCCATCCAGCTCTGTAAAAATGCAAATGAAGTGTTGTTATTAAGTTCACTCCTTCTGCAATGCAAATGATGTGTCTGTTTCCTCTGTACCTGCCTGCCTCCCAGATTTAGGAGGTGAAGAATAAGGAGGAAGGTGGGTTGGCTGAATTGCAACCTTAATTGAACTCCTCCCCACACAGCATACACTGTGGATTTTTCAAAATAATGTAAGTCATGTAACATCAATTCTTCAATCATTCTGCTAATCTCAAGGCTTCCAGAAGACCTTTATTTTTGTGTAAAAGCTATATATGAAGTATCAGTTATTGACAGCCTTGCCACCAGGGTATTAACACCCAAGAACATATCCCTTCTGAACACATGTGGAGCGTGCCATGCTCCCCTGGGAGGTATTACCTCTACTAGTCAAAGTGCTTTTGGAGAGGCTTCATCACACCAAATTCCATCACTGCATTTTATAAATCCTGTATACTATTAGATGCATTTATCCTGCAAACAACTTCGCAGCATAATTCTGGGGGTTTTTTCCTGATGTTACAGAGGTCCATATTACAAAGGTACATAAATCAAAAAAATTAACACAGG
The DNA here is from genome assembly GCA_013399015.1 of Galbula dea. NCBI lineage: Eukaryota > Metazoa > Chordata > Aves > Piciformes > Galbulidae > Galbula > Galbula dea. The sequence continues at coordinate 201,973 of VWZX01005088.1, forward strand.
GAGCATATTTGACAGTGATGTATGCAGGCAATCTCTGGAGTATCCCATGGGATTAGCCTCCCTGCACACACACACTGTATCAAGAAGGGTCCCATCTTTGGCACAGAGTGAAAGCTGAGAGGGGTCATCCCATATCACACCATAGGGTAACCCTGTGCTCTGCCAGTCTCTTTCTTCCCTTCCCCCAGCCCCAGAAATGGACAGTTACATCCGTTACCCAAGCAAAGCAAGGGTCAATCTTCAATCTTCTCCCAGGAATCAGATTTTCCTGTATGACACACACACTGCAAGGCATCACAAAGGGAGATTTGTCTGGCGCTGTTTCCCAGGCAGGAAGCTCTCCCTGGCCCAGTGCCTCTGTGGAACAGTTTGCTGCAAGGCAGCTGCACAGCTGGCAGGCAGCTCTGGCCTCTGGCTGGAGCAGGGGCACGGCAGAGAGGGTGATTTTCTCTGGGAGTTCTGAAAGCTTCTGATGCAACTGCTGCAGGCTGCGAAGAGGCAGGAGCTTGCCAGCAGCATGCAGAAGGTTTGAATGCCTCCTACAGGCAGGAGGGGCAGAGAGAGTTAATTAAAATGCACTGAGCAAGCGTGAAGTTTTATTACAAGACACAAAGGTAGGCTGGTTTCTTTCTTTGACAGACACATCTGTATAATCCAGCCTGGGCTCTTGCAGCTGCACTGTGCTCTGCGTGCTGCTGCCACCGATACTGTTTCCATCTATTTTATTGAAAAAAAACTATCCAAGGTTTAAGCTGCATAACCAACCCTGCTGTGCAGTAATGTCTTTGCTTGCTTTCTGCAGACAAATCTAACTGGAAACTCCCAGGTAGTAAGTGACAATCCTGCAGACAGGCATGCAGCCATGCCCATTGTCTGCCACTGCCTTTTCTGCAAACCTGGGAAACCACAGGAACAGGGACCATGAGGGCAGGAGGGGATTTCAGCTGTGCGGCATGCCGCAGTTACACCCCATGAGCGCAGGCCATGCCAACACTGTGTTTGCTGAGCACAGGAGAGTTACCAGGAGGTGAGGTGGGTGCAAATCTCCTGCACAGGTGACTGGATACCTGTGCCCTGGTGACAAGCACCAATTCTTGCAGGGAAATCATAGAATCATCACTGTTGGAAAGGACCTTCAAGATCATCAAGTCCAAACAAAAGCCCTACACTACTGTTATCCCTAAACCATCCCCTGAAGAAACACATCTATCCTCTTCTTAAAAACCTCCAGGGATGGTGACTCCACCACTTCCCTGGGCAGCCTATTCCAATACCTCACCACTCTTTTGGTGAAAAAATTTTTCCTAATATCTAATCTAAACCTACCCTGGCACAGGTTGAACCCTTTCCCTCTAGTCCTATTGCTTGTCACAAGGGAGAAGAGGTCAACACTCACCTCTCTACAACCTCTTTTCAGGTAGCTGAAGAGAGCATTAAACTCTCCCCTCAGGCTCCTCTTCCCCAGGCTGAACAACCCCAGCTCCCCAGCCTCTCCTCATAAGGCCTGTTCTCCAGACCCCTGATCAGCCTAGTTGCCCTTCTAAATGAGCTGCACATGACTTTGAGATGAGATGGAGCCAAGAAAATATGTCAGAACCAGCAGGCTGAGACCTGCTCCAGCCCAGCCAGGCATGGGGTGTACACGAGACCTGGCTGGGAGGCCCATCAGCACAGCAGGACAGGTGCTGGACCCTTGGCCAGGGCAGGCTGCAGGGGGATTTTTCAGAAGGAAGCAAATATCAGGTGGGAAAATCAAAGGGCACTGGCACAAACAAGGAGCAGTTCAGGCTGTAGAAGTGTGAGCTGTGTGGAATTTGGAGCAATGCTCAGCCCTGAACTCTGCTTGTGCTGTTACTGCCACATAGGAAAGAGAGGAGCAGCAGGACACAGGGCTGTGGATCCTACTCTGGCAGGACAGAGGAATGCATAAAGTGGGATGGAGATGGTGCTGCCTCATTAATGATGATAAAGAACAGGCTTAAAGAGAGCCTGGCTTTCAGAATGGTAATTAATGAGCTCTTTAATTTTAGGCTGTAACACCCAAACTACCCCATTAGGTAAAGAGCAGCTCAAAGTGTCCTTCCATGGGATGACAAAGAGTTGTGTGGGGAGCTCTAGAGTGCAGAGCACAAGGGGCTTCTCCTGCAGCACCAGAGGTGTGCTGGCCTACGGTCTCAGCATGCTGAAGATTTAAAGCCCTCCTTAGCAGCTCAACCCTTCTGCTGGCCTGGAAGATGCCAAGGATGCCCCATGCCTTCCTGCACTGAGCTGCCAGCCTGCCCTGTTCTTCTGCAGAGTCCATGCCTCATGGGTGTGCCAGTCTGCAGGGTTCAGGACAGGAGTGCTGGAGCAAGGAGGCAACTGTCGCCTCTGCCTCTGGTCCCAAACAGAGCACAGTAGCATCTGCACTGCTTAGGGGGAGGATGCTGTCCCCATGCCCCATGTCTGAAGATAGCGCAGAAGATATGTATACAGCACAGGGGACTGAACATCTACACATACATCCTGCACATTGGCTGGTGGCATGCCTGAGCCCAGGAAACCTCCCAAACCTTGGGTGGTGACAAGGATTGCAGCAGACTGGAGAGCATCTAGGATCAGTACTCCCACTGCAGCTCGTTTCCCAAAAAAAAGCATTCATAAAAGTATTTCTGCCTGAAACCCAGCCCAGCCTGCCCTGTTCTGGATCATTAATATACTGTACATGTGAACTGGAGATCTCTCCCCAAATATTTTCCTCAAAGACTGTATGTCTTTTTTTTTTTTTAATAATGCCAGTCATAAATGTCACGTGTTGGAGCCCAGATCTCATTACTGAGAGCAGAGAAACGTATGCTATGCAATAAATTCTTTTGTGGGAAATAACCCTGGTGACTAGAGGAATTTATGAATTTATTACTCTTTGTAGGAGCCTTTCCTCCTATGACTTACGGAGAGATCCATCATCCTACAGGAGACCTTGCTGGTTGTCTGTTTGGAAAACTTTATAAGGCTTTGTGTCACATTCCCTGCTTGCATAGCCTAAGGATTCATTCCACATGAATCACTCATTATGAACAAGGTGTTCTGAACCCAGGCATGAGCAGGTCAGCACGGCCAGGGTCCGCTGTGTGCTGCTCTGCACCAACCTCCTTGCCATGGCTATGGTGGGGACTTGGTTGCTCACCAAGGCTCATCCTGGAGGGCTCACAACCGCTTGGAAAAGCTGAGAGGTGGGAAAAGCCATTGGCAGGGCAGAGCCCATGCAGCCTCAACACTCCAGAGGATTGATCCAGGCAGCACAGAGCAGATTGTCCAGGTACACACAACTCTCTCTCTGCTCACAGTAATGAGATCTGGGCTCCAACACGTGACATTTATGACTGTCATTCTCTCAGCCATGCAGGACTCATGTGGTGCTCCCAGAGACTTGCTGAGGACAAAGCCCAAATGCGGAGAGAATTTCACTTCTCGCTGCAAGGAATCTTTGGCAGTGGTGATGGTGGTAGGAAAGGGTCACACAACCCCTGTCTTGTTGCATTGTGAGCTCAGGACAGATAGACCTGCCACAAATCACCATCCTCAAGCAGCCTGAGGAGTTCAGCTGCAGCCACAGCTACTCTTCAGGCCCTCATCAACTCCAGAAAGCCTCCCCTGAATAATGGAAACAGAAAGGTCTCTGCCACCTTCTCCTAAAAATTCTGCAGTCTGCACCCTGCCTCTCCACATGCCCTGTTCCATTGGTAATGCCACAGCCTCCTCTCCTTCCCAAAGCCAGCAGCGGCAGTATGGCAAGGCAGGACAGAGCTGGCTTCCCACCCCATCTCAGGAGAACAGGATGAAACCTTCAGTACTTGGGCTGCGTGAATCCTGTGCCTCCCCAGTGAGCTGCCTCAGGGGGGGCTGAACTGCAGGGCCCCTTCTCCCTCCCCAGCATTAGATATTCCACCAGCTTCATGGTAAACGGGCAAGCAACTGTGGAACATCAGAGGAGTAAATTGCATCGGTTCAGCTCCAGATAGTGCATTAGAGAGAGAACACTCCCAGCAGGAGCCTGCCTCAGTGCACAGGTACGGCTGCATGATGGCTTAATGACAGAGCCACTGCAAAATTATGCCTTGTTATCTCATTGTCAATTTTATTTTAATATACGTTTGAAATACTCAGAATACAAACCTTTTCTGTAAGATTACAAACGCTTGAGCACTTCTGCAATTTGGATGGCAGGGGATCAATTATTTGGGCATGGTTTTGCATATAATGGCCTGCAACAGATTGTAAAGTTTCTCAGTTAGCGAAGCGATTATGAATACTGAATGCAAACTAATGGCTAGAGAGCAGTGGAACAGGGCCATCTGGACTCAGAGACACACTCCTGGCTACAAGGGGGGAGCAGTGCAGGAGGGGACTCCTTCAGTTGAATGCCAGAAGTACTTGGATAAGTGAGTGATCTTCACAGGGCCTGCTGTAGCAGAAAAATATGGTGTAAGGAACAGTGTCCAAGAACAGAAATAAACATAAATATAAATACAAATGTGAGAATAAGAAAGAGAGAGAAGAGGTCCAGGAACAAAAATAAACATAAACACAAATACAAATGTAAAAATAAGAAGGAGAGAGAAGTGTTGGAAAATGTTTTGCCAAGAAAGAAGTTCAGAGTTCACTTCCACATGATTGTTGTTTATTCCAGGAGACCAAATCACTTTGTTTATTTAATGATTCCAAACAGATTATTTTCAAAAATCCTTGAAAGCTTTCACAAACAGACTCCCATTCAGCCAACACACAGCTGGCAAAGCTTCTGAGTGTGAGGATAGACTTATTTATCGCTTCTCAACAGTGATTATTTGGGTTTGTGTTGTTGAAAAGGGAAACCAGTCAGGATTTTGACAATCACTGCCTTAAAACAACAGAACTGAGAGTGACTGCCACGGAGGGCTCCAGAAACAACCTCCTTTAAAGCCCATTCCCAACACAGGGCCCAGATGCACTGTTCCCAGGCTGTCTCCAGCTGTTAGCTGACTGGTCCCAAGGTACCCAGCACATTCTGGCTCCTGTCCTGCTCCCCAGAGGTAGCATGGTGCCACCTGCACCTGAGCCAAGCACAGCTGGAAGTGTCTCTACACAGGAGCCCCCAGCACCAGAGCAGCCTTGTGCCACAGGGCACTGCCCACTCTGGGCTGACCAAGCTGCATGCTCTGCACACACCCACACAACATGGAGATACAGGCTTTATTGCTGGTGTTTTTCAATCCATTCATAAAAAATACATGTGGGCTGAAAGGTTTTACACGGCAAACAGAATCAAGATTTAGGGCTACAAATGTGAGGTCTCACAAGGCTCCATCCATAAAGCTGCTCCGAAGAAACTCACGTCACTAGGAGCATGAACCAGGGGATGGGACTGCAGAATTCCTAAAAGAAAATGAAAATGACATCAGGAGTTATTTTTCTCCTACTTTTACAAATCAGCCTAGCAGAAACATCAAAGTAATCCATGAGTCTGGTCATTCCTGCAACACATTGGTATAAAACAAAACCAAGCCCGTGGTCGAGTCAGGTAGAAAATCATCTTCCAGAGACATCCAACTGAGCTTAGCAAAGGAGAAAAGGCTGACACAACATCTTTAAACATTTTTAATTACCCTGTCAAAATGACAATTATAGAGCTAATTATTAGGAAGACAATACTAGATATACTGAACAGCACATCAACAGTGTTTTTATATAATTATGCAATTTAATGAATTGAAGGCTACAGTAATGACCTCTATCTGGTTAATTAGGGAGTTCCTTTCTGCTAATAATGCCATTCATTTTCAATTCACTATATTTGCCTTTTCTGTAAAACTGGGCATATTTCCATAGATGATGAAGGATTCTTCACCTTAGTTCATATGCCCCTTCCATTATTAATGGTACATGGATTTTTTCACGAGCTGGACAATGAACTCCAGCTGGCTTTTCTTCCACTGCCAACTTTGTCTCATTCCCTGGTGGTTAATGACATCCAAAGGCTGGGCTCCTGCTGCTTTGCTGCTGTTGGCATCCAGCCTGCCCAAAGCCACTCAGAGCCCTGAGAGCCCTGGTCTGAGTCCTTGCTGCAAACCTAAGGTGTGGACAGAGGGACAGACCCTTCCTGGACCAGGGGGTCCCCTGTGGGAGCTCTTGCAGGATGTGTACAGGGTGGGGAACCAATTCCCAGGTGAACCCTGGTCAGCAGCACCCTCCGGACCCTACACCCACACCTCAGCCAGCCCTTAGCCCAGCTCCCAAAGCCACTGGCAGGAGGCTGACTGGTGGATGATCCCCTGGCATGAACTACAGGAAGGAAAATAAATAATTTAAAAGGTTTCCCTTGAAGATAAAATTTTGGGAGTATTTGAAGCCTCCTAATTCCTCACTGCTGAATGAAAATTGTCTGATAAATTATAGATAGTATTTTAAGTGTATCCACAGAACCATTTTAATTCTTCTCTTTTTGGAAATAATTAACCTGTTTACATTTTTTAATCACTTGAAGATATTTCCCACTAATTGTTATGTGGAGAGGAGGAGTCCTGCCTGCCACATAAGGTCACCAGCTTCAGGAAACTCCAAAGGGAGGAATCAGCTGTGGGAAACTTCATGGCCACACTATACCAGCTCCTCACATCCTAGCTTCCCACAGCATTCCATGGGTGGGACCTGCTACTCCTTGAGGAGAAGAAGCTCTGAAGAACATGACTGTTCCCGTATTGCTATCTGTCAGCTTGTACCCTCATTGCCTCCCTCCTCTCACAGGTACTTATCCTGTTGCATCCCGTTTTCATGCCCACAAAGCCAAGCTGTCTGGTACCAGAAGAGATCCCGAGCCAATAGCTGGAGGGGTGCCATCAGGAGCTGGGCAGATCTCGTGGCCATGCTGTGAGCACAGCAGAAGCAATGGCAGCAGCGGATGGAAGCTTCCAGAGCCCCTGAGCACAAGTAGGTTGGGGGTGAAGGGCAGAGGAGTCCTCTGTGACCAAAGCAGAGTGGAAAAGGATATCTTCTGTGCTAACGCAAACCCTCAGCCTCATTGCTGCTGGCTCAGCTCTGCTGCACCCACCCCCAGGGCAGGGCTGTTCATTTACACCCAGCGCAGGAACCGGGTTGCCCCTCTCTGTCACCTGCTCCTCCACCATTGTCTGGGAGATAAGCAGACCCATTCTGGCTGTTCAGAGCACCAGTGAGAAGGACTGGGAACATAATTTGTGCCATAAACATGAGCTGGGATGTATAGCCTGAAGTCTACCATAACTCCTGGTAGCTCGCTCCAGTGGGGAGAGCAATGCAGCTGTGAAGGAAAATACAAGAGAAAAACACTCTGCAGCATTTAAGAATGAAAAAGGGAAACTACACTGTCTTAGTAACCCTGTCCCTAATCAGGACAGAAGCAGTAATGGCAGTGCAGGAGCCCTGCCAAGTACCAGCTCAGCTCCTGTCAACAATGGGATAGAGGATTTGTGTGGAGAGATGTCACCGGGTTTGAAGGGGGCCAGATCTCAGCACATCCCCTCAGCCACTCCTTAGCCAGCCGCTGATGCTCAGACACAGCACCGCGGGCAGGCCCCAACCAGGTGCACCAGCACATCACAGCACCAACCATGACCAACAAACAACACTTAGGACTTTGAACACACATCAGTAGGGACCATTACCCTCAGTTGTAGCACGGAGAGGACACTGTGCATACAGTGTGAGGCAGCCTGCAAACGCACGAACTGTCCTTGCAGATTTGCTGCAAAACATGGGATCTGGCTGAGAGCACCACTGAGGATGGATATGCTGTAAAAAATGTGGGCCAGGAAAGGACAACAGTGGTGGAGGCCAGGACCAGGAAAAAGTGAGATCTGGAGAAGGTATTCCTTAAAGACAAGAGAAGTAAATTAGACACTAAGAGTGAAAAAGGTGCATCTGGAATAGCAGCTCTTGATGGACAGAAAACATCTTGAAAACTGCACTTGCCCCATCACTTTTGCAGAGAAAGTCATGGAGCCATATCTACTGGCCCTGCAGCTGACACAACACCCACAACCAAGGAGCAGCTGGGGCTGAGCAGTCTCTTTCTGACTGTGTACAGTGGAAACATCCATCGCGGCTGAGGGGACCCAAACAGGAGCAGAGATACAAGCTGAATTTGGGAATTACTGTTGCCCAGCTTAGGTGGCAAAGAAACTCAGCTAAAGAGTTGCATGAAGCTGCTAGCAAAGGGATGTTTGGATCACAGGCACAAACCTGCAGTGCTGCTCACTGCAAGGGATACAGCAACCCACCAAAGACGGGTTTGAAAACACAGCTAGTGAAGCTTCTGCTGTCTCTTTGCACCAGAGTCAGTGTTACCTCAGGTTATTGAAGTCAGTATGTGCTGCCCACCTCTGAGGGGAAAGCTCAACTCTTGGCTTTTCACACCTGTTTAGGCAAAGGTGCACCTGCCCAGGCAGGGACTGTAATCTTGAAAGCCAGCCCCTACACACTCTCTGCCATCCTGAAACACCCCTTTCTCTTCTGCTTTGGTGTCAGTAGCTCACTTAACTCTTGTTACAGAATGGGTTGGCAGATCCCAAAAAATAAATAAAAATAGTAGAATTTCACCTCAGAAGCAGTGAAAAATGTCATACTAATGTATCAGCTTGCCCAGGTTCTGGGAACACTGAGATCAGTGAAGGTGCTAGTATATATTTAGAGCAGGTCATACTACTGAGCTGGAAAAGGCAAAGATGATAAATTAACTTCTCTAGTGACCGGAAATGCAAAGAATGTCAAGAGAATGGAATGAAGGAAGAGCCTCTTTTTGCACTAAGTGTTGGTGGAACTTGGCAGACTGTGTGAGAGCCTCGTGCCCCACAAGCTGGTGGCATGGGTCAGCTCCCCTCCAGTGGCCAGACTCCTCATGGCACAGGGGAGCCAGGCAGTGTCCTACAAAACACTGCAAGACCTAACAAATGAAAGCACCAAATCCCTCTTATTACATTTCCAGTTTACTGGCATTAGTGGCAAAAATATATGACAGGTAACTTCCCTAGCTCTTCTTACTGTGCATACCCAAACACATCTAAGCCCCCCATCTAAGTGAAATCTGGTGTTAGGAAGGAAAAAATTATATAATCTACTTGTAAATTAATAAAGTCATGGCAATTGTGAAAACATCCTAGGCTTTTGTTGTCCTGGAGATTTTTTCAGTCCTGCTGGTTTCCTAGCTGAGGCAAAAAAAGATCATAAATCTGCCAACAGAAATGCCTCTGCAAAATGCTCCAGGCTCAGTCATAATATTCCTCTACCTGCTGGCACAGCAGCCAAGGTCTCCCAAAAAAGGACAAGAGCTGAACCTGCAACCTTGTCTATTTTGTCCATTTCAGCAGCTGTTCAGTGGCATTAATGCTTGACTAAAGTTGACCATTCTGCAGTTTGGATTTGGTTTGGGAGATCTTTCAAAGCTTCGTTCTTTCTAGGAATATAATAAGCCTCAAACTGTTTTATGTGCCCATCAAAACCAGCATGGTCCATGAGGGAGTGCTGGGAAAGCTGTTACAGGGATCTGGGCTAGGCACCAGCTCCTGTTCACAACCAGTCCAGCTTCCTCACTGTGCTGGTTCATCACTCACTCAGGCAGCAGGAGCTTTCATCAAGTGCTTCCAGGTTGCACCTACCTCGCCCACAGGCTGCCATTTAGTTCCTGGATTCACTTTAGGTTGCACCTTCAGATGGGCAGATGGCTGTGTGAGCTGGGACTGCTGGCAGTATTCCACTTCCTTATCATAAGCCCTGCATCAGAAACAAGGGAACTATGGAGACTTGGCCAAAGCCTCTTCTCTGAGCTGTCCCATCCCAGCTGAGTACAAGAACCTTTCATAACTTTAGATAGAATCAAGGCATTTTATCTCTGGAGACACATCATTATGGAAGTCAGACTATAAGGAGGAGGGTAACGGTACCAGGCACCCCTGTGACCGCCATGCAGTGGTCTCCATGGCAATGGGGTGCAGGAGCAAAAGCTGCACCCAGCCCCCCACTGGCAGCAATCACATCTTCGAGCTTCCCTGAGAAGAGTCTCTGCTGAGTTGCAATGGAAAAAAACCAGGGATGGGCAAGGCCACGTGCCCTACTAAGAGCAGGGGACACAGGGCAGGGAGCCCCAAGTCGCCCTTGCAGCACTGGCAGCTCACAGCAGGATAGGCAGGGAAGGAAATGGTCATGATTTGAGAGCACAGCAGCAGCAGGAGCTGAAGCGTCTGAAGTGAAATCCATGTTCCTGGTCCTGCCTGTTAAACAGGCCAGACACAGATCTCCTGCCCTCACTCCCCCAGCACTGCTCTGAGATAGCAGAACATTTTGCTCCTGCAGCATGAGTCAAACACATTAGCTCCAACCATTCAAGGAGTCTCTGAGCACTGTACCTACCTCTGTCGCTTCCCCAGGGGTCAGCAGCTGATCCAACATCTTTCTGACTATTTGTCATGACAGGAGAATTCAGAGTTTTCCTTGGGTTTGTAAGTGCACCAGAGCCCCTGAGCCCAGGCACAGGAGACCCATGCTCTCTATGAGCAGCATCATTACATGATGGACCATAGTCGAGTAACTGCTGTCATCTGGACTGACAGATCCCAATGGACAACCAGAACCTTGCTGCTCTGCCCCACCTGAGGCTGGCTCTACAGACTCCTCACCTTGATGAAACAGCACACAGCTCTGTTGCAAAGCCAAACACCCAACAGCACAAATTCAAATGCCCAGATCTAGTGGCAAGAAAGATCAATCAATAACTGTCAGCACAGGCTTCTGCCACAGGATGCTTTGCCTTCCTAGGCACAGGGACAAGTCTGCACCCAGGGATAGGGAACGGCTGAGCTGTGAGAGGACATCAGGGCTGCAGTCAGACTTTGCCAAATATTTAATAGACAAATGATCCAGAACCAGCCCTTGTGAGGAGCAGCAGCATTTCATTTTCATTGGGGAATGCTCAGCTAGCTGATTTTATGATGGTATGTCTTTTATATATACACATAAAATTTGTGAGTGAATTTAGTGCTTGTGAAACCAAAAAAGTAAAACCACAGGCGAGAGACAGGGATAAGGTGGAAAGATAGGGCAGTGTTATGCAGTCACGAGGCCGCACAGCGCCATGCATGATAACACATGTATCACACTCTGGAGAGCAGCTGCTCTGCTCTCCCAGCTCCTCAGACCAGTTACTAGGCATTTCCTGGGACTCAAGTGCTCAGTCCCTCAGGAATAAAATCTCCACCAGCCTCAGCGTGACACTCCTAAAAGTTGCTAGTGCCTGTCTTCATGTGGCACAAGCGATACCAACAAAGATGCATGCAGCTCTGACTGTCAGAGTGGTTACCTAAAATGTCCCAAGAAGCAATAAAAGAAAAAAGTGTAGTTCATTTAATCTCCCTTCAAGCCAGGTACAAGAAGAACTGCTTTTCTCCTTCTCCTGCACCACAGAGCACCTTCCCTGTTCCCTGCTGTGGTCTCTGTCCTTCAACTGCTCCTCATTTCTGGGCCAGGAAATGTCCAATGCTGGGGAGCCCTGGGAAGCAATGTCAGGCACACCACCTCCTCCCACAGCATCACTCCCTCCTTCCAACTGTCCTCAGCATCCACTCTTCTCGTATTCATTAACACCAAACAGTCTGCAAGACTGCCTAGGCCTTCTGTAAAGTCTCACTACTTGTACAACCAGTAATGACCATGTCAATGCAACACGTACTTTCCTCTGTTCTATGAAAATGCTCTGCCTCAGCCCTGGCACCCACCTGTCTTGCTTTACTCAGCTTCTCTCCTGCATTCTTCCACTGGCTTATCAGCTGCACTGACACTCAGTCTTCATCTCTCTTCTTCTCCCTTTCATGTAATAACATGGGCAGATTTCTTTTCCAGTCATTTACATACTTTTTGCTACTTAGAGTCTAAGATCTTCTGGCTGATAACAGAAGGATCATCAGGACCATCACTTTGCTCAATTGACTGCCTCTTACATCTGCTGGACTTTTAAATATCTAGGGTGCATTTGAAGAAAAAGCTGCACTTCACCTTCCCTCTCTTGCTGCTGCAGGTCCTCACAGGCACCTCCTTCCTCCTGTCCCTCCTGCCCTGGCAGGTCTTTGACAAGAGGTCAGGTTAGATAAGCAGAGCCATCTCCTCTGGTCTGGAAGCAGTGAAATGCCAGATTTTGCACCTGAGTTCCACTTCAATCTAGTGATCAACCATCTATTAGCTATCAGTACAGACAGAACCCATGGAGGAAGGCAAAGGTCAGCAGAACCATGACCTGCGAGGCCAGGAGAGACTGTTATGGTACAGCAAGGCAGAAACTTCCTAGGCACAGACACAGCACCAGTCTACAGCAAACCTCCACTTTTCTTCTGATGTCATCATCCTGTCATCCCCAGACCACAATCCCCTGATGCCAGGAAGAGACTGGTGTACTGGAGAGCCCTCACAGAAAGGACTAGATGGGACCCTGGTGCTGAGGAGTAGGCCATGAACAAAGCAGAATCTGATCCTCCTGCTCATTCTGAAAGCTAAGGGGAGGGAGAGAGGAGGCAGAAGGCAGGGAAACAGTCCTGGTACTGAGGAACTTCTTCAGAGTCCCCAGGGCCAGGGCAACAGCTGAGGAAGTGCTGGCCCACATGGCTGGTCCACTGGGCTGGCCCAGATCAGTTCCTTTTTTGGCTCCTTTCTGCTGAGGCCACTCAGTAGCAGGTGCCACCCAGACCACAGCTCCTTCCCGGCTCTCACCATACTGAGTGGGCCTGAGTACCCCATCCCATCCGTGCCTGCTGACCATGGGATCAGCTCCTTCTCACCCCAGCACTGAGGTCAAAGCCAAGATTTTTCTTATTAGCAGTGTGGGGGCTGCAGGGCAACAGGAAACTTCTGCTTTCGGTTTTCAAATGTTTTTGCAGAGCTCCATCTAGGGGGGGATGTTGCTGGACAAGTCTTCAGAGCGAGATAGGTACCAGTAAACAAGTAAATTGCTCCTTCCCCTGGCCCCAGGCCTCTTGCCTCACACTTACGGTGCTAATTAAAAAGGGAGGGAACAGCCCATAAATTTTACAGTTTATTCTAACTTCAGTTCCAGCTGGTTTTAAAAGAGCTGATGAAGGTAAGTGCATCTGTGCAGATCACTGGTGCATTACAGACAGAAAGCCAGAGTGCTTAATTAAATGTTATTCTAGGAATAAAATTTAGCTCTCATTGGATGAGATTGAATATTAAAGCATCAGTTTCCTGAAGGAGACTGGCTGTCATCAGAATCTCCTGCTAAGAGAAAGCAAAAATAGCCCAGGCTACTAACACCAACATCCCTTAGACAATGGTGGAAAAAGCACCATGGCCATGGAAAGGCACATGGCTGCCCTGTGGAGACAGCAGCTCCTCACCAGGTCCCATGGGCATGTTCCACTTGCAGCTGGCACAGCGGCAGGGAGCCCAAGTCCTGCAGGAAGTAGTGGCTTCCAGAGTGTTCCTCCTCCTGGCAGCATGGACCAGTTCCCTGACAGCATGGGGGCTCCTGGCTCCCAGGATCTGTTTTTCAGGCAGTTTTATGGTTCTGAGGCTTCTCGTGGGCATGGGAAATATCTGCCTACCCAGTGCTGAGAGAAGGAGGAGGTTCAGTCCCTCTTCTGCAGATAGGTCAGCCCCAGTCTGCCTGAAATGCTGCCACTGAGCTGTGTCCACAGGTTAGTGCCTGTACGCAGACATGAAGTAACGTGCACCCTTACCCTGGTCCATCTGCTCTCGGCGCCCACCCAGCACTCGCAGCTTCTCCCAGGGCCCTTCCCACAATGCTGGCACTGGAGAAACTGCTCCCTGCCTCTTTCCCCACTTCACGGAAGAAGAGAACTGGCAAGGTTGAGAACCAGCAAGGTTGAGAACCACAGGCTGCTAAAAGCAGGTCAGGCACCTCCAAGGACCTGCTACACCCTTGGGGAAGGATCCCAGCATCAGAGCTGCAGCAGCAAACAGAAGTTCAGATGGCTGAGGATCCCCCTGGGGAGCAGATACAACATACCTACCCACATCCTCCACTTATTTTTATTCCCAAGTGAATTGTGGTGTCTCATTTTATGGTGTCAGCCCTAGGATGAAAGAATAGTGTTAAACTTCACAAATCCTCTAATATTGCTGTGCCTGCAGTTGGAGGCCTTCACATATGCAGATATTACTTCTCCTTTGCTCAGAGGTCTCCTTCTAATTTAATACTTCCCCAATATTGCAAAATTCATAAGATGGGTTTCTCCAGAGGAATACAGCTTATCTCCTAGGAAAGGGCAGTCACTGTAGCCAATTCCCTGCTATTTCACCCCAATCAAAAAGGGCAAGAAGGAGGAGCTGGGTAACTAGACCAGCCAGCCTCACCTCCTTCTCTGGAAAGGTGATGGAACACTTTATCCTTGACTCTGTCTCTAGGCATAACAAGGATAAGGGGGTCATTGGGAGCAGTCAGCATGGGTTTACCAAGGGGAACTCATGTTTGACCAACCTGATAGCCTTTTATGAGGACCTAACAGGGTGGATAGATGATGGCAGAGCAGTGCATGTGGTTTATCTTGATTTCAGTAAAGCATTTGACACTGTCTCCCACAGTATCCTTGCAGCTAAACTGAGGAGGTATGGTCTGGCTGATTGGGTAGTGAGGTGGATTGTGAACTGGTTGAAGGACAGAAGTCAGAGAGTCGTGGTCAATGGGGTGGAGTCTAGTTGGAGGCCTGTGTCTAGTGGAGTCCCTCAGGGGTCAGTACTGGGACCACTACTTTTCAATCTATTCATTAATGACCTGGCTGAGTGAACAGAGTGTGCTGTCAGCAAGTTGGTTGATGACACTAAACTGGGTGGAGTGGCTGCCACACGGGAGGGTTGTGCTGCCATTCAGCAAAACTTGGGCTGGAGTGTTGGGCTGGGAGACACTGAATGAAATTCAACAAAGTCAAGTGTTGAGTTTTGCACCTGGGAAAGACCAACCCCATGGATCAGTACATGTTGGGGACTGACTTGTTGGAGAGAAATGAAGGAGAAAGGGGCCTGAGGATCCTGGTGGATGGAAGGATGACCAAGAGCCAGCAGTGTGCTCTTGTGGCCAGGAGGGCCACTGGGATTCTGGAGTGGATTAGAAGGGGTGTGGCTAGTAGGTCAAGAGAGGTTCTACTCTACTCTGGTGAGGCTGCATCTGGAATACCGTGTCCAGTGCTGGGCCCCTCAGTTTAAGAAGGGCAGGGAACTGCTGGAAAGAGTCCAGCACAGAGTCACCAAGATGATGAAGGGGCTGGAACACCTTCCTTCTGAGGAAAGGCTGAGCGAGCTGGGTCTCTTCAGCTTGGAGAAGAGGAGGCTAAAGGGTGACCTCATCTATGCTTCTAAACATGTGAAGGGTGGGTGTCAGGGATGTGGGGTCAGGCTCTTCTCAGTGAAGCCCAGTGACAAGACAAGGGGCAATGGCTCTAAGCTGAAGCATAGGAGGTTCCATGTGAATAAAAGAAAAAGAACTTCCCAGTTGAGGTGCCAGAGCACTGGCATAGACTGCCCAGATTGTTTGTGGAGTCTCCTGTGGAGGTATTCAAAACCCGTCTGGATGCGCTTCTGTGTGACATGGTCTAGGGAATCCTGCTGTGGCAGGGGGGTTTGACTAGATGATCTTTCGAGGTCCCTTCCAACTCCTAACATTCTGTGATTCCGTGATTCTGGCAGGCAGTGCCTGGCCCAGAGCACAAAGGCTCTACTTGCTGGTTCTCCCTCTCCTCTGATGCCCTCTACCACCTCCCCACCCAGAGCCTTGACAAAATCTCTGATCTTAACGATATCAGCTAAGGGGCTAGCAGCTGGGCTGCCCTTTGCTCTTACTGTCAGATCAAATAGTTGCTAATTGACCAATGTGTCTTTTTTTGCTGAGCTATTAGCAACGGCACCATGGCAGCTTTCTTACGTTAATTGTCTGTGAATTAGCAGTATCTGAAAGCATAAATAATAGTTTGCTATGAGCTCAGTGTGGCAGACATGCCGAGGTAAGCTGATGTGGCCACCGTGCCCTGGTGATCCTGAGCAGAACTCCTGAGCTGTGGGTAGCATCAGTGGGTCCTGCTGCCAGGAAGGTGTGGAGCAGCACAAGGAACAGGCAGTTCTCCTAAAAATACAGTCAGAGTTTGGTTGGACTGTCACAGCCCAGGCACACTCTGCTGCTTAGGCCACTTCCATCAGTGACAACAGCACAAGAGACAACAGCAGGCTGGCATGAGCTAGACTGGCTGGTCTTTGCTCTGGTTCTGAAGCGTCGCCTTACGGCCAGCATAAACAAAAAAATGCAGCCTCCACATCATCATCACAGAGAGAAAAGGATCAAACACAGCAAACCTTAGCACACGTTCCCATTCCTGGGAACTCCAAGAGATTCTCATTAACCCAACCACCTTGGTTAGAGGGGCTGACCCTGCCCACAGCACCTACCTCTGAGATTAGCAGAGCTCAACTCTTAGCAAGTAAAGGAGCTGCCGCAAAGTAAACAGGCTCCAGGCACTCCACACTGCTGAGAGGGCAGCTGAGATAGGTTTAATACACACTTATCTGCATTTCACACGTGCATTTGCATTTAGCAAACACTCATCTGAAAGACTCTGAACCCTTGTTGTCTCCTTGTTACACAGTTCCTGCACAAATCCCCAGCCTGGCCCTTTTGGCTCCTCTCAAGGGCTCAGCTTGCACTGCTGCCTCCTCCAGAGTCCAAGCATCCCTGGAAGCGATTTCCTTCTTCCTGGCTGCTGGGGATGGATGTGGCCCCCATCAATGCTTCCCAGTGCAGAGTCCTGCACTCTGAGGGAGGCAGGCCAAGCACCCTCATCTGGAGCAACTCCTATGTCCAGAGAGGAGAGTGGCTGGAGAGTGGTGTGCATTTGTGGTGGGAGGAACATGAGGTCTCTCAGAGGGCACTTTCTTCAGCCATGAAAAGCCAGGTTACCTCCCTTACTCCCTCCAGAAGTGACTGATTTGAGACTATATTGTCATACCCTTTCTGAATAATACAACTAATACAAAATACAAAGGCTGAGATTAGGAGAGGATTAACTAATTGATTAATCCAAAGGCTGGGCCCCAAATTTTCTGTCTGCAATGATGACTGTGGGCATCATGCAAGAAACAGACAGAAGACTCCAGAAATATGCTTAATGAAGACTCTTTCTGTCACTCAGAAGCTTGTTTGTGTACCACCAGCTCAGAACCAGCTGACATTTATGCCAAAGTCGATTTCTTATGTCATAAGACAGAGTCACACAGGACGTGCTCATTAAGTGAGGAGCATACAGTCTGCCCTGGTGTCACCAGTGTGTTCCCACTTTGTCCTCGCTAAAACTCCCATCCAGGACTGTCAACACTACCTCGCTGTGCCTCTTCCTCTGCCTGAAGCAGGTTCAGCCGCTCAGCACCAGCCAGCCCAGGCTGTGTGCAAGAGCACTGCCAGGCAGGGCTGCCAGAGCCCCTCACTGCTCCCACCTTGTCCCAAGCACATGCTCCCACATGTGCCAGGCCACATGGCAGGCATTTGGGGAAGTCATTTCCAGAAGGAAATGGAATCAGTCTCAAATCCACACTTAGCTCCTGCCAGTGCCAAGTTCATACATGAGAAGGATCTGTCTGTCATCCAGCCCCTGCTCTTTGCCTGCATCTGCTCTGTCCCAGGGAGTCTGGAGACTCTTCACCCTGCTGAGGACAGACAGGTCTGCCTGCAGCATCCACAACTTTTCTCCTACTTTCCTGTGGGTGCTGACACCTTTGGTGTCCCCAGGCTCTGCTGCAGTAGCTGCCCCAGGCAGCTTTTCTCTAGTTGCTTTTTCCCATTCCTGCAGCAGTGACCCATGGTGTCACAGCCCACTGGGCTGGCTCTGACCATGGTGATACACAGGCAGGTGAGAACAGCCCCTTGCCATGCCCCTGTGACCCTGCACACCACCCCACTACCAGACTGCTCTTGTGGGCTTCTCTCTCCTCCTGGCTTTTCTGACAGAGGAGAAGAGTGTTCTCAGTCCATGGAGTAAGGCTTGCCATGAGCCTGTTCCTCCAGCCTTGGCTATCTCCCAGGCTTTTGAACTGGGATGAACATTGGATTTCTGACTGGGAACACACTGCTAAAACTACAACCACTCAAACCAGCACTTCCCGGGGGAAAAGACAAGTGCACCAGCTTTATCTCTTGCTCAAGCCTCCCTGGTACTTCACCAGTCACCAACCTCAGCAAAGCATGCGGCAGTTAAATGAGCTGGGCTCATCTCCTGCTGGATGGTGGCAGCTTTGAGGGAATTCAGAACTTTAGCTAAAGTTAGATGGATATGACCTTCTGCAGTGTAATTGTAACAATCTTGCCATTTTTATTCTCTAGTAGTTGAAATATCTCAAAAACTATATGACCCAAGGTCATTAAACTTTGTAAAGAGATTGCTGCAGGTATTTCCAGACATCTATCAAAAACTAAGTCACCATGACTGCATGTGACTAGAGGAGAGCACAAGTTGGTGAACTGTAAATTGTCCTGGTTTATGTCCCTTTGGAATTTTTGCTGAGGTTTCCTAATTTTTCATATCCAATTTGATGATGATATTAATTAAAATTACAGTCGAATAAGAGGCACCTTTGTTCTCTTATCACCCCATCTGAAATGAAGAATGAGTCTAACTGTGGAAAAATTGCATGAAGACAGGTACCCATATAACACAGGTTTTTAAACCAGTTTCTGATTTAAGGCAAGTTACTTCTGGGGACTACTTCTGCTTGCCTGTGACATTTGAAAGAGACATGCAAAAAGTTGCCACGTTTTTGCTTTCTCTGCAACTGCACAAGCTGTGGAACAGAAACATGTGGAGAGGCAGGTCTGGGATACCTTCATCCCATTTTTGGTACTCTAGATGTTTATCACAATATTTACTGAAAGAATAAAAGCAATGCAAACAACAAGATGCTATTAAGCAAAGGTGCTGTGGAATATCTCTCAAGCTGGGACACCCAGTATCCGCTGCTCCTGCCTCCAGGCAGACCCATCAGCGTCCTGCCCAGCTCCTGCCCTGGCACTGTGTGCTCCACGTTCCAGTTGATGGACAGAGGTCAAGGCTGTTTGGAAAGCTGTACATTGCACCAGTGCAACATCATGAATTATGTCATCCATCCCTGATACCCTCTTTGGACAGCAGGAGCATGATGGATGTGCCCTGAGCAACAGACCCGATGAAGGAAATTAAGTCCTCTTTGAGTTTTCCCAGCCTTGCAGAAAGCAGAGGGAAAGGAGTTCCCCAAGGCAGAGATGTGCAGGATGAGGCCAGGATGTGCAATGCAGGAGGGAGCATCTGCTCCCAGATCCTGTCTGCAAAGGCAATGCAGCAGCAGCTACTCTGCTGCTGATTTTAAAAGTGTGATGCAAACTTATATCACAAGACTAGATTATTTTTTTCTTGACATTCTTTTTGCTTTGTTTCAGTGTTGGAGAGAAAAAAAATAATCAAGCCACAGCTAACATGATCAGAGTGTGTGCGGTGAGTAGCCCAGAATGCTGTGAAACCACATAAAAGATTTGAACAGAGTCAATATCAGGTGCTGAGCTATAATAGCTTTTGTGATTCTTCTAACAGGATTTTAATTTTATGTTTATTATTTGGGGACTAGCGAAGCACAGAAAATGCCTGTGTGGTGGTGTGGGGCTCCTTTCCCTCTGCTCTCTGCAAGGCTGGGAAGACTCAAGTGCAAAGCAAGCTGACTTTCAGTATTTTTAATTTTTGCTTGTGTTCCCCAGGCTTGGCAGGAGAGAGAGAAGTTAATTAAAATCAATGGAGAAAGAGAATGGGCTAAATCACAATATGAATATTGTCTGTGTCTGTGTGCAAGCACAGAACACAGCTCCTGCTGACATTCCAACAGTGACTCCTTCCAGGCACGGAAGAGCCTTCCTTCCCTCCATTGTCTGCAACAAGAGCAGCTTTTCAGAGCATTGCAGCTCCACTTTGGAGGCTGCTCCCTCCTTTCCTTGCTCCCTCTTTGCCAGGATGGGAGGTGGTTGGAAGCAGCTGGGAAGATGCTTTGACAGAGCCTGCCGGCATACACAGTGCTAGGCAAAGAGCCATACCACCCTGTGCCCTGCCCGACAGACCCCAGTTCCACCATGGAATCAGTCTCACAAGCCATTTTAACTTTTGTTCTGCTTTTGGCATTTTCCAGGGCCAACAGGAAATTGCTTGGTTCTTTTTCTCAATCAGGACATTTGATTTGGAATCTTCCCACAGCAACCCAGAGCATCATCCTTCACCCACCTGCAGCACCCAGAGCCTCCCAGCTGCAGAGCAAGACCCAGAACACAAATGGCAGGGGTCGGAGAGGGGCTGCTTGCAAGGCAGTTCAGCTTTTGTGAGACCCATCACAGACCATGAACCATCTCAGGTCAGAAAATGGGAGAAAAAGAACAGGGGAGAGCAGCAGCAGGAAGAGACGATGCCAGGGTGGAAGCTGCCAGACCCAGACCCTGTGCGTTCCCAAATGGGCTACTTAAGGGTAATCTCTGATTGCTTTTCTGAAGCTAATAACAGCTTTTTACAGCCACCTGCCAGCAGATGTTGATGGACTTTAAAGCTTTTACCACATCTATCAGAATTTAATTGCCCTTTGTAGTACGCTAAGCACTCTAGCGGGTTAATGCAGTGCCAGGAATGCCCAACCCTGGACTTGCTGTGCTCCAAACTCCCCATCAGTGGTCACAGCACCCAACAGCCCTCATGTCCTCCAGACTATGTCAGCAGTGTGGCTGCCCCAGCAGGTGGCATGGACAGCCTGGGCAGATCTGATCCTGTGCCCAGGGACAGTGTTGCGCAGAAGATTTCATGGCGTCATCCATGTGTTCTTTTCCCCTGGAGAGAGCAGACATGGCACCACTGCACTGCAGCTCTTGAAGTGCCACTTTTTCCAAGCCCCTTTGGATGCTAAAAGCACTACAGGGGGCCATAGAGCAGAGAGGTGGCCTGTTGGCAACCTGAGCCCTGCAGGTGGCTGTCTTTGTAGTGGCTGGAGAGAGCAGAAGGTATCCACAGCCGGCAGAGAGCTCTCAGCTGGGCACAGAAATGCTGCAGGGAGCCCTGCAACCCTGCAGTAAACCAGGGTAGTGTGTCCTGCTCAACAGTCTCTGAGTACTCTCCTCTGTCCAAACCTGCCTCCTCCTCACCCTGCAAACCTGTGATCGGCACTGTGCCAGGGCTTGGTCCTTCCACCACATTCAGCTGCTGCCGTAGCCATTATGCAAGAGCTACAGGACTTCCACTCTCCACACAGCCAGAGCTTCAGCCTTAATAAAAAAAATCCTTATTCCATTGTTTAGCACCACATGCCAATCCCTTCCAGATGAATTAATTTCTTAATCACACTTTTAATGGGGGAGACTGTTAAAGCCCATGCGGGAGTGGTGAATATTAATACTATTTAACTGTCAAAAGCTTTTCATATTGTAAACTAGGCTCACGGTCGAACAATAAAACTCACAGTTTAATTGGTGGGTAACAGGCCTCCAGGCACTCATAGCTTCTGATGGCTGACAGCAGCATCACCATGTGCTGGACCAGGACAGCCAAGAGTGGCCATGCCACATCTCCAGCAGCTCCCTGGCCCTGCTCCACCAGCACAGCAGAGTGGGTGACCGCTAGAATGGCTGTGGGGGGTTCATCCCTCCAGGCTGGGTCGCTGACAGAGCTGTACGGCACAAGTCAGCACTCAGCATGGATGTAGGCTACTTGTGACTGTATTTTCCCTCCACTCAATCTTTCACAGATTTATGATGGAGAAGTAGGAGCATTAAATATCCCTTTGCTGTAATTCAGCATGCACCAAAAGATACAGATTTAAATATTTAGTAGCATATAACTGGCTAAAAGCCTCAGCAACATTTTTAAAAATCACTTCTTAATAAAACTGGACTGAAATATTCCCCACAGTTAGAATTTATGGTTTGTAATTGATGTTCTTGTGATAAATAGGAGTGAATATATATTTATGAACAACAAATATTAATGAAGAAATAATATGGGAGCCCAACTTCAGGCTGTACATCTTGCTACTACTCCACAGTACCCCCTGCGGAATGTGGAAATTAAGCAAACACAAAGACCAGACCAACAGTGCTGTTTGACTGAAAAATCCAGGAGAAAGAGAGTGGCTATGGGGCACAAAGACCAGCTTAGAGGTGGCTGGATCCAATGAGAGCCTCTGCATGCAGCTGTACAGGCATGCATTCATGCAACGTGAGCGCTGCTCCCTTGCTATGTATCTGATACTTCAATCTTGTACCCAAGTTGCAGCCTGCAAACACTCCAGCACTATTGATTCTTATCAGGGGTGAACCATTAATTTGCATGTGTTCCCCCATGATTAAAAACCTGGAGGCAAAGCCCATAGTAACTGCCCCTCCTCTTTGTATGGCAGGAAGAGATTTATCTCCAGGTGATGATCTTGATTACTGCTTAGGCACAGCACAAGCGAGAGCAGCATGTTGATTTCTCTTCCTTTTTCACCCAGCAGGAGTGGTTTTAATGCCTGCTGTGCAGAATCTCAAATTAACGTGAGCCAGAGAGAGGAATCCCAGTGAACATCATCCACCAGCAGACAGGTCCTCACCTGGGCACAATACTGCTCCAAGCCATCAGGCTCTGCCTGAGCCCAAGCCGGGCAGGGAGGCAGACAGAAGCCTGGATGGTGTTTGCAGCATGCCAGGCACCACTGATAAACCTTCTGGAGGAAAGTGGAGAGAGCCATCAGGCTGCCCAAGGTCCACAGAGGATACCAGAGCCCACAGGCAAGGCAGGCAGAAACGAGGCACTGACACTGTCTCCAGGAGGAAGCTCCAGGGAGCTGACTCTGTGGCAGTTGCAGTTGGAGCAGCCATCACAGCCCAAGCCCAGCTGTCCCCCTGCCCATGGAGGCTGGCACCCACCGAGCTCCAGCAGCACAAAGAGCCACACTGTGAAAGTCACAGCACTAAAGGAAATGTTGCTAGCATTAAACAAAAGAGACATTTTTATTATGCAATAGAAGCTCTCTGATCTTGGAACACAATTTGCATAAACAGACAATTCAGCTATAAACAATTTCAACATTAACTGGTATTTACATCTAGAACAACTCACTCAAAATACAATTAAAGGTCTTGATGGATTGGGAAATGTCAAAACATTTAAAAGGCTTCAACACACATGTTTGATTTACATCTCCTTGGTCAGACATAAAACTGGAGTTTGTTTACATTTTCTCTGCCAAAGCACAGAGCACATGGAGATTCTGGCTCCCTCCATCAGCACATGCAGGGATCGATTTACTACTTATTCCTCCATAGGGAATCATCTGTATTTTCTCTAAGAACAAATTTAAAATAAGAAGGCTACTGCTCAGATCCCTAGGTTCACCTCAGAGCCATCTTTGCTTACACAGTACCCTTAAAGGAACCTTCAAGGCCACTGCTTTTCGTGTTTGTCCAGAAAAGAGAGGCTGGGAGGATGCCATTCATCCGTTAGAAAGACTGAGCCATTCCAGCAGAAGGCAAGACCTGGATCTTACCCCAGGCTGCCAAAACAAGAGGTGGGAGATCTGTGTTCAGCCACCCTTGAGGGGAGTACAACCCAGGCAACCACATCCTAGAGGGGTGAAGGAGAGAGCCATGCTGTCACAGCGCACTTGCACAGCAAAGCCTGCCAGGCAGCACACAAGGGCCAAGCAGGGCAGTGGAAGCATGCTGTGTGCTTCTGTCTGGTTCAGCTTCATACCACCAGAGCTAAGACCAACCCCATGGATCTGTATAGGTTGGGGACTGACTTGTTGGAGAGCAGTGAAGGAGAAATGATATGGGGGTCCTGGTGGATGGAAGGATGACCAAGAGCCAGCAGTGTGCTCTTGTGGCCAGGAGGGCCAATAGGATTCTGGGGCGTATTAGAAGGGGTGTGGCTAGTAGGTCAAGAGAGGTTCTTCTCCCCTTTTACTCTACCCTAGTGAGGCTTCATCTGGACTATTGTGTCCAGTGCTGGGCCCCTCAGTTTAAGAAGGGCAGGGAACTGCTGGAAAGAGTCCAGCACAGAGCCACCAAGATGATGAAGGGGCTGGAGCACCTTCCTTATGAAGAAAGGCTGAGGGAGCTGGGTCTCTTTAGCTTGGAGGAGACTAATCACCTACACTTTTAAATATGTGATGGGTGTGTGTCAGGTGGATGGGGTCAGGCTCTTCTCAGTGAAGCCCAGTGATAAGACAAGGGGCAATGGCTGTAAGCTGAAGCATAGGAGGTTCCATGTGACTACAAGAAAAAAAGATTTCCCAGTTGAGGTGCCATAGAACTGGAACAGACTGCCCAGAGAGCTTGGGGAGTCTGCTTCTGTGAAGGTATTCAAAACCTGTCTGGACGCGTTTCTGTGTGACCTGGTCTAGGGAATCCTGCTGTGGCAGGGGGTTGGACTAGATGATCTTTCGAGGTCTCTTCCAACCCCTAATATTTTGTGATTCTGTGATTCTGTCCTGGAGTAGCATAGGAAGCAACACAACCAAGCCTGTCCTGACCGTCGGAAGTTACAGAAATCTCACGAGACATTTTATATTTTAACCCCCAAATTCTCTGCCTGACTGCACACTGTGTTTATCTGGTAGCAAGAGGAGTGCTGGAGCTTGAGGTGCTTCCTCAAACTACACTAGCCTAAGAAGGATTACCTACTGTGAAATAATAAGCAAGAGCACTTGTCCTGTCTGTTTGTTCCTAGAACATTTTGAAAGCTGCTCACAGCTGTATTTCAAGGTCAGATTCCTTAAAGACTACAGGTTGAACAATTCCACATGCATCCTAAATATACAGAGCTTTATTTATAAACCACCTAACATATTTTAAAGGGCAAACACTCTGCACTTTACTTTTTATTGCCACTTATCTTCCATCTCTGCCGCTGTGGTTATCCTCTGCTATGCAGAAGTGCATATCTGCAGCCCTCGGCTGCTGTAAGGCTGACGCGGCAGAAAACTGGAGCTCAGTGAAGTGCAGCCCTTGTAATCTGCCAGAGCTTACGGAGGAGATCCCCTCATTTTCCCAAAATGCCACTGAGCATATAAAGCAAAGCAAAAACCTACAAGCAGTCATTGACCATGGAGCTCAAAGAAGGTAAAGACTGAGACCTACACCAATGAAAACCACAAAATTAGCCTGAGACTGAGGTGCATGAGCAGCTCCAGAAAAGAACAGCCCTGCTGCTGGCAAAGAAGTGCCCTTGGCACTAGGAGCCTGTTCAGTTCACAGGGAGCCACTTGCTTCACAACACTTTTACACTTCTCTCCAGGCTACAGCAATAACCTGACCTCTGTGCTGCCTGCAGGGAAAGATGCTCACTGCCTGCTGCAGGTTAACCCAAGTTCACACAGCTCTGATTGGGGGCAAAGGCAGCACTTGCAGCCACACAGGAACTCTGGAATGGGACACAGTGGGTGGCCAGAGATGGGAAAGGTGTTGCACAGAGAGCCTGTGCGGAGGCCACCTGTGCGGATGCCACCTGCTCAGATGCCACTGCCCCCACCCTGGCAGGGCTCTGCCCACAGCCCACAGCCAGCTCCTGCCAGCACCAGCCTGTCCTGCGGCTGTGCTTGCCCCACTGCACCAGCACATAGACCCCCAGCTGGTGATCTGGAAGCAGGTCAAAGTGTTCATTTGCTTCACCAAGGTCTTCAGCACTGTATTAATGGGGCTTGCAGAGGGTACTCATCTTTCATTAGCCTGCTGCTCAACATCCTTCAGCTCCAGGCAGGGCCTTCCCTTAGTGAAGGCTCAGCCTCAGCTCTCCTTTCCAGGCCATGGTGGACCCTTCCTTAGAGCTGCTGCAGCTACTGCCCAGCAAGGCACAAGCTGTAATTTATTACAACATGGCATATGGATGCTCTATTTTTCCATTTGTCTGCATTAAATAATTATTTCAGCTATATTAGGTATTTATCAAGTAATCTGTCAGCATCTGAAGTTTCCTTATTGTAGCTGGAGATTTAGAGCAGCAATTTGTATGCTTCCTGGCCTTTGCATGGAAAGGGCTTTCTGCAGGCTGAAATTATGATATGAACATAGTTTTTTATGAGATACTGGAACTTAACCTCAACATTTTGAAAGGAGTGAGAAAGGTGGTGAGGAGAAGCAGGTTCACCAGGTTGCCTGGAAGAGTGAAGAGGTTCCAGCTGTGTTTCTGGAAACTCAGAAGCAGCAGCTGATGGTGGGGCAGCAGCGGACAGACCAGTGTGACTGCCACCATGGGTGAAGGGCACTGGATGTGACTCCACAGGATTCCCCTACTCCCAGCAGAATGATCTTCACACCAACCCCAAGCCCTCCTGTCCCCATTTATCACTCCTGGGATGTCAGAGGCCTCCACGACAGCACTGCAGCACTGAACTCAAAGCTTTCTGCAAGCTAAGTGCTTCCTTCAGGGGTCCCATCCATAGCCTCCACCCACAGGGCAGGAGAAGGGTCCTGGGCCACTAGACCTCCCTGGGCAGGGTTGACTCCTGCCCCACACAGGGACCATGCATGTCTGCTGTGGAGCATCCTGGCACCACAGGGGTTCAGTGTACTCCCAGCACTCTCCCCCTCTCAGGAGCCTCATTGGAAGGGAGGCTGCATGCAGTGACAGCCATTCCTGCCCTCCTGAGTGCCCTGAGGCCCCAGAAAGACAAGTGAAGAGGCCCAGATTGGAAGAACTACTCTAACAGTTCCTCTTCCTCACCTTCAGCTTCAGCAATTCTCACTCCCCACACCCCTAGCTACAGGAATCCTACATGCTGGAAGATTGGAAGATGCATCCTTTAACTTCCCAGATGTCTCAGGCTGCTCCTTTCCCTTTCTACCCATCTCTCCTCTCTGTTGATCTCTAGGTGCCTTCCTCCATGTCTTGTCCAAGCTGGACATCCACATGGGGAAACTGA
The DNA here is from genome assembly GCA_013399015.1 of Galbula dea. Lineage (NCBI taxonomy): Eukaryota > Metazoa > Chordata > Aves > Piciformes > Galbulidae > Galbula > Galbula dea. The sequence continues at coordinate 228,913 of VWZX01005088.1, forward strand.
GGAGATGCTGTTTAGAAAAGATGTCAGCTCTTGGCAGCCTGCTTGTCTGAGGGATTTAGCAGCTTTCTGTATGAACAGCAACTGGAGCAACCCCCAGCCACACTCCAGCCATCACCATAACTACAGCCTATGACAGCTCTCATGGCAGGTCTTTCAACAGATTAATTTAAAAGGTTTTAGTTTGGGTGATTTCACCTAATTTGCCTTGAACCTCTGTCAGGATGCTGTGGCATAGCTGTAGCTCTTGTCCTGGCAGCCTCCTCTCCCTTCACCAGATGGCTGCCTTGGCAATTGCACATCAATTGAAGATGCTCAACACAAGCATGCACATCAGACAAGCCCCAAGAGAAAGCACATGTGGGCTAGGACACTGGGTCCTGGCAGAGCCACAGATTACTGGTGGGAAGGGAAAGGTATAGGGGTGCAGCGGAGCCCAAGCATCACAAGTCCTGGTTCTTTGTAAGCATCCCCAAGCCCGGCATCAGCTCTTGGCCCTCATATTTCGGCCTCTTGGATGTGCCAGTTGCCCCTTTGCTGTAGGACAGCCTGCACAGGCAAGGCCTCTTGGCCTGCATTTTGCTTGGTATGTTTCAATTGGTTTGTGATGCATCATCACAACATCAGCACAGCATCCATGAAAGTCATGTATCATTCCACCAACATCTTCAACCCATGGCAAAAGGGAAACTAAAACTGAGGGACAAGTTATTTCTGACACTGACAAACACCAACACTTGGTCCGTTTGGATGGGCACCACATCATGAGATGGTTAGTACAGAGATGGAAATCAATCCAGTTTCCAATTCCTGCAAAAAGGAACATAAGACATTTATTTCCTTTATAGATCCTTACACTTAACCTACTAAATGCTTTTATTTGCATTGATCACATTTTATACTATGATTAAATTTGTATGGAAGAGAACCAATTAGTTTAGTTTTACACTTATTGAATCCACTTTGTGGTCGGACAAATTAACTCTCAGCAGTTAGTTCGATTTATCCAACAGCATAAAGCTTGACAATCTGTACTTTCAGATAACCAGTTTTAAAAGAATTACCTTTATTGTCGTTTTTCCAGCTTGGGAGAAACCATTAAACCTGGAGTCAGGTATGAAGAGGATGCAAACACTGTCAGCAGACTGGAGATTTCAGAGCTAAACACACTTGTCTCCTGACAAAACCTTTGCTGAGAGGCACCACCGTGTTCTGTACAGTGACTCTCTGGAGAAGCCAGTGCTGGTCCGGTTTTGAAAGATTGCCTTGCCCACCATCAGGGATTGGACACAGTAGGCATGGGAGTTAACAGAGGAGCGAGCATCGGAGCTGCTACCCTGAGCTAAGAGGGTGTTACCCAGGGAAAATTACCAACAGGAGAGCTAGCAGAAGGGCTTCAGGAAAGTGAGCAGTCTGACTATACCTGCCAAGGATGGAGACCTCAGCTTCCCTCGGAGTTCCACAGAATTACAGACGGTTAGGGGTTGAAAGGGACCTGGAAAGATCATCTAGTCCAACACCCTGCCACAGCAGGATTCCCTAGACCAGGTCACACGGAAACATGTCTGGACAGGTTTTGAATACCTTCACAAAAGCAGACTCCCCAAGCTCTCTGGGCAGTCTGTTCTGAAAAATCAAGAAAAATCTTTTTTTCTTGTAGTCACATGGAACCTCCTATGCTTCAGCTTACAGCCATTGCCCCTTGTCTTATCACTGGGCTTCACTGAGAAGAGCCTGACCCCATCCACCTGACACACACCCATCACATATTTAAAAGTGTAGGTGATTAGTCTCCTCCAAGCTAAAGAGACCCAGCTCCCTCAGCCTTTCTTCATAAGGAAGGTGTTCCAGCCCCTTCATCATCTTGGTGGCTCTGTGCTGGACTCTTTCCAGCAGTTCCCTGCCCTTCTTAAACTGAGGGGCCCAGCACTGGACACAATAGTCCAGATGCAGCCTCACTAGGGTAGAGTAAAAGGGGAGAAGAACCTCTCTTGACCTACTAGCCACACCCCTTCTAATACGCCCCAGAATCCCACTGGCCCTCCTGGTCACAAGAGCACACTGCTGGCTCTTGGTCATCCTTCCATTTACCAGGACTCCTAGGTCCCCTTCCCCTTCACTGCTCTCCAACAGGTCAGTCTGATCCATGGGGTTGGTCTTTCCCCGGTGCAAGACTCGACAAGTGGCCTTATAGATTTTCATCAATTTCTCCCTGCCCAGTTCTCCAGCCTGTCTAAGTCTTGCTGAATGACAGCACAACCCTCCAGAGCGTCTGACACTCCACCCAGTTTAGTGTCATCAGCAAAACTTGCTGACAGCGCACTCTGTTCCCTCAGCCAGGTCATTAATGAACATATTGAAAAGTACTGGTCCCACCACAAACTCCTGAGGGAGTCCACTAGACACAGGCCTCCAACTAGACTCCATCCCATTGACCACAACTCTCTGACTTCTGTCCTTCAACCAGTTCACAATCCACCTCACTACCCAATCAGCCAGACCACACTTCCTCAGTTTAGCTGCAAGGATGCTGTGGGAGACAGTGTCAAATGCTTTACTGAAATCAAGATAAACCACATGCACTGCTCTGCCATCATCTATCCACCATGTTAGGTCCTCATAAAAGGCTATCAGGTTGGTCAAACGTGACTTCCCCTTGGTAAACCCATGCTGACTTGTCTGTCCCAGTGACCTGAGGTCTGTCCTGAGGACAGGATCTCTCCCCGCCGCTGTGCTCAGTGGTGCCCAAACAAAGCCCAGCAGTGCCAAGGGGCTCACCACCCTGCTGCAGGGGGGCAGCCGGTGTCAGAGGAGACACCGCTAGCTCTTTCCCAGCCCCTACACACTTTCCTGTCAAAGGCAAGCCAGCTCTCACTACAAATGACTCCTGGCTGTGTGGGCAGCTGGCTTCACTAGCCTGACATGGCAGACCTGGATGCCAAGTTGGATGCCTAGCACAACCCTAGTGCTGCAGTAAGGGTCCTGCTTCCTCCTGATACCCCTATGCCAACGAAAGGTCCTCGAAGTGGGTAGGGGAAAGCACGGAAAGAACTGGCTGCAAATACTGCAAGAGGAGGAGTAAGTGGCCACAAACTGTGAAAACGTCTCTTGAGAAAGGAGTGGAAGTGCTGTTCCTTGGATCAGGAACAGTAGAGCTGATGGCCCTCATCAGAAGCATGTGTAATTGGGGAAATCTTTGCTGCCGTAGCACACAGCTAGAAGAACATCGCTCTTTCCCATTGCTGTGTCATTACAGATATGCTTGTCAGAACTGGGTGTGGGGCATGGCTCATGGCTGCCCTTAGAGCCTACGCCAAGGCTGTCCCTTCCTCCTCTACAACTCAGGCAGGGCACACAGTTTGGAAGAAATGATTGCCAGTCCTGGCAATGTGCTCCTCTGAGCTGGAACAGAGATGTGTCTCCCAGTGAGTTTGGTGCTCCTCTTGTGTAGGCATTCATTATGTTGTGCTCAGCAACCCACTCAATTCTAACAGGACCCATCAGAAGAGAGGTTTATTACTGGCAGAGTTACACTGCCATTGAGACAAGGACAAATGGGCCAAGGAAGCTGCTTGGCACCTGGGCAGCTCTGAAGCCAAACCTCATTTGTATTCAGCGGCTACAAGTAAAAATAACTTGTTCCCAGCTAGTAAATGAGATTTAGTTAATAAATTGGCTCATATGAGCAGGCTGCCAGTTGTTCTCATGCAATGCAATAAAGGAAGAGATGAAAGCTTATTATTTCTTAAGAAGGAGCTGTTTTCTTACAGGACTAGGTGCTGGAGAGAAGCTATTTTTTGGCAGACCGTGGCCGTGTTTGATGATCATGCATTTCAAGGATCTTTGCAAGGCAGTCAAGATACTTTCCAAGTCCACTGAGCTGTTGCCATCAGATATTGTGACATGCTATTGTGGGCTGTAGGGCCTAGGGCCTAGTAGAGGGGAGGCTGGACAAGGCCAAGGTCAATTTCTCACAAGAAAGAAGTTAGATAGCCTGGGAGAGAAAGTGGGAGTCAGCTAGCAGGAGCCTTGCAGCTGCACAGAAAGACCTTGACGCCCCACATAGCCTTAACATCTTATCCTTCCCACACCACACAGCACTAGTCTTATCACATTCACATTTCTTTGAAGTACATTGTTTTATCCTCATTTATGGCAGTTGTTTTTACTAGTGAGTGTTGCTTCTTAATTGGTTAGTATAATTTGTATATGTGTCATTTGCAAATTGGTTGTTATTCTTTCTATAAAGGTATAAAAGATGCTTGCTAACAATAGAGCGGTGCTAGCCATCTTCTTGTATATAGTCTCCACCTGTGACTCTTGTACTTCTGCTTGGCCTATTTTATTTTCTTTTACATTAAATGTGACCACTCGCTGCACATCTTTTGTGTAAGTGTGTGTCAGATCGTCTGAGTAGTCCCGACACCGTGGTTGCTGCCTGCACGGCATATTGTCGTGCTGCGACAACCAGATCATCTCCACCTCCTCAGCACCCTCAGCCAGCAAGGCATGGAGGACTCCTGTCCCTGATGCAAGCCCCACGTACAGCAGGGGCAGAAAGACCCTGTAGAATAGCTAGAGGTCTACTTAGGGCTGTGGGTCCAACACAAATAGACATGGAAACCTGACATGGTAGAACTGATAACTGTCCCAGCAAAAACAAGGTCTGGAAATCCAGGAAGCAAAACCATTACCAGGCCTCTGCATGCTCCTTATTCCTTTGCCCTTTTGTTCATAACTTCTAACCAAGTCTAGTCCCTTGCTAAATCCACACAGACATACACGAATATAGTCTAGCATTTGTTGGCAAATATAGAACGTGTCTTCTCTTCGTGACATAAAAGAATCTCCTTGTCTGGTTCTTACAACAGTCTTGTGGTCATCCCTTCTTCAATCATATAGAGTGTTGATACTACAACATAAATCCGAAAGCAGCATCTCTTATCAGACATAACATTATTCCTTCTCCAAAATACAAATCCTAAATACAATACTGATACAGCACATTAGCAACAGACTTATAAGCTGGGGAGCAAAACTGTAGTTTGGAGGATTTCATCCAACAAAGAAAACAAACCCAGCACTCCTCTGAAGTGGATACTAACTTTGCAGGGTCCTTAGAGGACACAGTTGCTCCTCTTTCTTTGCAAGGATCCCCTTGAGAAGCCTCGCATGTGCAGACTACACAACTGCCATTTGGCCAAGCCATGAAGTACTATGAAAGTCAAAGCTTGCACTGGGAGTAGCATGCCATCTGTTCAGGCTTGAAAGACAGGAAACAACTAACAAAAGTACAGTCTAATCATAATCAGCTGGCAGGCAGCTAACAAGCGCACACGCTGTCTGGAGAAGAGCTAAGATGCTTATCAGCTGAGCATCTTGCAAGAGAGAAATTAAGTATCTGATGGGCTGAGGGAGATATACGACAAGTGCATGCAGCTGAAGCAAGGCTAATTTAAGTGGGGAGTCCAGTGAAAATTAGGGAGCATCTACACAAGGTTCCTCTTCTTGCACCTATACAACTCTGGTTAAATTCACATCCACTAATAAATAGCAGGGAAAATCTGTAGGCCAGGAAGCTGCCAAATATATTTGCATGCATGAAACTAAATCCCACAACAAATAGGAACTGAATAAGATGCACAAACCACAAGGCACAGGAACTAAAATATGCACTGGATAGGAAAGCATAATCAATGGAGAAAAAAATGTATTATGTTCTGTTGAAAAGAATGCTGAGAGCTCACAATCAGTGATGTTGGCTTGCTGGTCTGCCTGACTCCAAGAGGAATGTCACAGTAACCAATGCGTGGTTGCATGGTATTCACTATTTAGACCAGTAAGGAAGTGACAAATTCATTATGAACTTAAATCTTTGTTCAGAGAACAGTTCTGGAGTCAGTTCTCCAGTATGCCTGGAGCACCTACATCACTCCTGGGATAAAAAAGCTCTGGGAACACAGCAAATGCATTTGAACCCAAGGAGATGCCAAATTTTAAATCAGTCAGCAATGAGAGACGGTCTCATCCTCACCAACCTGAATTGCCAGCCAATTGACTGTCACCAGGGAGCACACACCTATTCTCACTGTGTGCATCCAAACCAACAGTCCATAAATGTCTGTATGAAGAAACATCAAAGGATTTTGCATGGACAAAACCCTCAGCAGCCTGAAAAAAAATGAAAGCTAAGAACACCAGACTCATCCTTCAGCAAAACACTCAGAGGCAGGCAGTAAATCTTCAGAAACAGTAGCAATCTGCCTGCTCTTCTTGTGAGCTGCAGCAAGCCATCACTAATGTCTGTGAGAGGGGAGACCAGGAAAGGCTTTTGGAACATGTCCAGCTCACCAACACAGATGCAGAAGGAAGAAGTATGTGATTACTGCAAAAAAACATAGAGCCTCACAACTATAGTACCTATGGATAGGGATGTTGGGGAATGGAGAATGATAAACTGACCTGCTGCAGAGCTATTCCTCCTTCAAAACCTTGTTGAAAACCCCACCTGAATAACACCAATATTTAATTTTGGGCAAACTGTAAGATGAAGACAGTGCACAACTTAAGAGAGACGTTCACTGTAACAGCTGTGACAGCTATTCCTCAAGCACCACAAAGCACAGTCCTGCCTGTGCTCAGCTCTGCACAGTAAATGGTAATTAGAATTTGCCAATCATTGTTGCTTCCTTATTGATGACAATGAGGAGATGAAGAATCTGTGATAGACCCAGATTCTCCTGAAGCTTCTCTCTCCTAGTTGTCATTTCAAGTTTGCAGTTTGCATCAAAGGATTTGCTCAAAATGTGTTTCAAGGATTTTTCAACATTTCTGTATGTAGAAAACTTGAATTGTTTCTGCAATGGCCTTGTTTCAATCATCTTCAGCACACAGCAAAATGCAACAACACAGATGCCATAAAATAATTGGTTCTGGTTCACACCTACAGCATGCTACCATCAAATCTGTGAATCTTCTGCACTGGTCTTGATTAAGACATACTTCTAGGGCACAGTCTAACACAGCCTGTCTTTACAGAAACAGAGAGCACGTTGCATTTGTCTAAGACAAAGAGCTAACTCCAGGATCACAGAACATCCTGCACAAACCCATAGGAGATGGGAAAGAGTTCCAGGGAGGACAGGCAGAAAAAAATCCCTCTTCTTCTGGCCCAGACCCACAGCTTGTTAGCTGCTCCTGCAGATTGCACGTGTGCTTAGGGCCTGAAATACAAGACAATATTGATCACACTGTCACTTGTTAATCGAAATGACTCAGAAACCAAAGGTAGCTGAGTGCAGCTGAGCTGGGTGCATGGGAGAGGATGTAGTTAGGGGAGCAAGGAGCCTGGTCCCAGGACTGGAGGCAGGGCTGTCTCCACTCCCCATCTACTGCAGGCAGAAGGAAGGGGCAGCACAACCTACAGGTATGTAGAAGCCCATTTCAGAAAAGTAACTCAACTCTGGAAGTTTTAAGTTTGCTTTTGAACATTTGCTTTTCTTTTTCTCCTGCCTTTGGTCTTTCATTTCTTTCTGGAACAATAATAGGAGTAGGTAAGTATGCTTTAATCTGCTCCCAGTGAAAAGGTGGAATGCTGACTGCTCATTCTGCCTCTTTTGGCCAAGAATTTTTATCCTGCATTGCTATAGGGAAAGGTCTTGGCTCTTCAGTCTCCAGCTTTTGTCTTTTTGTGAGCTGAAGGGTTTTTCCCAAAGTGACTACTGAAATGCTTCAATGATCTTTAAAAAAAAGTTGTGCAGATTTTGTAAGATTTTGGACTGCAGTAAAAGAAAGATCTAACAAGCTGAATGTCATTTTTTCTAAGGAGATAAGAAAAAGGCTACTGGAGCTGTCAGAGTTTAAGCTTCAACCTTTATGTTTACAAAGCAAAAAGGGCAATTAAATGTGGAAAAATAAATCTTTCCAAGGCCCTGCCAGTGGTTCTTCTGGTTTGTGTTCAGACTGCTGAATGACAGGCTAGTTTACTGCCTTAGGCAGGGACTCAGAATAGAGCAGCCCCGGCATTTCTTTGATGCTAAGTACTGTATCTTAATAAAGATGTTCTTAAAAGCCATTCCCTTCTGCCTGGCAACCAGGCGTTACAGAGCATCCCCACTGGAATGGGACTGCCTGCCTGCTCCATGCCTCCCTGTTCCTGGCACTCTTCTCCTCTCCCTGCTGAACTGCAGCTGCTGCAGACCTGCTATTCATCTTTGCCGCTGAATCTGAGGAAGAAACTGTCAGAATAAACCAAGGTTACAGTTAATAGGGAAATCCTGTTCATTCACCCCCTGGCTGTTTCACAAAGGTGTTGATGGACAGAAAACATCATGGTCCTGCAAGCACAGATCACCATGACAAGGACATCTGCCCGTACCTGTAACCAGCTGCAGCCCCTGAAGCATCTAAAAGAGCAGCTGAAGAAAGACCTCACTATAGAATAATCTCCTCTCAGATCTCTGCCACTGCACCCTGCCTGTTATTAGCCCATGGGCACATCAACACAGCTCCCTGGGGCAGGGCAGGGCATAGGCTGCAGACAGGAGCCCCCTTGATGCCAGCTGTGAGTTGCTGGCTGCCATCCAGGGAAGGACTGCATTCCTTTCCCATTTCCTTCCCATAAGCCTCTGGCTCTTCACACATTTCTACCAAAATGTAAAAAGAGAGATGAATAAAAGTCGGGGAAGGCACTGGGAAGCCCATCTCCAAGTGCTAAGTGACAGCAGATGGTAGAGGCACTGCTCTATGACAGATTAAGAACTTAGTAATGTATGTGTCAAAGGCAATGTGTTTATCAGAAGCCTGTCTGGCTTCCTTAGCTCGCAGAGCTGCCAGCCCCTGTTGCACTTGGATCTCATGAGGACACAGCATGTCCTTGCATCTCCTCACACAAAGCTGTACACACTAGCACTGGCACAGCCTGCAAAGACAGCAACTTACCTCTTTGGGAAGGGTGCACCAGTGTGGGGTCAGATAATGTCTCTGCAGCACGGGTTTGCTCAGCATTGCCCAGATGTTAAACATTCCTCACACGCTCAGCAAAATGTTGTTCCCTCTGTCATTTACCACCCAGAACATCAGCGACTAAAGACAAGAATGGCTTTTGGCATGACTTCATATACAGAGTGGTGCCTGGCCATGGGTGAAAGTGGTGGTCTAGTGGTTAGGATTCGTCGCTCTCTCCACCAGGGCCTGGGTTCAATTCCCATTTAGGGAAGAATCCTGCTCTGGCAGGGGGGTTGGACTAGATAATCTTTCAAGGTCCCTTCCAACCCCTGACATTCTGTGATTCTGTGATTCTGTCAAGTGCTGGGAGGGAGCCAGGCAGAGTAATGGCAGTACACAGCTTCCAGGTGAACAGGAGACCAAGGGCCTACCTCCAGAGCTGGAGCAGGGCATCCCAGGATCTCCAGATGCCCTGATCTGAAGAGAGGTGTAGTGCTAATATCAGGACGTGCACTATGCACAGCAAGAAAGGGAGCAGGTGATCAAAGTAAACTTGGAATGGAGCAGGACAGGCAGTGACTTGAAAGGCTCTAAATTTCCTGTTTGCTTAGGGCCAGATTCTTCTTCCTTGGTTTCATGCTCCTGCACTCACACAACAGTCAGTAGTGATAGGTTGCAGCCCTGGTGTTCTTCCTCTAATGCTGCTGACTGGACCTGCCAAGCCTCATCTTCCCTGTGCCTCCCAGTTTGCCACTTCAGCCCGTTGAAGGCTGCGTGTGACTAGCACACATTGACTGTCCCAGTTGCTTCTGCAGAAAAGCACCAGATTTGCAGTGTTTCTGCAGAGGTCTCCAGCAGTGACAAATACTGTGTTGTCACCTCCCACCAAGTTCATAAGCCTGGGAAGAAAAGTGCCTTCTGCTTACTGACCCAGAGCTTTATAAACAGTGCAGCAGCATATGTCTGGGAGACAGAGTTTAAATTGAATTAACTTGTTGAACAAGCGTGGGAAATCCTGCTCTCATTATTAAAACAAATAAATGTCCAGACCAGAGAAGTTTCTATCTGCTAATAAATACAGAGCTAGCTTCATATCTCCATGCTCTTCTGCAGAGCAAGAGTACATTGAGGTTGCAATGTCCTTCTTGGAAGTGGTTGTGTGGCAAGCTCACAAGCCTGCCAGACTTTAAAAAACCCCTCGGATCCTGCAGGAAATAACAGGCACATGTAAAAGACAAGGGAATAGTAAAATGCCAGCTTTTTAATGAATTGATAGCTACTAATTTGCCTCTTCTGCTGTTTAAAAAAAAAAAGAAACTGAGGAAGTTATTCTAAGCATAATACAAGGACTGCTGAATTGAGCTCCACAGACAAGATGGTAAAGAAAATTCGAAAGATGAAAGGCAGCTTTTAATTCTTCATTGTATTTATTAGTCACAGTGGGTGGTTTGGATTTCTTGTTGCAGTAAACTGCACTTAAATAGAGATCATGATAGTTCCTAGGAGTTGCTTCATCCTTTTCAAGCTATTTACAGTGGCCCACAGGAAATACACGTACTTAAAGGGTTTCTCACACTGCAGATTTGTGTCAGAACTGCTGTAGTTTCATGACACCAAGTGTACAATCTACATGTGCCCTTCTTAACAGCTGCCACAGACAGCTCAAAGAGAAAAAGGAGACATCAGTTCCTTGTTTTATGCTGGGCCCTCTGACAGTGCAACGTATTTGTGTTTATATACTGCATCACACAATAACTTTAATGTCTTCCATGCCCAAATGACACAAGTGCATATACAAACCATCTTAGGACACAAGCCAAAAGCAGGATTTCCTGGAGCCCCAGGAAGCTGGCTGCTTGTGGCTTGGATGAGCACACGCTTGGCTGGATCAAAAACTGGTTGGATGGCCGAGTCCAGAGGGTTGTGCTCAATGAAGTCCAGTTGGCGGCCGGTCACGAGCGGTGTCCCTCAGGGGTCAGTGCTGGGGCCTCTCCTGTTCAACATCTTTATTGATGACTTGGATGAGGGGATAGAGTGCACCCTTAGTAAGTTTGCAGATGACACTAAGCTGGGTGGGAGTGTCGATCTGCTTGAGGGTAGGCAGGCTCTGCAGAGGGACCTAGACAGGCTGGATCGATGGGCAGAGGCCAATGGGATGAGTTTTAATAAGGGTAAATGTAGAGTCCTGCATTTTGGTCGCAACAACCC
>VWZX01005090.1:0-10012 GCA_013399015.1 Galbula dea
AAAGACATAGCCATCCATGACCACATTCCAGTCATGAACACTGTCCCATCATGTCTCTTTAATTGCCACCAGATCATAACCCCTTGACCGCACATGGATATCTCACTCCTCCTGTTTATTCCCCATGCTGCGTGCATTGGTATACAGGCATTTCAGGGTGAGCTGAGCATGCCAACTCTACCCTAGGGGGGTGGGAGGCCTTCCAGTCTGTACTAGTACTAGCACTAGAACATTGCCCCACTGGTGAAGACCTGGCAACAACCCCATCCCCCTTCTAAACTAGTTTAAAGCTCTATGGATGAGCCTTGCTAGTTGTCCTAGAATCCTTTTTCCCCTGGAAGATGAACCTTTCCCCCTCTTATCATCTGGCCCGGTGTCTTGTAAAACCAGCCATTGTCAAAGAACTCAAAGCCTTGCCTGTAGCACCAGTTTCGGAGCCAGGTATTTATGGACCGAACTCTTCTACTCCATCCCATATCATGATGAGGTACTGGAAATAGGGAAGAGAAAATAACTTGCACCCCTGCCCCTTTTATCAACCGTCCCAAGGCCTTGAAATCTCTCTTCATTTCCCTCAGACTACAGGATGCAGCTTCCTCTCCACCTGCCTGAAAGATCAGTAGTGGATAAAACTCTGATGATTGCACCATGTTGGGATGTTCCCTAGTAATATCCTTAATTCAGGTTACAGGAAGGCTGCAGACCTCCCTGTGATGAGGGTCAGCCCTGTATATTGGACCCTCTGTTCCCTTTAGGAGCGAGTCTCCCACAACCACAACTCTTCTCTTCTTTATGGAAGAGGTTGTGTATGTGAAAACTTCAAATAAGAAAATCTCAGATTGGATAACATATCTTTTTTTAACTTAATTTTGAATGTTAAGCTTGCAGCAGAATCAGAAAACAAATGACAAAACTTGTGCTTAGTTTTCTGGAAGCTTACATTAATGTGCAAAGTAGAATCATAGGATTATTTATAATAATTCCATAGGTTGGAAAATATCTTTCAGATCATTGAGTCCAACCCTTAACCTAGTACTGTCAAGTTCACCACAAACCATAGAATCACAGAATCTTTATGGTTGGAAAAGACCTCTAAGATCATCAAGTTGTAAGCAACACATCTACATATCTTTTAAACACCTCCAGGAAGAGTGACTCAGCCACTTCCCTGGGCAGCCTGTTCCAATGCTCGACAACCTTTTCAGTGAAGACATTTTTCCTAATGTCCAATCTAAACCTTCCCTGATGGAACTTGAGACCATTTCCTCTTGTCCTGCCGCATGTTACTAGGGAGAAAAGATCAACCCTCACTTTGCTACAACCTCCTTTCAGGTAGTTGTAGAGAGAGATAAGGTCTTGCCTGAGCCTTGTGTTCTCCAGACTAAACAATCCCAGTTCCCTCAGCTGCACCTCATAAAATTTGTGCTCTAGAACCTTCATGAGCTTTGTTGACTTCCATTGGAAACACTGCAGTAGCTCAATGTCCTTCTTGTACGGAAGGGCCTAAGACTGAGCACAGTATTCAAGGTGTAGCCTTACCAGTGGTTAGTACACTTCCCTAGTTCTGCTGGCCGCATTCTTGCTGTTACAAGCCAGCATGCTGGTGGTCTAAAGCCTTTTAAAACACTTAAGCAGTACTGTGTAAAGCAAAGGTTGGGAGTGAATATGATTAGAAACTGAAGATATATCTAGAAAATTCCAGTTCTCTTAAACTTTATATTATTTTACTGTATTTTATTTTGGTTTTTTATATATAAACAGCTAATAAGGGCTGCAATGAGTTTTGTACCCCTGTAAACTGGTATTTGAATTACAGGTAAGTCACACTTGCATTACATTTTCCAGATTTTCCAAGTTTGTCAGACTGAATGCTCTTTAGACAATGTTTCTGACAGTTTAACTAATTGTAATGGACTATATCAAAATGCTCATGCCTTTAACTGTGTTCTTTGGCAAGTATTACACTTTATGAAGAACTTTGTAACTCTAGAAAGAAAAGAATCCAATATATTAGTTAAGCTTTTAAATTTTTTATTAATGGTCTTTGTTATGCGCTTTCTTATGCGGGAAACAAGCTTTCAGGCAAGAAGAATGAACAGAAGAAAAAAATCAAAGAAACATCTCTTTCAGTGTCATGTCAGTCTCATGAGCCTTATGAACACATTAGCTTCCATTCAGTGAGTGTGTTTAGAAATGAGGAGATACAGTACAGGATTTAGTCACAGGTTGTAGATACACAATCCTCAGTGCTAGGGTCAGGTGTTATAAAAAATCAAAACAAAAAAACCCCAAACAGCCAAACTGCCTATTCCTAACTGTGGTTGCTTCCATCTATTGTTTGTTGCTCACTGGTGGTCTGTAGGACCTTGCAAAATGTTCTGCAGATTACATTGAGGACTGAGTTCAAAAGAGTCTTGCTAGGTGGTATAATCATGAGCTATGTTTCAGCACCATCATGATAGATGGCTTCTCTGACACAAGGCAGGACCTACACCATGCCTGGCATTGGCATTCCACTAAGATTTCTACTTATGCGGTTAAGGATGTCCATTTGCTCATCAGACACTTGTTTGCAAATGTCATATTTGTGTATGCAGTTTGCCTGTGAAATCTTGTCGTAGCTGAATGCCAAGTGTCAATACAGAGTATGTGCACAGCTCACTTCAAGTGGGTAAAGACTGGTGTTCCCTGTAGCTGCTGCTGGAAAATAAGATTATGGCAAGAGTCACTAGATGACACTGTTACATAGTTTCACACGATCTTTTTTCTTAGTGCCTGTGTTCTGTCTTTGAAGATATGCTGTACTGTCTCCTGTGTTTTGGTTCTTGTTAGTTCATACTGCTGAAAGGACCAGAATGATTTCTCTCTGGATAAATCTGTCTAGATTTTGCTGTAGGGCAGAGCTAGTCCTTTGTTTTGGAAAAGACTGAATACAATTTGCATCTCCAAGACCCATTTTTGACAGCAGTGATTTCTTCTCCATTAAGAAAGAGATCTGCAAAGACCTCTGCCTTCAGAGAACTCAGAAGATACTCATGTCCACCATGGAACCAAGCTGTGGTGGCACAGGGACTGCTGGGTGATCTGGTGGTGTGCTTTTCAAGAGAGCAGGTCAGCAAGGAGACTCCCAGCTGGTTTACTGGAACCTCACCTGCCCTTCCAGCTCCACTTGTTTCCACTGTGGTGATGGACTGTTTGAAGCCACTGTCATCTTTCATGTGGACTACGCTTTCCCTGTCAGTCTGACTTCTGTGCCAGGAAAGCTGATGGATCAGATCATCCTGAGTACGCTTCTGCAGCACTTGCAGAGTGGCCAGGGGATCGGGTCCACTCAGCATGGCTTCATGAAAGGCAGGTCCTGTATAACTAACCTGATCTCCTTCTATGATGGGGTAACCCACTTATTAGATGAAGGAAGGGCTGTGGATGTTGTCTACCTTGACTTTAGCAAGGCATTTGACACAGTTTCCCACAGCATTCTCCTTGAGAAGCTGGCTGCTCGTGGCTTGGATGAGCACACCCTTGTCTGGATGAAAAACTGGTTAGATGGCTGAGTCCAGAGGGTTGTGCTCAATGGAGTCAAGTCTGGTTGGCGGCCGGTCACGAGTGGTGTCCCTCAGGGGTCAGTGTTGGGGCCTCTCCTGTTCAACATCTTTATTAATGAATTGGATGAGGGGATAGGGTGCACCCTTAGTAAATTTGCAGATGACACTAAGCTGGGTGGGAGTGTCGATCTGCTTGAGGGTAGGCAGGCTCTGCAGAGGGACCTAGATAGGCTGGATAGATGGGCAGAGACCAATGGGATGAGTTTTAATAAGGCTAAATGTAAAGTCCTGCATTTTGGGCGTAACAACCCCCAGCAGCGCTACAGGCTCGGGAAGGTGTGGCTGGAGAGCTCCCCAGCAGAGAAGGACCTGGGGGTGCTGATTGACGGCCGGCTGAACATGAGCCAGCAGTGTGCCCAGGTGGCTAAGAAGGCCAATGGCATCCTGGCTTGCATCAGGAATAGTGTGACCAGTAGGAGCAGGGAGGTGATCTTGCCACTGTACATGGCACTGGTGAGGCCACACCTCGAGTACTGTGTGCAGTTTTGGGCACCGCAGTTTAGGAAGGACATTGAGCTACTAGAGAGGGTGCAGAGAAGGGCAACTAAGCTAGTCAGGGGTCTGGAAAACAGGCCTTATGACGAGAGGCTTAGGGAGCTGGGGTTGTTTAGCCTGGAGAAGAGGAGGCTGAAGGGAGACCTTATCGCTCTCTTCAGCTACTTGAAAGGCCATTCTAGGCAGGCGGGTGCTGGCCTCTTCTCCCTTGTGACTAGTGACAGGACTAGAGGGAATGGGCTTAAGCTGAGCCAGGGTAGGTTTAGATTAGATATTAGGAAGAATTTCTTTACTGAAAGAGTGGTGAGATATTGGAATAGGCTGGCCAGGGAGGTGGTGGAGTCACCGTCCCTGGAGGTTTTTAAGAAGAGGATAGATGTGTTTCTTCAGGGGATGATTTAGGGGTAAGAGTAGTGTAGGGTTACTGGTTGGACTAGATGATCTTGAGGGTCCTTTCCAACCGTAATGATTCTGTGATTCTCCTGGTGGAGGGATAAGAGCCTCTGGTCTTAAGTAAAGCCTTCTTTCTCTTCCATCTGATGAGGCTGAAATAGTTAGGCTCACCAGGCTCTATTTTTTAATGCTGTCGATTGCAATGTCAAGATTTTGCTGCAATGCAAGCCGTGGTGTGCAATTATTGTTAGGTTCCAGACACTCATATTCTTGTCGCAGACTTGAAATTAAAAATGAGTGCAAAAGGCACGCTTTTAGTGAGATTTTTTGTTTGTTGTTGTTTTGCCAATTTTTTCTGCTTTTATTATGTTTTTGGGTTTTGTTTTGTTTTGTTTTTCTTCTTTCAAGCATGTGTCTGGAAAGCTTTCACAACACAGTAGTTTTGCAAGCAATATGACAAAAAGTAATTTTTTTTCCCTTTTGCTTTTGAGCTGCCCTGCTGGAATAATTTGCCAGGTAGGAAAGGTCATTTTAGGGAAGCAGCTTTCAGCAGCACTACAACTACAGCTGTCCTAAAATCTTTTGTTGCTGTTGTTCTATGTACCCCTCCCCAAAATAAAAGAAAAAAAAAATCATAATTTCTCCTGATTGGTTGACAGATTGCTTTGATAGTCCAGTCATAACAGAGGCTAAGAATTTTTAAGACTGATATGATGTTATACATTTACTTATAAAGAATAAATATGTAAATAAGCTATTCTTATTGTGCTAGTCAAAAATGCACAATAGTCACACTTGAGTTTTAAAATCATAAAAAATGTTTATAATTTTTTTTTTTCTTAAAGGGCATGAAAACCCAACCAACTGCCCAGAGAGGTTGTGGAGTCTCTTTCTCTGGAGATACTCAAAACCTGTCTGGACACATTCCTGTATGACCTACTCTAGGGAATCCTGCTCTGGCAGGGGGGTTGAACTAGATGATCTTTTGAGGTCTCTTCCACCTCCTAACATTCTGTGACTTTGTGATACTGTGTAAATTTAAAAATTATACAAAAATGACTGACTTTTTTGAACACTTCTCTCAGTGAACTCCATCCAGGGTATGGCAATTTATAGCATATTGTACTTGCATTCTCAGTCAGTAACATTTGTTATCAGTAAGTTAAGTATCTGGTCTAAGTCAGTTAACCTTGTTTATGATGCATTGCCCTCTGACAGTGCCTGTTTCTCTCTATTGTCTCTACAAGGACATTGGGTAATAGTGTTAGCTTTACATACTTAACCTTAGTTGTTTACTGTTACGTGAAATGAATTCCTATCTTCAAGTCACTAACAAACTTTGTCTTAAACTGCATATGAACTACAGAAATAATCAATACTGCCCCAAAATTTGTTATCAGTTTCCCCTATTGTAAATTCACAAAGGGCATGTTACATTGCAGCCAAATATGTGTCTGCACCTCTGAGCAGATGCAAGACAACTGGCTTTAACTGAGGTAATTATTTCAGCCTTATAAATAATGTAACTCCAGCAATATTGAGCTTATCCTGGGATCCAAAACTCACAGTAAAATGTGGTAAATAACCTTAAGTACATCCAGTGCTGCTGTGATTGTCCTGCTGTGGTGACCCAGATAGCTAATTTACACCCAGAGAACAGATTTGTCTGCATAGGTCCCAGTCACTTTGATTGCAGTGTAGACGTGCTTTAAATCAGAAGGATTTTTAGTCTGTGATTATATTTGACGTATATGAAAGCAGAACTGAGTGGATATCTTCTTCTATGCAATGAATCTGATATGTCTGCTAAAGCAAAGGCTGATTAATTTAAACATTCTCTGTTTTGCAAATGCAGAGCCACCAATATTTTTCTTGGATAACATTTGTTCCCAATTGTAGCCATCAGAAGGTCAGAAGAAGTTCAAAATGACATGATGGAGTTTATCTATTTGTTTAGAAAAATAATCTGCTTATTGCCAGAGCAAGTTATGTTAACTTGTTTTGGTTGTACGATACAGGATTTTTATATTAATGCCATATTTTATATGTCTTTATGAAACATTTCAGCTTTGATCTGTGCAGTTTTATAATTGAAACTTTTGCAAATTTAGAGTTAACATTATTTTGGCAGGGACAAAACAGATGTATTTTAAAGGAAAATCTTCAGATAATTTCATTGTGATGAATCTTCTGAATCCTGTTCACTTCGGCTCTCAAAGATATTAAATCAATACAAATCTCAGAACTGACTGTATGCAATATGTGAATGATTGATGTGATGAAGTCTGGATTTTTCTCTCATTTATGTGTGCAGCATATGTAAATGTGCCGTTGAAGCTGATCGAGTCTTTAAGCAGATGTTAATGGCATAGGTTACCTCAGGCTTAAAACGGGCATTGCAATATATATCTTTTGTAATATTACAGGTAAAATGTGCTACAATCATTTTTCATAAGTGAGGTGAGGTCTTTCTGCTCTTTCTCTCCCATCATCACAATAACTTAAAAATGTGCCAGCTATCTGCTTGCTGCTAGTTAGCATTGTACTGGCTTTTAGAGGACTTAAACATGATTAAGAGACTGAAGCATAGACACTCTGCATTGTGAAGTCCTTCTGACTCTCTTTGTAGTCCTTGCATGGAATTTTGCTCATGTCAATATGGTTTTGTGTCTGATTGAGATCCTACTTAGAATATCAAAAACTTTAATAGAAAAATATTAGAAACTGAGGTGTTTTTTTAATGTTCATTGATTTTGAAATTTTTTTGAGAAATCACATTTTTGGTTGAGAAAATGCATCACAAAAAAAAAGACATTTAAATATGAATATGTGTCTACAATTGAACTGGTATTGTTAATGATTTACCTGTAGTGATTGGAATTGATTTAATTCATACCTATGCCTACAGTGCTAGCAAGCACTATTTTAACTAGATTTGATGTGGAAAAAGTAGAAAAAAAGTAAATGACAACAGGAAATGTAATTTTCTTCTTTCAGGACTACAAGACATTCTGTATAGTACAGGATAACCTGTATATATAATGAAGTCAAACATGAAAAGCATATAGGGCTCACTCTTTGCTGTACTGTCATGGAAACAGTGCTTTTCCAAATATGCAGGAGCTTAAATTTCTGCAGATTCAGGAAAACAGGAACCGCATCTGGGTCTATTGCTTGTGCAATTGGTCCAACACATGAAATTTATTGAGAGTGTACAAACTGTACTTTTCTGCCCAGCACTGTTTCAGATTTCTCCTTCTTGCTACTTCACATTTCATGGTATGACTTCTAAAAGTAGTTATACACTTTGGGAATGCTGTTGAGAAGTTTAAGGAATATGCAAAAGGTATCGATAGGGATTAGCAAAGGTCACTGATCCAATCTATATCTCACTGTCAAACAAAAGTTACTGTTCTTTCGTGACCATTTTTTTTGTCACCGCCATACTACTTCTCTGCTTACATGTTACAAGGCCAGATATTCCAAGCCATCACTCTTCATGCATCTCCAATGAGAGACTCCCCTATATATTTTACTTTTCTCTGTACTGAACTTCAGTGATACCAATGACAGTACTAAGGACATAATAATTAAATAAATATTTACATATCAGTATTATACAGTGGAATCTGTGCAGATTGGAGCTTACTACAGCAGTGAAAGTTCTGGAGAGAGAGGACACAAATCTACAATGAACCCAAGCTTCATCAGACCTGCTCACTGAGCAACTAGCCTTTAATTTATGGGATGCTCCTGAATGTACCTCATTATTAAGCCTCTGGTAAGTGTCTTTTCCTCTTAGTCAGTTTGTTTATTCATCCTTGATTCCAAGGATTTGCTCAATTTTCTAGTAAGTAATATATTTCCTATCCAGATACCACATGGGATTACTAGACAATTTACTTATCTGGACAAAATAAATGTCTTTCCCTTGAAGCCTAGTGTAATTCACATCCCTCTCTGCTCTTTACTGGAGAATGAAAAGTCTTTGAGAAAAAGAAGCAAAATCTTCCATGGTGACATATTGTCATATTCTGTTGGACGATGCTTGCTATTTTTTGACAGAATGAGTCAGCAGAGGCTACAATAATAGTACATTAACCTCTCTTGTCTCACTGTTCCCATACTCCCAGTTTCTTGGAGAATTTTTAGACAAATTTGAACAGGATAAAATGACAGGCTTGGGATTGCAGCAGCTGTTTGGGTTGTCTCAGTACCGTGTCTTATCTAAAGTTGGCTGTGACTCTGTAATAGCAGTGACTCCCTAATGCTAAAGTACTTTTTCATCTTCTCCTCTCACCTTTTACTTTGATTTTTGGCTGAAAACATTGGTCTCTTTAGTTTATTGTTGTTAGGTGGAGTGAGTTCAAGATACTAAGCAACCAAGAGGTTTGAATTTAGGAATGTTTTCAAAATAGCTATAAAATATGAAATTTATGTTATCCACAATATGTTGGAGGTCAGTTCGCCCTCAAAACATAATGTCTGACAATTGTGCTTTCTTAGTGTGGGTTAGAAAAAGAATATAGTAGACTTAGGAAAACATAATAATTTAAGAAGTGACACATTTCAACAAAGACATAAAACTGTAGGCAGTACAGAAAAGAAGCAAAACCTTAGGAAACCATTACTTCATTAAGACAAATATTTTATGTCTTTTGAAAGATTCCTTATTAAAAAGGGTGAGCACTAGAACATTCATGTTTGTATGAAATCATAAATCTGCCTTTTGAGAACAATAAGTGCCTCTTTCTATGGATAAATTGATTTTTATTACAGCTTCATCAAATGCTTTGAAAATAGCTAATCTCAGTGTATGGCTAAGAGTCAGCACACACTTATTTTTAATATTCTCTCATCTTAAAATGGATGGAGTAACTGCAACTGTTGATGAGGGAATACTGACTGGTGTCATCTACCTGAATTTTTGTAAGGCGCTTTTGATACAGTTCCTCATGACATCCTTATCTCAAAATTGGAGACACACAGATTTGGTGGGTGGAATTCTCAGTGGATAAGAAATTGGCTGGATGGACACAGCCAGAGAGTTGTGGTCAATGGCTCTTTGTCTAGGTGGAGACCAGTGACAAGTGGTGTCCCTCGAGGCTCTGTCTTGGCACTGGTGCTCTTCAATGTCTTTATTAATGGCCTAGACAGAGGTATTGAGTGCACCCTCAGCAAGTTTGCAGATGACACATGGCTGAGTTGTGTGGTTCATACGACAGAAGGGAGGGATGACATTCAGAGGGACTTGGACAAAATCAAAACGTGGGCCTGTGAGAATCAGATGAAGTTTAATAAGTCCAAGTGTAAGGTCCTGCATCTGGGTAGGAGCAATCCAAGATATGTGTACAGACTGGGAGAGGAGGAACTTGTTGAAAGCAGCCCTGAGAAGAAGGACCTGGGGGTCATGATAGATGAAAAGCTGGGTATGAACCAGCAATTTATACTTGCATCCCAGAAGGCCAACTGTATCCTGGGCTGCATCAGGAGAGGCATGACCAGCAGGGCTAGGGAGG
>VWZX01005091.1:0-30544 GCA_013399015.1 Galbula dea
TGGGAGGGGAACAACTACATTTAGAAAAATCAAAGCTGTTCTGCTTTAGGGAATTTTGGGTTGTGTTCTGAATGAGTGCATTGCACTCCTGTTGCTCGTTGTCTCCTCAATATGTAGGTATCCAGTAATCAAACTATCTCATAAAGAGCTCTTGCTAATCGATTTGGTATAATATGGCAAATTTGTGTCTGTTTAGCACCACTGCTCGGGCAAGGGGTACACATCAGTTTAACATTGAGACAAGCATCCAGCACTCTGCTCTAGATGCCTTAGAGAGGATTATACCAAACTGATTAAAAGCACTGTGTTAACTTCTAGTATACAGGAGATTTGATTGATCTGGGTGAGGTGAGGCAAAGTATAGCGCCTGTATTGTTTTCAGAAATGAATATTAAGCACATTTTATTGTAACTTCAAGAATAGCATTTCAGTATGATTAGCTCTTTAAATTACTGACATGCCCTCAAAGTGATGCAGGATGGGTAAGTGACTGATAGTCTATCTTAACTAATAGTCATCCAGGTTACTCTTCAGAGGGAGCATAAAAACAGATGTCAGGAGTACAGAGAGTAAGACTGAAGTAGTATAATTAAAGTCTAACTGCTTACTACCTTGATTTTTGACTTAATTGAGCAGATATTACCTGGTCATGGTGAAGATGGCACTGCTGTACAGTGGTGGAATCACTTAATTAGCTTATTTTTCTATCTTGGCTATTTTCCACTGTGTAGAACTTGGCAAAACCAAAGTGAAACTCTGAGGCCAGCAGACAAAGCTGTATGATCACACAGTCATTCAGTTTTTGGTTATGAAGCAGTCAAAGAGGATTTATGAAGTTGATTTTTCTGCACAGTCATGATGCTGCTATTGTAAAGCTTTTTAACTGCTAGAGAAATTAACTATTAACTTGAAAAGTGGTGTTGGATTGACATGTAAGCTTAGCAAAAAAAAATGCTTTTGGTTCTGATAGGCATTGTTAAAAAAGAAATGTGTGTTTTTAATAAATTTTTTTGTGGTCCTAACCTTCATGTTAATACTCTTGAAGTGGCTAAGGGAAATATAGGAGATACAGTTGACAGGGACTGAATGATAGATTCACCAGCTTTTAGTGACAGGAGCTGGTACATCTTTATATGGATAGGAAAATACTGAAATGGTGTCTGAAGCTAGAGGCTTTTTTTAATACTGGTTTAAGGCACAGATACCTTCACCTTGTCTTACTTGTTCGGTATTAATCAAGTTAAACTTGGTTTGTATAGTTGTCCAGCAAAAGCAAGTATTGACTGTATTAATACACAACTAGCCAAGACTAGTTCCCTTCCAAAACTTTGTAGTTACAAATTTTTAGCCCAAAGAGATGCGTAGCAGTATTGAATTTTCTTCTTCCTTGTTACGGAGCTGGTCATCTTAGCCCTGAAATTCTTCGTGATAGGCTAAATCCGGAGTGCTTTCTAGTTTCAGAAGTATTGTGTTCTGTAGTTGATTTTTACAGTGAGGTGCTCGTTGATACCAGGACAGAACTTAACCTAAGATTTTAAAGCTAATGGTCTAGTTCTAAGGATAATCCATGCATCCATTCGTCTTTTTGCCCATTCATCTCTCTGACATTTGGCTTCTTGTTGGCTTTGCATTCCCACAGAAGGAAACATGGGTCCCAGACATTTGTACAAGCATGTACTGCAGGGGGATTGGAGGTGTGGGTGGGAGATATTGTGTCTGGGGAAATGAGCCTTATCATGTAGTTGGATGTCTCTACTAAACTTATTCATAGAAATTCAGCTGCCCTAAGGTAAGTTGGTTGTATTGCAACAGCTGGGAAAACTGTATCATAGAGCAGACATCTAAGGGAAAAATAAAAAATTTCAGACTGAAGGTGAACATAGTGTACAAAGACCATGGTGATTTGTTGAGAAGGTATTAGAGCTTCATTTGAAGTAAGGAGCAAATCTTGCTTTTCTTGATAGAAACTAGGAGAACTTGGCTTCTTATGTATGGAGGGAGCTGATGAGTTTACTCTTTCATACCTGAAAATTGTTTTTTGCTTTCTTCACTTGTCTCCTATGTAGTTATTGTAGCTATGTAATAGAACAAAAATTAGGGAGTATTCACTTGTCCTCATCATTAGTACAGGGTATATGTAATAAAGATTTGAACAGGATTCAGAATACAGTAAGAGGCAAAAATGGAAATCAAGATGCATTTAACCTCAAAACAATTTTTCGCAGAATTTCTACCACTTTCAGCTTCCTAGCCTGCGTGGAAATGTTGATATGTTTTGGTTTGTACAACAGTACAAGCCTACCTCAGTGAAAGAGATAAGAGCTGTTAAACATTGGGTGATAAGTATAATGTTAAAGAAAACAATCAGTAGGAAATTGATACTTTGGAATACAAAGTGCCTTTTGAAACAAAATTATGCGCTTTATGTTTTGTGTAAAGTGTTAAGAACTCCAAGAAACATGTATCGGTGATGACATGAAAGGTTATAATTCAACAGCTTGTTGGTATGAAAGAATACCATCTTTCATACCAACAGACAAGAGTGGTATTTCCTTAATTTGAGGAGAGCATTTGAGATGTCATTTGCAAGCAAAATGTTATGGAGTATAGGTAAGGAACTCTGACACTCCTAGTCTTAAATGTTTTCTCTGTGTAGGAAACATGCCTGGTGCAGGAAGTAAAAATCTAGCTTTGGATTCAGAAAGCTCTAGTTGACCTTGCAAGTTAGCTTTATATGTTCCTAGTTGTTAAGTGGCCTCATAAAAAAGGAGGGATGGTTTTAATGTTGTCATTCAACGATAAAAGGTATTGACACGGACAGTAGGGGCATTCATGGTTACGTGTTCTAGGATTGCATATAAACAAAACACTGGATTGATACTACATGCAAATTTAAGATAGTATGGTAATTAGCGCTTGTTGATAATGCAGCTGGACAGCCTGACAACTGGTGAATGAAACATAAATTTTAAAGGAAAAGGTTTTTACAAAACACTGGTTATTCACTATGTTAGACTGTAATTGCTATTATGTGTATTTCATGTGTTCTGGTTAAACTTGCCAAAATGCAAATACTACATATTTGTGGATGTGGATGTCGAGGGTGGGACTTCAGACTTCAGTATCAGAGGGTAATAATGAACAATTACTAAGCCAGTTAAAAAAAAAAAAAACAAAACCAAAAAAAAAAAAAAAAAACAAAACCACAAAAAAACCCAACTGTATATATAGCCTGGAAGAAGATACTACTGATACTGTGTGAAATTGTATTTTAAGCTAACAAATCCTATGTCCAAAGCAAACAAATTTTCAAGGAATAGGGGTTTAACTTCTTGACCTATGTATTTGTGGGACACCGGGAACCCTGGTAAACTTGGATTCCTTAATCTCTGCCTCTTTGTTAAATTATTAAATCAGTTTTCACTAAAATCATCATCTAAATTCCTCTTGTTCACTTCGGTAGTGCATCTTCCTTGTTCAGTTTCCTGCCTTCTGTCAAATTAATTTCTTTTCTATATATCTTCCTAACAAATCACCACTTTTACGTAGTCAAGTAATATAATTTGCTTTGAATATCTTTGTCAATCTTCACCACTTATGTCAAGCTTAAAATGTTACATTCAGCAGTGTGGTACAGTCCAAAGTGTGATTTGTAGTAATCATGACAAATGTGGCAGTTCTGTCTAGT
Organism: Galbula dea; assembly: GCA_013399015.1. NCBI lineage: Eukaryota > Metazoa > Chordata > Aves > Piciformes > Galbulidae > Galbula > Galbula dea. Next base: position 3,689 of record VWZX01005091.1, read on the forward strand.
ATGAGAGAATTGTATGGCTGTATCTGAGTAGTAAGATTAAAAATCATATTTACGATCTCTGAAGTTATGATTTGTCAAATCACTGAAAGCTTGACAAATCTCCAGTTCTGTTTCACTGCTTGTGGTGGTAAACTTAAGGTGCCTCTGTAGTATGGTAGTAGTACTTCCATAAATATTGCTTATGGGCATTTAACTGAATTACATGACATAATGAGCTATTTGGCACAGTCTATGTAATATTCTCTCTAAAAGATTCATGCTGTAATAACATATTCAGTGTTTTGTTGCTTTACCGATTTTAAAATTGCCGTCCACTGGGCAAGGCAAAAGGACTTTCATTCAGTGAGGCACAGAAAGAGAAACCGGAGTTGCACGTAACATTTATATTAACTGGGATAATCTCAGGAGGCTTTCTCAGTGTCATTAGCCCATGACTTGCAGCCTGTCTTCAACACAGATGCATAGACCTCAAGTAAACTGAAAGATCAAAGGAGAAAGCTAAGTGCTGGAGAAGCACTTAACTGGCAATCTCTTGTTTTCTTACATAACCTGACATGAAATCAGTTGATATTTTGTACTGAGGAATTAATACAGAAATTTCTTTGTGCATGAGGGATCAGATTTCTTTGAGGAGGAATGCACAGAAATCATTTTACTTAAAATGTTCCAGTTTTTTTTATTTTAGAATGCTGAAAGCTCCTTGCTCAACATAACTCTCTTTTTGAGCCATCTTTAATCGTGCTTCTTTGAGTGTTCCCAAGGTGAAGCTGAGTAAGCTGTGTTAATGCAACAAACGTTTTTGGAGAGAATAGCTCAAAAATCAGTAGTTCATGTGCTGCTGACTGAGCACACAACTCATAGTTTTTCATTCTTATACTTAGTGCTCTGAACAATTTCTGTAAGTGGGAATTCAGTGTGGAATAATGGTCTCTGTGGCATAATCAGTTAATTTAATCCAGTATTCCTAACTGCTGGCTGGAAAGGTAAAGGACTGCTTGGGTTTTTCCTGATAGATAACATTGTTCCATGGGGAAGGTAAATAATGAGCTATGAACAGTGAACATCTGAGCGGAGACGCTGCATCTCCTTACTTTGAGGAGGGGAAGATGTCTACCTAAAGATTTTTGTTTGTTTGTTTTCTCTTCATACTTCCTGTCCTACTGCAGCATAGCTCAAAACCCCATGTAATGTATGTAGTTCTAAGCCTGTGGAAAGTGTAAGACTTCTTGTAATGCCATGAACTTAAGAATGAAAAACTATTCTTATAGAACATATCCATCAACTTTGCTTTCTTATAAACCCTTAACTGATTTAGCTTGCATTGACATTCTTGTGCCTTTTCTGTGTCTTGTCTACTTCTTTGCTCTTTCCATTAGATCCTCCTACTACTACCACTCGACTGCCCACGGTTCCCTGGCATACTTCGACTGATGGCATCACAGTTTTTGCAACAGAACCTAGAATAGAGTTTCCAACAGCAACCTTGGCTCCAATGCAGGAAGATACTTGGGGTACTGTCATCGGTAGTGCGGTGGGTGGGGCGTTGTTCTTCATACTTGTCAGTGTTCTGGTTGGAATTATCTGCTATAGGAGAAGACGGACATTCCGTGGTGACTACTTTGCTAAGAACTACATTCCACCATCAGATATGCAGAAAGAGTCTCAAATAGATGTTCTTCAGTCCGATGATGTGGTTTCTTATCCTGACAGTATAAAAAAGCATCCGGTAAACAGCTTAATACATAAAGACTATTTAGAAGACCTTGAAAAACCAGAGTGGAACAATATAGACAATATTAATAGGTACCAGGAACGTTGTGAAAGACCAATGGATTACTATGAAGGTGGAACACTGGGAATGAAGTATATGGGTGGTGAATGTTATGATGACAATGAAGAAGACTTTGTTTCCCACATAGATGGCTCGGTAATATCGCGGAGGGAGTGGTATGTGTAGTAACCACTGAAAACTAAACATATACCTACAGTTCATTTCATTGGCAGATAACTTTCAGATTGTTTATACTTACACAAGAGGAGGAATAAACTTTTTGAAACTTGATTTTTTTTTTTTTCCTGAAGGTTTTTATATTGTGACTTGACACAATGGGAATATTGAATTTAGGAAAAAATATATTTGAGCTGCTTTTTTTTTCTCAATGCTGTACTACTGTTTAAGATTTGAGTTTTAATGCAGAGTGCTTATATTGGTCTATGTCAGATGTAAAAAACAAAAAAGGCTAAATTAAAGTTGCCATTGAAAACTGTTTAAGAATAAAAAGTGGCTGTTGTGGCTCTGATTTAAAACTAAGTTTACCTAAATCAATGATAAAATCTATTGGGGCTTTTACTCTGCAGATTAAGTGAATTACTCCAATCTAGACACCATCCATGGTAAACTGTATGGCAAATACTTTACCAATTATAGTGAGTTAAAGCAGAAACAGAGCTTTATTTTTAGTGTTTTTCTGCACAAAAGCAAATACCTCTTAGCATTTTAATGAGCCTTCTTATAACTATGTACTTTAAAAAAGTCATTGCACTGAAACTAACTTATGAACAAGATTTTGAGGTGTAACTGTGTAAACACAGGCTTGTCTTTGAATAAGATGAAAAATTATTTTTATAGTTATCAATTTCTAAAGCTTATGCTAGTGTTTATATATACATACAGTAAGATATTTTGTTACACTTGAAGTTGGCAGGATGTCAAAACAATTACAAGACTCTTTTTGCAAGTACACAGGGTATAATTTGAGACCTCTTTCTGAGGCTTTGCAGGAATCTTACCATTGAATTTGAATACTGGAGAAGTGGACACAACAAAGATGAACACTTGTGGTTTTTTTCACAGGCACCAATAAATATTGTGTGCTAAGAAGTGTCAAAGCATTTGCTAGACTTTTGGAACCAGAGGTTAAACCAGTGGTTTTCTACTGCTTCTGAATAAGTTGCAATGCTCGCTTTGAAGAGGGTAACTAGGATTTCACAGGATTAGTAAGGAAGTGGACATTTGCATTGCCTCTTCATCTAGTGAAAACACTCTCTGACAGTGCAACTACAGAATCTGTGAAGCAGGAGTCAAGAGAAATTGTGCAGTCTCTGTACCACAGTGGATTTGTTTTCCCTGCAGATTATCAATACTGATTTAACAACATGTTTGTGTTCTTGTTCTTTAAAATTACATTGTATGCATTGTATGTAGGACATCTTATTTGACATCTGAAGTAGTTCTACTTTGCCTTGAGCAGGCTCACCAAACTGATTCTGCTGCTTACGTGGGGAGGAATGAAATAACTTCAGATGAATTGCAAAACAGTGGTAAATGTGTAATTAGAACAGCAGATGCTTTGAAGTGCCATTTTTGAGTGTTTAGCTCAAGAAAATGAACCTGCTAAGGCTATGTTAGTATTTGAAACTGAAAAGGGAGACATCTCTGCTACCTTTAAAATAAGTGAGGCTACATAATTAAAGCTGCTTCATGAGCATTCATGGTGGAAGTTCTTTTCTATCATCATGATCTCTGGTAGCTTGAAGCATCTAGAGCTTCACAGAAATAGTTGTATTGAGTATTGTAGACAGTAGACTGATTGCATATGTGACAGCATGTCTTTAAAAAAGATAAGGCAACAGCTTTGTTTGGATTAATGGAGCATTGATGTATGATTGACCAAAGTCTCAAGAACACTAGTAGAAGATACTGTGTATAATCTGTAGTTGGGAGTACAAACACAAGGAAAGGAGTTAAATTTGTAGCAGAAGGTTCTGATCCAAGTTATTTCTGGAAAAAAGAGATCATACCTTTCTATTTTGAAATACAAAGTACTTGATACATCATCTTTAAAAGGTGGTGTTACTTGGAAATAAACATAACCATAAACCTGTTCCCCACATGGGATATCTTGGTTTTGTCTCTGTGGATTTTTGTTTTGATTCTTTTAAATAAATATTTTTAATTCCTGTGGGTTAAGAAGTTGAAACGTTTTGAAGTTGATAATAGGGCTAGGGCTTACACGTGTTGCAATTTTTTGTGCATTGTCTGCTGTAAAAAGAATCGACTGTAAGTACAGATGGCTGTTGTGTGAATAAACTTCTTGTTACCTTCTGGGATATATCTGTCAAACATTTTTGAACACTATGGTCTTAAAATTTGTGATGAAAAAGCATAATAAAACCAGAGGCTGTGTAGAAGGAACTTTTTAAGCTGTTTAAGATGACCTTTATAGCCATTCCTTTTGGACACCCTAAGCTTATAGAACAAGTGTCTTTAGAAGCTATTTTTAAAAGTATGAACCTTGAGAATGTTTGGACAGCAACTATCCCTATTTATCAGTTTCACTTTAAGGACAGCTGATACACTGTCTAGGATTTGCATTCTTTAAAAAAAAAAATTCCTTTCATTTTTTGTTTTCAGTTGCTATAGCTCTGCTTTAGTCATATTTCTTGCAGTGAATCAACTGCTCTCTCCTTCTGACCAACTGGTAGTTAAAGTGCTGTGTAGCTGGCACCATGCACGTTAGGTACTCTATCTTATTCAAGTTGGCATGGTAGTCTGGGTTTCTGATTGTTCCTCTGGTTACACTAATAGACTTTTTGTGACTTCTTTTTTTGCCAAAATAATTAAAAAATGCAAATTACTTGAGCTCTGTGGTAATTACAGTTCAGTTCCTTTATGTTGCTGGACTTGCTGCTGGGATATTGCCATTTTTTCCTGGTGTTCAGAGGTAAATGGATGACTATTGGCTTCTCACCCAAAATGAAGTTCAATGGCTGAGCTTTCATTGAAAGTATACTATTTTATGATGTTTCAACATTATAGCAGAATTTTCTAGACAAAAGGCACTATAAACAGTATATTATGACAAAATAAACTCTTTGGGTGTAATGACAAGACCAAAGAAGGCATCTTTATGAGTTCTGGACCTAGCACTGTATATAACTTGTGCAAAGCATTTGACGCTGTCCCCACATTACATGTCTAAACTGGAGAGCCATGGATTTGACAGATGGATTACTTGGAGGATAAGGAGTTGGCTGGCTGGTTGCACTCAGAGTTGTGTTCAATGGCTCAGTGTCCAAGTGGGGACTGGTAATGAGTGTGGTGTTTCTCAAGGGTTGGTGCTACTTAATATCTTTGGTGGCACAGACAGTGGGAGAGTGCACCCTCACCAGATTTGGCAACAATACTGAGCTGTGTGGTGTGGCTGATGTGCTGGAGGGAAGGGATGTCATCCAGAGGGACCTTGACAGGCTGGAGAGGTAGGCTCATGGAAACCTCATGAAGTTCAGCAGGCCAAGTGTCCTGCACCTGGGTTGGGGCAATCCCAAGCACAGATGCAGGCTGGGTGATGAGTGGATTGAGAGCAGCCCTGCATAGGTAGTCTTGGGCTATTGGTGGGTCATGTGAGCCAGCAATGTGTGCTCACAGCCCAGAAAGCCAGTAGCATCCTGCGCCGCATCAAGTGTGGCTAGCAGGTCCAGGGAGGTGATTCTCCCCTTCTGCTCTGCTCTGGTGATACCCCACCTGGATGACTGTGTTCAGCTCTCAGGCCTTCAGCATAAGACAAACATGGACCTGCTCGAGTGGGTCCAGAGGAGGACCATGAATCTCACGAGGTGCAGGCTGAGAGAGTTGGGGTTGTTCAGCCTGGAGAAGAGAAGGTCTTACAGAAACCTTTCAGTACTTAAAGGGGGCCTACAGGAAAGATGGGGAGGGACTCTGATCAGGAAGCATAGTGATAGGATGAAGGGTAGTGGTTTCAAACTGGAAGAGGTTAGATGTAGATTAGAAAGAATTCTTTACTGTGAAGGTGGCGAGTTGCTGGAACAGATTGGCCAAAGAAGCTGTGGGTGCCCCCGCCCCCGGCCGTTGTTCAGGGCCAGGTTGGATAGGCCTTTGAGCAACCTGGTCTAGTTGAAGGTGTTTCTGTCATGGCAGGGGTAGTTAAAACTAGATGATTTTAAGGTTCACTCCAACCCAAGCCATTCTTTGAGTCTATATTTTTGTTACCAGCAACTTTTTTGCTTAAACATGAGGGCACCCAGCATAAACTAAAGCAAACTGAAATGCAGTGGTTCAGTGAGCCGTCTTCTGTGCTCCATTTTCGGGAGAAAACTAGAATTGTGGTTGTCCTGTATATAGACTGGTATGTGACAGAGAGTGGAGCTTATGCTGAGAAAGGGATCATTGTCCTGTTAAACAGAACAGCTGAAAGTGGTAAGTTAAGTTAATCCTCTGGAATTCATTAGTTTTATTGCAAGTTGTTAATCTATCACTTTATCCTTTAAACTTAAGAAAGTCATAGAAAATACTTTTTTTCTGTTTTGCTCAAGCATACCTGCATGAGTAATCCCAGGGGAAAATTGCTGTCAGGTCTTTCATACACAGTGAGAAGGCAGGAATCCCTTTATCAGATTGGAAGTAAAGTGGCTTGTTTTGTTTCCAAAATGAGAGGTGAAGAAAAGATTACGTTGTCCATCTTTCCAGAATACAGGTGGAACAGCATTAAAAACTTGCTAGCAGGTTTCACAGTTTTATGAGATTTAAAACTTAACTGAACTCCTAGCATAGTGAAATGGATGGATGACCTTTAAAGACTGAGAAGTGTGTTAATTCAGTACGAAAGTTGTTTTTATATCAGATCTGACAGTACTGAGGTCAAAAGAAAAATGTTTTCAAAAAATAAAATAACTTTTTCTCCTCCTTTGTTAAAACACATTTACAAAAATGACTGTTCCTTGTAGCTTGAAGTGTGAAGTCCTAATGATGGTAGATGGTCTTAGGGATTGCTTTGATAAGTGTAAGCAAGGTGTTAATGTATTTGTGTGTTCATTGCTCCAAGTAGTATATCTTTTTTCCCCTGATTTTGGTTCCATTTTTCCTTTCTGCAGACTTCAGTGGCTTTAACAAAGGATTGTCAGTAAAGCCATAGGTGTCTGGCTTTTTGAATTAACACCTCATTTGGTTATTTAAATGCAAAGCATGTGTTCTGCAACTTCATTTTGTCTTGAAATTAAAAACAAAAGCATGCAGCTAGTATTTATTAAAAGTAGTCAATGAAATTTTTGAAATTTGATTCATGAGCTTAATTCAACCATTTTTGAGTTACCAGAGCCAATACTGCAAGAGTGCTAGTGCAGAACAAGGCTTTCTGTTCAGTCATGGAGGGAAGAAACATTTCTCAGACCAGCACTGAAATAGCATTCAATCTTGAGACTGAAACTATGGGAATTTCTTAAAGGTGTAATCTATGCTATCACATTGCAGATGTGCCATTTAAGCAGACATCTTCTGTTGCTGTAGCAGGGGCTGTGATTGGAGCAGTCCTTGCTCTTTTTATCATTACCATCTTTGTGACAGTGCTGCTGACCCCAAGGAAAGAAAGGCCATCCTATCTTGACAAAGTGTGAGTATCTGTTGGATTTTATTTTCTTAATTGAAAGCGGTATGCAGAAAATGTTTGTTCTATGCAGGTATTTAAATCTCTGAGTTTCCTCAGTAGCTGTTTAGCTCTCATAATTTCAGGGCAGTATTTTCAGAATAGACAAATGCAATGTCTGAAAAAGGCATTGAGAAGCTAAGAATCAGTTCAGGGATAATACAGTTCTTTATTTCTTCAGAAGTCTTTTTTGAAAGAAAATTCTCATTGAGCTCAAGGTCGGGAGAGAGGTCTGTCTTGACAGATGCCACAGGCTAGTATTTTATCATAACTGTAGGTCTAACACAAGAGCAAATGTGCCATGATTTGCAGAAGTCAAGGCTCACCAATATTTATCCTGATATGTGTGTAAAATGTAAGTGCAAAGCACCACAGACACGTGCTTAGAAGTGACTGAGTTAATGTGCTTTCTGGAATGTTGATTTTTTTTTTTTTTTCTTCAAGTCTCTGGTGCAGACATGTGGTTTACTTTTTGAAGCATCCAATATGGTCAAAGATTTTGTCAGGTTAAGTGGATGATGTCTAGACTCCATTTGGAATATGCATAGAAAGTGACAATGGCTTTGAATATCTGTAAATACAAGGGGTTTTTACACATGCTGTACATGGTTTAACACATAAACTGAATGAGAAATGAAAATGTGTGTTGTCTGCATATCCTTAATGAGGAGAATAAAATCATATACAGAACTTAGCATAAAGTAAGTTTCAGCAATACTGTTTTCTTGGTTGTTTCTCTTAAATTCTGTAGCTGAAGCATATCTGTATGAATAGTCTAATATTTTAATTCTTCTTTAACCATTTGCTTTGGCTGAGAAAGTTCCAATAGTGAAATCTTGCATGTAATAATTGATTATAAGGCTTTCTCAAAAGACGTTTCAAAGAAAGGCTGTAGTGGTAAAAATTGCTGAAGCTGTATCTCATAACCTAGAAATGACAATAGATACCAGTAGTCCCTAATCCTTATTAGTCGGGGTGGGTGAGTGTGTGTGTGTTCAGTCTACTTAACACTTCATAGGATAAATAAGAAATTATAGGAGGTGCTTTTCTACAAAAAGTGTGTTGTTGAATTACTGCCAGTAATTCAGTATTTTGTGTATGTCTGACTGAAAGGTGTGTGTCCCTGATGTTGAGTGTTGGATGATTTGGCAGCTAAAATATCTGACCGTTGAGTTGGACTTCACAAACATGGCATGTCATGTTTCATTCTTTATTTCCTATAGGATTGACCTTCCACCCACTCACAAGCCATCCTCATGTGAGGAGAGAGCATTCTCTGTACCGAAGGAAGCTATGCTTCAGGTAAGTGGCTACAGAATTCTTAAAATAAGGTAGGAATTAGTTTTCCTTTGTCATGTTAATTTAGCCTGGCTTTGTTTTCCTGGTAATGAATGGATGCTTTCGGTTGTTAGCTCACAGCCAAGAGTTTTCCCTATTTATGTGGTATCTGAATCTTATATCCTTGGTGTTAAAGTTATCCTTAAAGGTCAGAAAACTGGTAAGTAGATTATTTTTTGTATCTCTATGATGTTTGACAAAATCTGCTCCTCTTGAAGTGTAAAAAGCTGTAGTTGAATTTCTGTGGTGGTTAAGAGGATTTACATAGTTTTATAAAACAGTCTTCATATAGGGGAACAAATATGCTTGGTAAACCTAACAAGTGCCTTCAGCATCATCTTCCTTGCTAATAACAACTGCCATTCTCTTAAGCTGTTAAGGTCTGAATGGTGGGAATACATTGGAATTTGGATATTGGTGTGGCAAATTTACCAAAGTATGGGTTTGATTCCCCATGAAGATCACTAAATCGCTTTTAAATGTTTGCAGTTATGTAACTTGTAATTTTTTCAAATTTCCAAAGAAGACAGGATTGGACCATGAAGTTCCTTAGCAGCATTTAGTGTTTGCATGAGTGTGGTCCGATACAAGAGGGTCAAAGAGGTGGTATGCTGGAAAGGTAGTTCTAGCAAAGGAGACAGTTAAGATAACCAGGGAGCAAGGAAAGGTAGGCCTGCCCTTCTTAGCTACAGCATTGCTTTGTGGTGGCTTGGACTGTTTGTGAAATTCCAGGTGAATTCTGAAGTCGTCTTTCCACTAGGGAACACAGAAGGGACCTGTTCACAGAAGCTGGCTTCAGTTAACAGCACTGATGGTTACACTTCAGATAATAAACCAGTCTGTTCATGAAAACTACAGATCTTGACTGTAGCACCTAAAATATGATTGGGTTTTTTTGGTATATATTAGGTCAGTTAACCTGATATTTAAATTTCTGCTTGCACTGAAACAAACTTCAGTCCTACCTACCAGTATTAGTGAGAATTAGATTGTAATTGTTCTCTAGGGAATTTTTGTTCCATCTTCAGTACTTTGTATAAATAATGTGTTTCTAGCCTCTAATGTGCTTGACTGTAAGACGGAGGTAATTCGGGAAATCATTTGTTTATAACAACTGTTTTTCCAGTACTCTGGTGTATCTTTGCAGCTTTAAGGGCCCATAGAAGCCTTGTTTTCTCTGATAGAGAGATGTTCTGGGGGGAAAAAAAATCCTCACACACTTTGCAGATATATTTTGATAGATTTCTTAGTAATGCTGAAAATATTCTTACAGATATTTTTTAATGTGATCATTGGTTGATATACTCATCCATAAAAGCTTTCTTCTTTCGCATAAAAATAATATATGAGAAGAATATTGTGTGTCATAAATATTACATTGACTAATACTTGCTAATGTTGTTGCTATATGAAGCAGGAAACTTTTCCTGGGATGCATTGCAACTTCTAGTAGCAGCTTATTGATTATAAGATTAGGAAGGTATAAGACATTTACTTGGCAAAAGGCATAACAGGTGTTTGTTTTCTGATCTGGAAGGTGGTAAAAACACCTAAGTGACACAGAAGAAAATGCTTTTCAGTTTGGGCGTCTTGTGCTAACTATGTAGTAACTTTTCTGTCGCTACATACTGATGAATCATGCTTCTGCTAATACATTCCTGTGCTTTATGTATTATGGTAAAATATTTTCTTACAGAATCAGAAGATTTGGACTGCTGTGTTATTTAGGGCTCCGTAGTTCTGCTAGATGGCAAAATTACAATGAAAGGAAATGGATTATTTATCCTTTACAGGATGACTCATACAGTGCATAGCTTATTGTTTTTCTCTTTGTAACTCTGTTGTCTTCGAATTCTTTCTTGGTTTTGCTTACTGAGGCTTCTGTTAGTGCGTACTTAAGAACTAGGGAAAGCTGAAGCTTTAGTCTTTGTTTAAGCTATAATAAAATGTTGTATGTAGATATATTTTACAAAAAAGGCCCTAAATAGACTGAATCATATACTCATTTCCCTCAAGCTGGAAAATACATTTTGAAGTTGTTTTGGGAAAGGGAGGAGAGAGATGTAGTTCTTATCAGGCTAGATGTTAGCTGCTTTATTTAAATATAATGGATATTGGCATAACATTTTGTGTACCTGTTCTTTTTTTCTTCTATGAACTCCCAAAACTGAAAGAATTAAGCTGAAGGCTGCCCTCCTAGCTGATAATACCTATAATCAACAGGTCATGCTTGAGGCAAGATCTTGTATTTGATCTAATAGAAGTGAGTGTCAAAATGTTAGCCGTATCCAGGAAGCGACTGGTTGCATTGTTTTGATGTAATAAGCCAACACTTGAATAGCTGTGAAGAGGTAAAAGAAGCACATTAGCAGCCTGTCACTGTCTCTTGTCCTGTTTGACTAGAAATTTGTACTGATTTATGTTCCAAATGGTCTTTGAACTGCATTGTCTAGCCACACATGAGAAGCATGCTGGTGAGCCTCTCTCCAGACAGTTTAGATGTAAGCATCTGGTTACACGGAGAAGAACTGCAGGTGAAGTGTTACTGCATTGTCAACAGCAATAGATGATGGGGGAGTTGGAACTAGGTGATCTTTAAGGTCACTTCCAACCTGGGCCATTCTATGATTCTGTGATTCATTCTACGATTCAAATTCAGTCTGAGTGGAAATAATAAACTACACCAAGGTGCAAAGTAAAGTTAAAGGAGAATGAATTTAAATGGTGTCTTCTGCATATGCACAATAACTAAGGATTGAAAATAGATTGGTCAGTTTAAGCTGTCACTGGTAAGTTGTTATATGAATGTGCAAAATTTTTCAGTCATCTGTATGATTATTGTTCAAATCGTGCACAGTGTGAAGTATTCTGAGTGCAACTGAATAAGCTGAAAATCTACTTGTGTCCCAGCAATGAATATTTAACTACATTTTACCCATGTCTGAGTATATATGTGTTGGTATTAAAGCAAAGGGAAATGTAGATATTTTTATAGTAATAGATAGCAGATGTCTTTCATAGTTATTCCTTCAGATTTGGAAGCTTTAAGTGTACATTAGTGTTTACATGCTAATGTTAAGTAAGTTACATGTATGTAAAAGTACTGTGTAACTGACTACTCGTAGTGGTCTTCTCTGTGCTAGCATTTGCAGATACCAATTTATGTATTCATGTGGAGTCTCCTTCTCTGGAGACATTCAAGACCTGCTTGGACTCGTTCCTGTGTGACCTCATCTAGGTGATCCTGCTGTGGCAGGGGGGTTGGACTAGATGATCTTTGGAGGTCCCTTCCAACCCCTAACATTCTATGATTCTATGGGTACCACTTAAGAAATGAGAAGAACTGGTTCACTTAAGGCCCTAAAAGAGTAAGGCAGAAGTATGAAACATAGGAATGTTAAGTGGAACAAATAAAAAATGGCTGTATGAATAGTTATATTTAATGTCAAGACTGTGGTTTATTAACTTGTTTAACAGCAAAGCTGTTGCTTTTGTCTGAGTCTTATTTTGAATAATCATTGTCATGGAAATGCCATTCTTTTACTCAAATATATTTTTGCATGTGAAGTGAAAGAGCCTGAAGATTGTCATTGGAAAGAGAAGGATCTCTGCTTGGCAGCCGAGTTTTAATGTGGATCAAGAGGTAGTTGAGCAATGAAGCACTCCAGTGGCTTAAAGAGGAATTCCTCTATTGCATAATTTTTAGAATAGATGTGGGAAAGGGATCACTAATTCAGGCAATCATTTGCGTCATGAGTGCTGGTTTCATTGTATTTCAAATAATATATTAAGAAAAACTTCTTTACTTGCCTTACAAACACAACTGAAATGGATATTCTTTGACATTGTGGAAAATCTGAAGTTGTGTCTAGATTGACTGGTGCTTCTGAAGGAGAGTCAAAAAATGTCTTGTATAATGCAATTTGTGAATGTTCAAAGTTGTTGAAATGCTAAATTAATAGAGCTTTTTTTCAGCAATAGAAATGAAAGTGGAGAAGTAAAATACAGCCCAATAGGTAATCCTAGGTATGAGAAGACTGACTTCAGACTTGCAAATTGTAAGAATGCTTCATGTATTTAGCCAGGCAACCCTGGCAAATGCTATAGCACCTTAAAGGTAATACTTGTATTTCTATTTAAAACAGGAAAGAAGATGGCAAAATTGCATTAGCACAGTTAAAAGCACGTAACACCACTTATTGAAAGACAATATTTTGGGATCAAATATGAAAAGATCACCCACAGTTCTTTTAAACCTAGCAGAATATTGATTCATTTATAGGTTATGGCTCTCTTGCACTCTTCTAGTCCTTTCCCTAATGGTCTTAATACAGGTGGGAACATCTCTCCCTTGAATGAAAAGGAAACGTTGTTATAATTTATCTTAGACTGAAGAGCTCTTCAGGCAAAAAAAAAATTGAACGGAAGGAAGCACAAAATATGCATAGGTAAACTTCTCTGTATTTGCCAAGGGTTAGGACTGGGCTGGCCACTGAGAGACAGCTCTCTGTTACCGCCACCACTGCCTTCCCCACAGGAAGGGAAAAGGAATAAGAGAGAGAGAGACTTGTGGGTTGGAAAAGAAAACTTAAAACTATTGTAATTAAAGTAATAATAAAATATATATACAAATATATACAAAAACCAATACTGAATCCAACCACGTTGGTGCAATTACATCACCATCACCACTGATGCTGTGGTAAAGTCTCAAAGTGGACTCAGCAGCAGATGAGAACCAGATTCAGGGGCTGGATCCTGGAACTGGATTCAGGAACTCATGGATTGGAATCGAAGGCAGAACGGACAGTGTCCTCCTCAGATGCCAGACATTGAAGAGAGCTTGACCCTCGTGATCCCTCAGCTTTGTAGTGAATATGATGCATATGGAATAGAATACCTGTATGATCACCTGGCCTGTTTGCTCCTCCCCACAGGTGCAGCCTCTTACTCAGCACCCCCACAAAGTAGTACATAAGATTTAGCGGTGACTTTGGTCTGCACACCAATCCCTTTTAGTAAATCTAAGCACTAGGCTTTATCACTGTTAGAAGCAGGCACTGTCTGCAAAAACATGCTGTTAGTTTCAGAAAGTGCAGTTGCTTAGAAGAACCTCAGCCAAAAAGTTAAATTGTTGAACGGAATTCTGTTCTAACTCAAACCAGTACAGTATTGGTAAAGGATCTTACAATGGGGAGGGAAAAACATTAATCAGATAGAAGCTAGAATGAAATACAAACTTTTTATTAGTGAATGCTTTTGTAATGGGATTGCTAAATTGGAAAGGATGAGAAAATATAAAGAAGTTGGTGTGATAATTGGTTTAGGCTTTTAAAGGACTAATTTGAGAAGAAGCCTGTTTGGACTAAAACTTAATGTTTTTATAAAACTCTGCAAATCGTAAAAGTAAGATAATGCAGACTTTCAAGTGTCAAAGCACAAGACTGCAGATATACTGTGTATTCCTGTGTAGAAACACTAACTTAGCACCTGCTTTCTATTTCTATGACGGAGCCTGATTATTTTGGTTCTGTTCATTTTGATAAAACTCTAGCTCCTTTCCTCTAGCAAAAGTGTGTTTTCAGGCTGTGTGAGATGATTTTCTTTGTCTCCAGTTTTAATTGAATAAGTGAACCCAGTGGAGTTTCATCTTCTAGCTTCCAGTGTTTGTCTCAATCATGTCTAAATCTACTGTTGGTAGAAACTCTTGAATAGGCAGACTTTTTTTTTTGTCAAGGAACATTAGCCTTTGGTAATGATGTGGTGGGGTTCTTGTTCTCCACATGTTTTGCTTTCTTGTGTGATGATCCAAAAAAATTTTTTAAAAGAAGGGAGGTTTCAACCCTTCTGCATTAAGTAACTGAAATTACAATCAATGTTTTATGGCTCTGTCTAATCTAAAAATTGTGGGTTTGTAGTAACTTATTATAAGTAAACCACTTCTCATGTGGAATTATTATTGGAGGTTAAACTGATTTTTAGATAAACATTCTACAAAATGTATGCCAGTGCAACTGAAATGTGTCACTAATGTGGTTCCGGAGGTCTGAAAGCCATTTGAGGTACGAAGGGGTGAGCTGAGTGACAGAACTAGGCAAATGATTGCTCTCTTACCACAAACCTGTGATTCATTCTGTGGTTCCTCTGAGAGTTTTTTTACTTAGTGTGAACAGGAATTTCTTGTTACATGGAAAATCTATAGGGATAACACATTTTCATATATTTAAATGTCTGCTTTTGAAGTGGATAAAATAAGGAAGACCTTATTAAACTCAAAAGTAAACAGAAATCAAAGTGCTGTTTCTGAAATGATTGTATTGGCTCTTGATAATCTCGTAGATGTCATCCACTGCAGTATTAGTTCAAAACATGCAGACCTCTGTTTACTTTGAAGATTAAACCAGTAGAGGTTTTGAAATATGACATTTAATACTCAGGAAAAAATGTATTAGTGTTTGTCTTGAATGAGACTTCAAACTGTTACTTAAACTTTTTTTTGCTACTGAGTAGGAAATGGAAAAAAAACCAAGTCTGTGACATCTCATTTGTATGAAGGTCTAGAATGGACAGCTAGTTACTGTTGTCCTTCTGTTTTCTCCTCATAGTATCACTAGGCACTAGTGTTACCGCAAAAATACTGAGTTTATGCTGGTTTTAGTGAACTTTTACTTCCCAAAAAGATTTAAATACCAGATAAAGTGATTGAGATAAAAATTGACCCCTCTGACAGTGAGCTGACTCAATTGTAGGAAGGTTTTCTACTCATGAGGAAATTTCGTTGTGCTAAATCTTCCCTAGAAAAAAACCTTTATTCAAAGTGATGCAAATGTTGTTTGTTTTTTGGTTGGTTTGTGGTTTTTTTTGGTTGGTTGGTTTTTATTTGGTTTGAGGTTGTTTTGTTGGAGTTTTTTGTGACAGCAAGACAGCTGCTGCTTATAGCAAGATTTTTGTAAGCTGGAGGTTGAGGAAAAATATTAGGGACATTTGTGACTCCATGGATCCAAAAGCTGATGATTTTGGTGGAGATTTTTCAGGAGTTGTTGATCAGAGCGTGCTTAGGAGACAGCCTGGTCTCAATATAAAGCCAGGAGAAGCCATTTTGAAGCAGAGATACATGTTACAGTCTTGCAGATCTTCTGAGTCCGTTGAGAGATGTGCAAGTATGTTGACAGACACACACACAAGCTTTGCCCAGGCTGGACCATCTACATGATTGCCAACAAGCAGAATTACTCTTGACCAGCATTCACACTGAAAAGGGAAAATTAACCACGTCAATAGAGCAGGAATTACACTTTTTGTAGGTCCCTTAGGGCATTTTTGGGACAAATTATATCAGCCTACTTGAGAAGTTTTCTCTTCCTTTCATCTTCATTTTAATACTTCTCCTTGTAGTTGGTTAGGCTTAAAGCCAGGATAATCCAGGATTTTAGTTTTGGCAAAGTATGTATAATGAAAGAAATGTCAGTATAGGCACTAATGCACATGTAAATATCTTCATACTAATGTGAAAATATAGGCACCAACCAATTTTGGTACAGCTCCCTGATTTATCGTATTTGATGTTAGTGAAAGCTGTTGAATTACTGACACCAATAAGCACAGGATCAACCTTCTCAAGCCTGGACAGCTGTAGGAAGATTAAATGTATAGTTACAGTATAGTTGCAGTACAGGGTTTTTTTTTCTTTAAAACTAAGATGAGAAAGTGCAACATTTAGATACTCACCACATTTGATAGAGGTTAAAACCATAAATGCCTAAGAAACTTGTATTCTCTTCTACTCTCAGTAGTATACAAGTAAATTTCTTTTCAGCTAAATACTTTTGTGCACACAGTATCACAGAATATCCCAAGCTCAAAGGGACCCACAAGGATCATCGAGTCCAGCTCCTATTTTAGGCACAGGAGAACCCCAAAGTGCAATGCCCAATTGCTTCTAAAACTCCATGAGAGTCGGTGCAATGACAGCCTCCCTGGGGAGCCTATTCCAGTGCTCCACCACTCTCTGGGTAAAGAAACTCTTCCTAACATTCAACCTGAATTTCCCCCAGCACAGCTTCATGCTGTTTCCCTGGGTCCTGCAATATCAGACTCAGCATTTATCCATATGATCTTTGTGAAAACTTTACAGCCAGTTTTGGATTTTACTTTAGTTTTAACGTATGGTCTATCTAAAATCAGTGTCGTGTTTAAATAAAGCTTTTTAATCTTTCCCAGACTTGTTTATGCTTAAATAAAAAAAAAAGTCAAAATTACCTGTGTCAACAATGCTACTTAAGTTGACAATAGAATTTTTTTTCCTGCCAGAGATTAGCTTGAAGAAGTATTGTAATTGGTAGTCAGTTAAGGCACTTCACAAGGTAGAGTGTTTTGTATGATAACTAGGATTTTCATATAAACCAAACCTGTTCTGCGGTGCTGAATTTTGACTTCTTTCCACTAACTTTTCTTCTTTCAGAAAGAACATTTTGCTTTGCAAAGCCAATACACAGAGAAAGATACTGGAAACTTGCAGCACATGGTAAATAATACAGCTTGAATTGCTGATCAGAGTTTTGATTTCATTTTGTTCCTTGAAATAAAGTTATAAGGATGTTTTTCATGAGGAACAAAATATTTGTCCACCATAGTCAGTAACAGCTGGATGTGTGGGTTTGCTATCCATGGAGTAGAAAGTGTCAATATCATTTTAATATCCTGTTTTTAAGAGGTACATTTTGCTGATTACTTTAAATACGTAAACATTACAATTTTGAAGTTTCTGAATAAAACAGTAAACCATATGAGTGCTGACAGACACTTTCATAGTTTGCAGTTTGCTTTTTAGGTTTATTGAGCCTTAAAATCTAATTTCCTTTGAAATAAAAATTTTAAAGTTTACTCTGAGTGGTTACTAACAATTCTGACATGTCTGTTAGCAATTAGAATGTTTAAGTTAATGTTTCTTGGTTCATAGGACTGTTTTGGAAATCATGCAGCTTTTGCTAAAGCATGAACAAGACTAGGAATTGCAGGTGAACTATGAAACTGATTTACTTCTTGTATGTGTTTAGAAAGCTCTGAATGGAAGGCAACTTACTTGTGAGGCTGAAGAGCCATGGGAACAAGGAGGTCTTCAGCATATGCATCCCGTTTATCAGCAAACGTACTACAAAAACTGGAGCAGCAGATGCCCACAAAACTCAGGACCTGGAAGAGTCTACATCAATCCAAGGGAGCACTACGTATGATTCTGTGCCCAAATGTCTGAATTTTTAAGACACAGTTTTTAATACCTGTTGACTTTGACCAATATGTCTTGGTGGCTTTCATCTCTAAAATAATTGGTCATTTTTCCTGTGGGAAGAAATTGCATGGAGAATTTTATATAGGTAAACCCTATGGAATTTGAGACTTAACTTACATCTCTTCTTTGGTATGTATTTGGTTTTGAGGTTATATCAACCTGGCAAAAGAGAAGAACCATTTAGCTTTATTAACTTTCATAGTTGTAAGATGTATAAATTAGATTAATGGACTGACATGTGCCAAAATATAGTTAAGCTATTTCCCTGGTTATAGTCTCTCCCTGAATGCATATTTTACAACAACCTTATCTGTGTAGAAGTGAGTATATATGAGCAAGACACCTGAATCGCTGGTGACAGTCTCATGCTGGGTCATTTTTTTTTGCATCTGGGAAATCTTGGGATAATTATCATTTTGACTGGCCTTAGCTATTGGTTTCTCAACTAGCTCTACCTCTGCCAGTCAAACGAGCAACCGGGCTACCTCTCAAATACTTACATGCTGTTTCATAACCTATGTTATGTGTCTTCCTGCCTTCTTAAAAGACAAGCAATTGCCTTACATCAGAAACTTTGTTTTATATTGATCATGGCTGTCAGTTCATGTACTTGCTTGTTGTAGTTTCACAGTAGGTCTGTGTGAAACTTAGGAGGTAAATGACTAGACAGGCAAAACTTACTGAAAGTTCCTGTATAGATTAATCTTAACTACAAATTGCTAAGTAGCCATTTTTCTAAGTAGGACTCACATGTTAAATTTTGCTGAGTTTGTCTTGCTTGCTAATAAATAACATTTCTTGTTCTTTTCAGTAAAACTGCCTATGATGTGTTCTTATGTCTTAGCAAGAAAAGGAAAGATTCAGTAGACCTCAAGAAGTTTTCAGCACTGTCCTTTAATCTTAACTGATAGCGTCAGGTAACTGGAGAATGTCCTGATGTTATAAGTGCTAGCAGTATCCCACATGAAATTTTATGAATTTGGGGAAATGGCTGAAAAGTGTGCTCAGGATCTTTTTAGAAAAATAAGTTTTCCTTTGGAGTAAGAATTAAATATTTAGCAAGTGAAAAAGTATGTATATTATGTAATGGTGCTAAAATGACCTCACAGGACAATCTTAAAATCAAGACAGCAGAAAATAACACAGAGTAAAATCAGCTGAAGAAACTTAAACAACTTACATGTATTCAATCCACATAAGCACAGAATAATGATTTTGTCAGATGACCTGGAGACAAAATGTTGAGAAGAATGGCTATATCATACCAAACTGGCTATTGATATGGAATTAAACATTATTTCTGCAATATTACTATTTTCTCTGCAGATTATTAGATTTTTTTAGAGGGAAGAGTCATAGTTATAAAAGCAATGGAATTGAAAACTAGTGTAGTTAAGTGTGCTGCAGGCAGGATGCCTTTTACAGCCTATATTCAACCTCCATTCATCTCCGTCTTAGTGAAAGTTAATGAGAGTTCATGACCATGTGGAGGTATTGTAAGAGAATCTTAATTGTGAAAAGTGCTTTCTATAAGTGCTTTCTGTAAGAGCTTTGGCTTTTGAAATTTAGGTAGCTTTTAGATAATGCACATTAGTTCTCAGCCTCTAGTATCACTGGCTACTTTGAAAAGTTGAAGCCTATGATTTGATCCTTAGCCAAAAACTGGACTTGTAAAGGAGTCTAGCTGTTACAATACTGATTCAAAGTTCTAATAAACCTCTGCATTTCTTTCTGTCAGAAAGTAAAGTTTTGATGTTTCTGTATTTATTGAAAAGTACAACATTGTTCTTGGTAATTAGTTTAATGCCTTTGCTGTCTGATAGTGAATGAAAATACACAGAAAAAATAGTTTGTGATTCTTCAAAATAATTATTCAAATATTGTGAAACCCAAGTAGAGATATGTTAGGCATTTTAATCTGCACTGACAACCCCTTGGTGCAGGTATTCCTAGTCTTGTTCTGTGATTTTACTTAAGCTGATTTTATGCTATATCTAATTCTAGATCCTTCAATTGCCAGTGAAAAATAAATTCTACTTTAGAACCACTAGGTTATCCTGTGATTCTTTTACCCTTTGTGTGACTATCAAGACTTCACAATTGGAGTTTAGCTGTGTGTTTTGAGACCAAGCTGGAGACTTGTGCAGGGCTACGTACAGAATGTATAGAATATGCTAAATATTTTTAACATATTTAAAAATATTTTTTAAAGTCACTTTAATTTGACTGAGTTTAGCCACAGATTTTACTGTGTTCCAACACGAAATGTACTCCTCCACTGGGATAAATTAGAATCCAGCACCGATTTACAGAAAATAACTTTTTTGATACTAGTTTCCAGAGGAAAAAGTTTAAGTATTTCTGTTGCACTGTACCTGAATTAGTTCCTGTTCTAGTAAAACCTTACTTCAGTGGGTTCTGAGTTTTTATTATGCCTGTGATGCTATATCAGATACTCTTAGTGCTCTTAATGTAACTTGATAATTTAGATGTCTGACAAATTCCTCATCTGCCACTTTTTTCTCCAGTTCCAATCAAGAAATCATAAATGCTGGGAAATAACTTCATTTTTGCATCTATATGAAAACAATTATCTGGCTGAATCTCTTAAGGATTGTAAGCAAAGTGTTTAAGAGGTGCTATAAAGGATTCAGCTGTTTCTATTTTCACTTGTCCTTTTCCTGATGTTCAGTTCTGCTTATTAGTCTCTTGGATCTCTAAAATCTTGCTCCTACTGGTTTTGCTGCATTAGATCCTGTCTCTAGAGATAGTGTGCCTGCAGTTTCAATCTTCCTGACACTTCATCTTGACTGTCCTATTATAAGAAGTTTCTTGCCATTCTCTGTATGACTTGAGATACTTGTGCTTAAACAGCTCCTTAGGTGACAGCAAAATATCTTGGGCCAGTAGTTGTTTACATCATTAAACTCATAAGAGATATCAGAAAGCGAAGTTTTTCTTGCTGATTTATGTCTGTATGCAGTACTAAGTCATGTGCAGCACAACAGCATACCAACAAAAGGTGCCTCAGTCTTACTGGTTGCCTGCTGGCTAGTGGGGGGAGAAAGAGACATCTGTTAAAAGATTAAGCATATTCTCTCTTGTCACTATAGAAGGTTATATTTGTAAAAAAACCAAGTCCACAGAACTACATAACTTTTCTGAACCACTATAGTTATTTTGGAATAATTACTTTTAGGAGGTACTATTTGTGACAGAAGCTGAATTCCTTGTCAAGTACGGTAGATGAAAACATAGCCCAGTTGGATTTCTGCCTTCTGTTTGACTAAATTAGCTCTTTCAAGACCAGACTTCAGCTACTGATGTGGCTGCTCCTAATAAGCATAAAAACTGAAGCAGAGCGAGTGTAATCCCACAGCTAACAAGGTTCTTTCCTCCTTCGGCGTGAATTGAGAGGAGAAAAAATTCTGTGAGCAAATAATCTGTAGTGTTCTTTGCCCAGTCATCTCATACCTTATTTTTTACAACAAAGAGAGGGAACAGTCTCTCCCCTAGGATTTCCTTTCTCTTTATATTCTTGGCTAAATATTTCCCACTAATATACCTAGTTAGTGCTTTATTAAGGAGAAAATATGTTTCCACCATTTCTAGGGTGGAGAATAGGTTGTATGTTGTACCATATTTGTCTCTTATCCTTCTGCTCTGGCTTCTTGGGACAGTGTTAACTAATTTTCAACTCCATATGGAAATGGATTTGGTATTACAGTCTGTAATAACTTGGAGTAAACAGTCCTGTCTTTGTACAAGAAGGTGATGTCGTTTAGACTGCATGCCTATTGCCACCTTGAGGCAGGACAGCTAGTAAGGTAGCATATTCAGTAGTGGGATTTCATGACAAAATACCTTGATCATGGTAGAACTGAGCTCTTTGCCGCCAGTATGATAAAGTAGTGCTACCAATCAATCAAAAATATTCTCTGCCAAAGCAGTGACTGACATTTTCAGTTTCTGCAGCTATTTTAAATGAACCAAAGGTGACAACTGTATAGAAAGCTGCTCAGTTTCTAATGTTTCATAATAGCAGGAGGAATGTGATTAGCTTGGGTGTTGATGCTACTTCACTGAATTTTGTAAGTTATAGCAGGGTATTCAAAAGCCACAGTTTTGAGACAAAGTGAGAGATTTAGAATTGTCACTTTCAAATGTGTTACTATGAAATCGAATCCAAGTTTCACCATCTGTTTAAGATTGGATCTGTATACAAATTAAATAGCCTTATAACTATTCCTTAGTCCATTAAAAGAGTCATCTAGAAGGCCAAAGGTAACTGAATGCCTAGTTTCAGTGATTGGGCTTGTACTGCAAATGTAATTGACCTCAAGGATATCTCTGTGAAATAAAATGCCTGGTGGATACTTGTATCTAAAAGTGTTGATTATACAGCAAGTAGTTGGTTTGTTTTGTTGGGAAGTAACACAGTAATTTCTAATTAACTAGGAAAATTATCTTTTAGAAGACTGGGGAGGGGGAATGCTGCTGTCAAGCTCCCAGACAGCTTAAAACAGAAAACAGCTTAAACTACAACTGAATAACCATAGGAAGTAGTGACATTGGTTCCTTTTGTGATGAAAGATTCAGGTTTTAGATAAGTCTTTCTCTTGCGAGAACTTATCTGATCCATTTGAAGTCAGTTGGTAAAGGGATAAAAGATGAAATTCAACCTAAAGGTAAAATGTCTTTATTTTAACTCTGAGTAGTTGGTACGTTAATACAGGTGAGCTGTTTGCTCTGCTGGTTGGATTCCCTCTACCTAGTCCCCAAGTCTTTTATGTAGACAAGAAGTATTAAAGGTGGCTTTTTGTGTGTTCCGTTCTGTGAATTGCTTTGAGGTTATTTAGATGCTTGTTCACAAAATATGTGAAATGGACATATGGGGCTAAATGCTGTGACTACCTACAATAGGTTTTATTTATCTTCAGTTAAAACAGTCACTATCAGGACAAAGTTATGATAACTTTCCCTATAGGCCTGTACAGCTAGTTACAAAATAAACCTGACAGTTATTGCGAGGTATGTGGCCAATCCTGCTGCCCTCATTAGGTCTGTAACTGCCTGGCATAACTATTCAGTAGTTCTCTCTTTTTGTGGGTAGTTATAGATGAGTGTAAAATGTCACCATCGTGATGCAGTGTTGCTGCACTTTCAAGTGAATTTTGTTTCTTTAAGCATAGCTTTTCCCTGCTTTTTCCATTTGAGAGAAAACTTCCCAGAGAGCTGAAATGCTTTCATGTTCCCATTGTAGATCAAAAACCTAGAAGGTGAAGGTGAAACATTTCTCTAATTTTTACAAACACTTGAGCTCTGAGACGTTGGCAACTGGGGGAGGTGGCTGTGTGGAAAATGTCCCAGTGAAATTTGCAGGGACATAGGGAGTACTTAAACGTAAGACTGGAAGGATATCTCAGGCTGTGAAAGTAAGCTTCCCAACTGTCACATCTAGTTGCTCTTAATATCCAGTTTCAGAGACTGGCATTGCTTTATCTGTACAAATGATGTTTTGTGAAAGACTATTTACACGCCTGATAGCTCTGCTGACTAGGGGCCTCATGATTTCCAGCTTAAAGCATATTGGGTAAATCCATACTACTTACTCTTAAGATGAATTGTCTTCAGTTTGAATTTTTCCTTTGTGGTGTTATGGTTATTGCCTATTAGTTCATCTGTACACAGCAGCTCCCAGGATTTCTCTCGTGCCCTTCACTGGGCTGGATTAAAAAGCTGAGTAATGTGTTAGTAATGCTAGACTATTGGATGTATGCACCAAAGAGACATAGTTCCAGGGCCTTCCTCTCTCCTGCTTTGTTGTAAACACTTGTTACTTAGACTTTCAAATCTCATACATAACATCCATGTTTTAATTAGTGTTATTTAGGGGGTAGTGTTATTTCTAGGATCTAGAACACTTATGAGTCTTACGAGGAGTAGCTAAGGGAGCTGAGATTGTTTATTTTGGAGAAAGGGAGGCTCAGGGGGTACCTTATTGCTCTCTACAACTACCTGAAAGGAGGCTATAGTGAGATGGGGGTCAGTCTCTTCTCCCAAGTAACAAGTGATAGTGAGAGAAAATTACCTCAACTTGTGCCAGGGGAGCTTTAGGTTAGATATTAGGAAGAATTTGTTAATCAGAAGGGTTTTCAAGCATAAGAACAGAGTGGAGTCACCATCCTTGGAGGTATTTAAAAGATGTGGAGCTGAGGGATGTATTTAGTGGTGACTTGACAGTGCTGGGTTAAGTGTGGGACTTGATGACCTTAAAGGTCTCTTCCAGCCAAAATGACTCTGACTAAAGTGTAGGAAAGCTTTTTTTATTTGCTTGTTGCTTTCCCCTCCCCCCCCACCTCCAGACGCATGAGAAACAACATGGGGCTCCTTTGCCACATGTGGTGATATTGTAAGTGCTCCCGGTGGCTGCCAAAGTAATTAACCTGGCTTTGTTTTAAATGTTATTTTGGTAGAAAGGGAATACATAATACAAACATTGAGGCATTAGGATGAGATTAATTCCATCAGAGTGACCAGGAAGTTCTGTAGAGCAGACTTCTAATGCAATTGAAATCCTAGCACTTAGTATTATTAACTATTTGGGCATTACTAGTGTCTCTGGCCTGCAACCTGCTGTTGAACAGGGCACCTTAAGTAAGTTGGGCACTGCTAGAAGTGTTGCTTGTTTGCTCCTACCCAACAGTCATCTGTAGCCTACACAGGGGACCTGCTGTCTGGGGTTTCGTTAACAATTTGTTTGCTTTTAAAACCTAATGATTTTTGCATCTGCAAATAGATACTTTGTGTTCACCAGCAACAGGGATGGGAAGCTGGTAGTTTTAACAGTAGTGATGCCTTTGGATGAGACTTTACTTCAACAGCACACAGTGGAAAAAAACCCTATTGCTTTACTTTACTGTGACTTGTTCAGACAGCTAAGCTGTTAGCGGCGCACAGGAATGCCAAATAAGCTTGCCCTCACTCCAGCAAGTTGCACAGTAGAAGTACATCCAGTGAAGAAGGTTAACCTTTTGAGGATCTGTAGGGTTTCTGTGGCTCCCCATACCAGGGGAAGGAGAGGAGTTGCAATGCCAAGGATCTCTCTGAAATAGGAAGGTTTCTCCTGATGGATGTGTGCTGTTTTTTACAAATAATGAGGTATTTGGTAGACAGAAAAGAGAATCCACCACCCCTACTAAACTCTCTAGTGGACACAAAACAACATTTCTGTCCCTGCTCTGGTTAATTTTTGAAAATGGAAAAGCCTCAGTAGGGGATGTGGAAGGCCAGACTAAAACAGACTGAGTAGCCATTATTAATCCCCATGTTGAAGTATCCCTATATAATAGAGGCGAAAATTGCTTCAAGATGAAGATTTGGAGTTAGCCTTTTTTGATTCTGTGGTAAGTATTCTTATTTTACATATTAATTTTCCCGAGGTTTTCTATCTTATTGCAAGATCGCAATAGGTCCCTGACTGATTGAAGCATGAGGAGACACTGCCAGCTTATAACTTTTTCAACATCAATAACTGTTTCCAGTCCAGGTATAGTCATGATAATTCTGTCTGGTTTTGGTATGTCAGTTTAATGCTTTGTGGCAGCTTTGATGTCTGCTGCTAAGCATGTATCTATCACTTCTTAACTCAGAGGTGTCTATTTCACTACTGGACAAGTTATAAGATGTCTTGAATGTGTTTCACTAGGTGTACAGACTGTCTTAGGATCTTCCCACATAGAAAGCAGTCTAAAGCTGAGGTGCTAATTCTTCTTATTATTATAAGTTAGTAGCTGTCAGAGGCATAATTGAGCCAGGAAATGGGGAAAATCTCAAGTCCTGTGATGTGGCAAGAAATAAATGATACCACCCCAGTAGCCCAGCTCCATTGAGATAGTGATGGAACTTGAAATGTTCTAAAGTCCCATGCCATTTTTTTGACAGATTTTCTAGCATGTCTGAAATAACAAGCCAACACATGACTAATCAGCTGTAAGCCCCATAGCAGAGGGCCAGCTAAGCGCTGGACAATGCTAAACTTGCCAATCGCTGAAGTGCAGCAGAACTTAAACAAACAGCTACTGTCTACTACATAGAATTTGCAGCCTGAGCACTCTTGCTGCTGGTGTTGCCAGCTATGTTGAAATCTGAGGGTTTCTGTGTTTCTTCTGTTTCAGAAACTAAACTCCACAAATCAATGTTACCATGGAGAAGTGTGACCTAATCATCAAGGGCAGAAAATGAGCTAATTAATTGTATAAATCTGACTGCAGTAGTGATAATACCCCAGGGATATAAAACACTTACTGCTTCCCTGAAAGTGGCTATTTGGTTTTAATGGTGTTTCCTTCAATTCAATGTCATGCTGGCTGATAACTGATATGTGTATGTTTAGGCAGCAGTGGATGCATAACCAAGGATGTGGATGCTCAGCTACTTATGAATGAACAGACACATTTGATTTCTACCTGCTTTTGTACAGATGTGGGCATAGGAAAGTGGGGAAAAGGTCCTGTTATGACTAGAAACATGCATGTGCTTGAGTCATAAACTTGTTTACTGAGGATATGTAAAAGCTTTTCTTGTTTGTTATTTTATGATTGGCCTAAACATGATGCTCTGATGAAAAGAACTTGCTGGTTGCCATGAGATTTCTATGTTAAACATGATGCTCTGATGAAAAGAACTTGCTGGTTGCCATGAGATTTCTATGTAACTGTTTTCTCTTTCTCTCTCTCTTTCTCTCTCTCTTTCTCTCTCTCTTTCTCTCTCTCTTTCTCTCTCTTCCTC
>VWZX01005091.1:31291-225742 GCA_013399015.1 Galbula dea
TCTCTCTTTCTCTCTTTCTCTCTCTCTCTCTTTCTCTCTCTTTCTCTTTCTTTCTCTCTCTCTCTTTCTTTCTCTCTCTCTCTTTCTTTCTCTCTCTCTCTTTCTCTCTCTGTTTCCTTCTTTGCCATCTCCAGTTTTGGCTAGGAAAATCCATATTCCTGTCTTCAGTCCTAAGATGTTTGCTGAAGACCATTATTAAGGAGCAGCATGTAACATAGATGGTTTTGTTACTTTATTAGAAGTGATTAAAAATAGTTCACTAAATGCATAAAGAAGTTAAAACTCGTTGGGGGAACTGCATACAAAATGCATTTAAAGGATTTTGAATTCTGTCAGGAAGAAGACACTGATGAGTCTCCTATCAAGAGCACAGCAAAATTCTCAAAAGGCTGGAGAAAGAGGTAGAAGATCCAGTTGTTTGTCATTTGAAAAAGAATTTTTAGTTGTAATGGAAAGCAATTAGGCAGAGGAGGCATCCTGCCTTGCTTGTGATGGCTGAGGGAAGAGGAAAAGGGGAGATGCCACAGACAGCATATGGCTAGTGCGTCAGAAGGGAGCTGGGATGCCCTTTCAGTGTACTCTTCGCAGCTCAGTGCATGTAAGCTCATCAATCAGTGCAGAAAAGGGCAGAGAGCATTTCTGACCTGATGTTTAGAAATGCCTTTGAAGCAAAGACCTGGGCTTTTTAGGAAGGTTGAAGGGATGTGTCCTTTCTACATATAAATCTCAAGTGGCACATACCGTGCTTGTCCAGGCCTGGTTATATCCCCTGCACCTCCACTTCTGCACCTCACCAAGAAATGTCAATATGTAGTTACAGTGGAGCCTAGATTGGCAGCATTGGAAGAATCTGGAAAACAGGTGTCCAGATCTGTTACTGAGGAATAAAGAAAACTTCATCTAATAAAGCCCGTAAGAAATCCTTCACAGTGCCATGGCATGCTCAGCAGGATGGTTGTGAGGATCTTCCAAGGGGTGGGTAAACTGAGAATTTATCCAGACTGGCCAAAGATGCTTTTCTGCAGCCACTTCAGTGTCTAAGCTTTGTTCATGCCTAATGAGATCTGTCTGATCTTCAGCTGTGTGTGCTGTTACATACAGTGCTGACCTGTCTCTGATGGCTATAAGGAGGAAAGCAGTGTGCTAATGAGGGAGCTTGGCTGTATTTCCTGCCCCTTTTTTGCAAGCTGCCTGACTGGGTGAGGAGTGGTGGAGGAAGAAGTGCTGGCTACAGTGAGGTGATGATTGCTTTGAGCACACAGAGAAGGATGCTGTGGGCAGAGCTTGGATCTTAGGGAGGAGGATGCCCTTACATTTCTACCAGTTGCCTTGACTGGACTATTGATTTTGTGGAAGTATACCCAGAAGGGAGGGCAAGTCTGCTATATGCAGATACTGCTAAGCTGAAGTTGTGAGCCTAGTGCATGCAGATTAACTGACTTCAGGTGGCAAACCTGTGCTTCTGCACGTAGCTGCAGTGGGAAGACCTGGCTGTTGTTGCAGTGAAGTTACTGGGCTAGATTAACCAATTATTTGAACTGGTGAGGCAAACGCTGGGTTTTCAAGACTGTTTGTCATACCAGTGCTTTAAAAAGTAGTGGGTTTCTAGTGAAGCAGAAGTAAAGGGGCACATGAGGAGAGCTGTCATTTTCAGAGCAGATCTTCATATTTGTAGGTCATCTAACTTCTAATGAATTGCTTTGACATTGAAAAATGCCGAAAAGACTAGCAGATGCCTCTTTCTCATAGTTGTCTGCTATTTTTTGACCAGTTTTTGTAGTGTTGCCAAAGGGAACACTGCCAATGGGAGTTTATTTACACAGGATTCCTGTTTCTTATATTCTGTAGTAACTGGCTCAGGTATTAAAGTATCCGTCCTTGGTACAATGGTGCTTGGGAATGAGTGAAAAACTAGTGCAGGCACTGAAACGTTTTGGGAATATTTTGGTCACAGACAACATTTGAATGCAGATGGGTAAATAGCAGAACAAGGAATCTGCAAGAGGCAGCTGCTTGTCGTAAAAGAACAGTGAAAAGTCAAATTAGCATAGAAATGAAAATGAATGGATAAAAGGAAATGAGGACACTGAAGTTGCACCTATGCTAAACTGAATTGGTAGGGTCAAGTGTTTCTATTGACTGTGAAATGAGTGAATCAAAGTTCGAACTAAGGTCGTGCTGGAAAGCATGTACCTAGAGGCTAATACAACTTCTGTGCTGCCAGATCAGCTCAGTTGGATTCAGAGACAGGAATTAGCTGCCCTAGAGGAGCTCCTTACAGAGAACAGCAATGGAAATGTTAAACACAAAAGTCAGAGTGCCACATGATAATACAGGAACAAAGGGAGGTAGTAGTCACTGTTGTCCTGCTGGATAAGACTGGGGGGTTTGTACCACTGTGAATTCCAGAGGCTAAAACAAGTTCATCACTGTCTTATTGCACACAAGAGAGATTTCCTGGAGACCTTCCCTCTCTTATCTTGTGCCATACCATGTCTCATGGCAGTGCAGGCAGCTAGTAGACTCACAAAAATCTTCCACAGGAACTGAAAGTCCTCCAGGATGCTTTAGATCTGGCCTTGCATCATATATGTTCTTCAGAGATAGTTCTCTGCACAGAGTAGATTTGTACCAGCACAATATGAAACCATGGTTTTAACTCAACTGTATGGCAGTGGATTTTTGAAAGAGGCTGTACCAGTCTCCCAGCTGCTTGCTTCCACTGTGCATCAAATCCAACAGTTCATGTTGTCTTGCTGTCAGGAAGCTAGCAGATGAGTCAACTCCAATCTAATCATGGTTATTTTAGGGATTGTTTAGGTTATTTTTTGGCTGGATCAAAGATTTACATTGCAACCAGCTGACAGCTCAAGCTAGTTGATGGAAAGCAGTGGGAGTATTTGGGTAGGAATGGGCATGCTGGGGGAGCCAGATCACCCGTTTGGCAGTAGTAGCCTCCTGTTTGGCTTGGCTAAGCATGTTTGGTCTGAAAAGTCTAACCATTAAAACTTATGCTTTATATTCACCTGAAAAATTTAAGAGTTATGATTAGTAAAATCTTTTCAATAGGATAAATGCAGAGACTTCATTGGTGTTTCTTGACAAAGACCAGACCCAAACTAAATTAAGCCTCATTGGAATGACTGTCCCTCAAACTCTTCCTTCTAGGGAGGCCAGTAATTACTGAAAGAAAGAGTATGGACTTTTGCAATAAATGTCTTCAGAGTTAATCTTTAGTCTAAATTAGTTAAATCTAGTTGGACTTTCAGAAATCTAACTGCTAGATTTTGAAAATACTCCATAGTTTGGCAATTCATAGAATCATAGAATTATCAGGATTGGAAGGGTCATCTAGTCCAACCCCCTACAGTGAGTAGGCAATCTCCAACTAAACCAGGTTGCCGAGCACCCTGTCCAGCCTTGCCTTGAACACCTCCAGGGACGGGGCCTCAACCACCTGCCTGGGCAACCTGTTCCAATGTTCCACCACCCTCATGGTAAGGAACTTTTTCCTAATATCCAATCTAAACCTGCTCTTCCCTAATTTAAACCCATTACCCCTTGTCCTATCACTACAGGCCTTTGTAAACAGGCCCTCCCCAGCCTTTCTATATGACCCCTTCAGGTACTGGAAGGTGACTATTAGGTCCCCCCGAAGCCTTCTTTTCTCCAGACTGAACAATCCCAGCTCCCTCAGCCTATCCTCACAGGGGAGGTGTTCCAGCCCCTTGATCATTTTAGTAGCCCTCCTTTGGACCCGCTCCAGCAGGTCTACGTCCTTCCTGTGTTGAGGGCTCCAGAGCTGAACACAGTACTCCAGATGAGGTCTCACCAGAGCAGAGTACAGTGGTAGAATCACCTCTCTCGATCTGCTGGTCACGCTTCTCTTGATGCAGCCCAGGATGCGATTTGCCTTCTGGGCCGCCAGCGCGCACTGCTTGCTCATGTCCAGCTTCTCATCAACCAACACCCCCAAGTCCTTTTCTGCAGGGCTGCTCTCCAGCTCCTCGTCCCCCAGCCTGTATTGATAGTGGGGATTATTTCGCCCCAGATGCAGGACCCTGCACTTGGTCTTGTTGAACCTCATGAGGTTCATCTGGGCCCACCTTTCCAGCCTGTCCAGGTCCCTCTGGATGGCATCCCGCCCCTCCAGCTTATCAACAGCACCACCCAACTTAGTGTCATCAGCAAACTTGCTGATGCTGCACTCAATCCCGCTGTCGATATCATTTATAAAAATATTAAATAGGACAGGTCCCAGTACGGACCCCTGAGGGACACCACTTGTCACTGGTCTCCATCTGGACTTTGAGCCATTGACTACTACCCTCTGGATGCGACCATCCAGCCAATTCCTTACCCACTGAACAGTCCACCCATCAAATCCATAGTTCTCTAACTTGGCCAGTAGAATATTGTGGGGGACTGTGTCAAAGGCCTTACACAAGTCCAGATAGATCACATCCACAGGTTGTCCCTTGTCCACTAAGGTAGTCACGGGATCATAGAAAGCCACTAAGTTTGTCAGGCAGGATTTGCCCTTAGTGAAGCCATGCTGACTGTCCTTGATCACCTCCTTGCCCTCCATGTGCCTTATCAGACCTTCAAGGAGAATTTGCTCCATGATCTTCCCCGGCACAGAGGTGAGGCTGACAGGTCGGTAGTTACCTGGGTCTTCCCTTCTGCCCTTCTTGAAGATAGGAGTAACATGCCCCTTCTTCCAATAACTAGGGACTTCACCTGACTGCCAGGACTTCTCAAATATTATTGAGAGTGGCTTGGCGACTGCGTCGGCCAATTCTCTCAAGACTCTGGGATGCATCTCATCAGGGCCCATGGACTTATTTACATTTAGGTTCCTTAGGAGGTCACAAACCTGACCTTCACTTACAGTAGGAGGCATTCCACCACCCTCTTCCCCACCCTGTGGCTTTCTAACTTGGGAGGTGTTGGGAGAGAGGTTACCAGTGAAGACTTTCAGTGAAGACAGTGAAGAATTCTTTAGAGGGCTAAAAGTGGAGCTGCTTCTCAAAGTAAAGAAACTTCATTGATATAATAGTTTGGATTTGTGTTGCTGTAGCCAATATGAGAATCTGTCCTGGAAATGCAGTGCCTTTTACTGAGTGCCATTTGAAGAGACAGATGCACAGACAGATGGAAAGAAGACTACAAAATGTGGAGAGAAAGTTTCCATGGGTAGTTCTGATCCCTTTCAGAAGTTCTGGTTCATCTCTTCATATGGGATCAGCGGCAGAAAAGCTGATCATGTGTCAGTGGATGAGATTTTTTTTCCTCAAGATGTTAGAAGCTCACTGGAGGTTACAGAAAAGCTCTTTAGAAGGCAATAGTGTCATGATATGATGTATTCTCCTTCAGAGAGGTTGGATTTGAATATAAGCCTGGTACCTGTGTGAGTTTGATTTAAAATATCTTTCCTACCAAGAAGAGATCTGTTAACTTTTATTATTTAGCCATGAATCTGTAACAGTTATCTCCCTAAGCTTAACAGAATGATCTCTGAACTCCAGGGAACCCAGTATGTGATTGCTGTTGTACAGGACACAGACCCCACAGTTGGTGCTCATGGCAACAGTGCAGCATTTTAGAAATGTGGATGTGCAGCCCTGAATGTGAAGAGCTGCTTATTGTAAATGGCAATGAAATACAAGTTAGCCAATGCAGTCCTTGCACGAATCATGGTAGAAAATCTGTCCTCCAAAAGGTTTTCCCATAGTCTCCAGTGAGCCTTTATCCTTCACAATAAAATAAATCTTAGCTGAATGGCACAGTTGCCATCTCTTCTGCTGAATCATTTATTCACTTCCAGCACTTACTTGCTCATTTGAAATCCTGTGCTGTGATGTATTAATCAAGGAAGCTGTCTTTATTTGGTGTGAGCAACTGCTCAGATTGTCCATATCCAAGAAGCTTACTTTTCTTGGAAGGAGGAAATTTTGGAAGAGGTGGTCTTCCTCCCTCCCAGTTCGCTTTGGCTGCTTAATTAGATTTGGAACTGATGAGTAGAGCACAATGGAAATATGGTGTGGAGAAGTGGTAGACTCGGGCTCAGCAATGAAATAGCAGGTGAACAAGTTTGGGAACCTGCAAAAGGCTTGAGGCGCTGGTAAATCCATGTGTCAGTATTCTCATAAAGTGGTTATGATGGCTGCATAGAAATGCAAAGGAAAGAGTATCTATGAAAAGTTAAGCTGAACACATGAGAACTCACCATGATGTCGCACTTGAAATCATGGCTTGGGATATGGCTGACACTGCTGGTAAATGAGTAATAGGAGAGGCTTTCAGGATCAAATTGATGCTGCCTTTGTGAATCATGCTGTCCAGTTCTGTATTACTGTGGGGTTGTCCCAACAACTTTTAGACTAAAGCCCAAACCCACTTGCTAGTTTTCTGCTTGTTTATGATTTGATATAATTCGATTTACTGCCATTCTGACTGGTTTTCTCTTTGTTCTTTTAAACACTATCTTAACAGGCCAAGTGCCTATTCCATCTGTCATTTGTGAAAACTAATGTGGTGTGTTTTCTCTGTATGTCAACCATGTCCATTCTGTTTCCTTTCCCTAACTCAACATGTGGGAAGGAGAGATAAATCTACAAAGCATATAGGTATGTGCCAGAGGACAATGAATCTCCCAAAATAGGAAGATGCTTAACCTCTCACAGGAATGACCTTGCAGTGTCACACCCTTAGGAAGATGTCCTGATGGTCTGATGAGTAGTGTGGTGTACTCTCTACTCCTGTGTTTTGCAGCAAGGTAGGTCCAGGATTGAGCTGTACCTTTTTTCATCATCCTCCTGTTGAGTTCTGTAGGACCACTGAAGACAAGAGTAAAAAAAGAACTTAAATGACATGGTTGGAAGGAAGGAGATTAGAGGGGAAAAAAAAAACCTGATGTTGCAGGCATTTACAACTCATATGCTCAGGACACTGGTCTAGGGAGACTGATCTACAGTCTAACAACACACATAGATGTAGAGACTGTAGATAGCCCTGGGTTGTCATGGTATCACAGGGTGCCAGGGACATGTGTAGATTAAGTCAATTTCATGTCAGCTGGCAAACAGCAAATTCTGCTACATGAGGAGGAGTTAAAAGGAGGGGATTAATAATCAACACTGTCAAATGATAACTGTTGAAAGATGAGATATTTCAGACTTCCTACTGCTTTTTTTTTTTTTTTAATGTTTCCTGCCTTGTTGGAAAGCATGATGCCGTCAATTAAACTTCACTGGCACTCTGAAGGTGCTGCTTGGTATGCTGGGCTGGCAAGCAAAGATTTTATTGTAAAGATAATGGTTTAATTCCCATCTGAATAATCTTACTCTGGAAAGGTAGTAGGATGATATATTTTTCTTTTTACTGAGCTAAAAATCATTCTCTGGTAGAAATGGAAATGAGAAAAAATTATACTGACATAAAAGCATCTTAAAATAGCTTCTACCTGGACTTAGCAATTTTAGGAGTGCCAGATGACAGTTTGTCTTGCCAAATTTTAGGTGAAGCATGTCCATAAACAATGCTGGAAGCTGGAAGATTGCCCCTCAAATGCAAAATGCCACTCAGCAGCCGATGAGCAATATGTTGCCTCTAGAAGAAGGCAGGGTTCCCTGCTAACTTGATTTCAGAGTGTGCCCAAAGCTGGAGGCTGCTGCCTCTCCTCAGATGCCACAGCTTCCACCAGTGTACTGTGTCACTCCCATCTTCTTACAGGCTGTGTTGGGCAGACTTACCAGAGGCAGCAAAGTCCAGAGATTGCTTTGACTTATATCTGTTGTGAAGCAAATTGAAGCATAGGACAACTGGGCAAAAATGCAGATCTCGGAGATAATACATATAGTTGCCTGTGTGGTTGAAAAGTCAAATAGACTCAGACAGTTAAACTACTCAGAGAAATGTACCTCAGGCTGAGATGGATTTTCCTGTTAAACCTTAGTTATTTTTTTAGGAGAAAGGCAAGCTTTTCAGTTAGTGTAAACAATGATACAGAAATCATAACGGGTAATTCCAAAGTCTAGGCACGTGTTAAAAGGGCTGAGTCATTATGTCTGTCGTCTTAAAAATTACTGTATTAATACTAAGTGAGTATTGACATAATCTCTGGGAAGTTTTCCAGCACTGTTTTATCACTAACATTTTTGGATCAATAACACAAAATTAGAAATGGTAAAGCTTTTTCTCTAATGGCTACTGCTGACTAGCTCAAAAAGGAGTCCAGTCAACTGATTTTATTCAGAAGCCATTCTCTCTAATTGTAAGATGCTGATTACTTGTAATAATATGGTGCCGACAATTGATGAGTCATGTCAATAGTCAGATCAAGAGTTTTGAACAGCAAATCTAAATATAGCAGATAAAAAGGGATTGGGGAATCTGAAGTCTATTAACAAAGGCATTGCTATCACAGCTGTTGGAATATACAGAGGAATATAATAAAAATTATTTACAATATGAAAATGTTAGTGAAAACCTGTTGTTGCCTCTTGCAGTGATGGATCTGACAAATACCTGGCAAAATTCTTACTCAAGTATGATTTTTACCTGTGCCACACACAGTAGTGCCAGGGTGCTTAGTGTACGTGAAGTTTTATTTTTTTGCTGCAGAAGGTCAGAGTGGATTCTGAAAAATGTGGATTCTGAGTAATCTGTCTTCATACTTGCCCTTCCCTTTTTCTACTTCATTTTTTCTACTAGTAGAAGGGAGCATGAAGGGTTCTTCCTGAGACTCTTCAACCTCAGAGCATGTATCATGATATCTGAGTAGTTTGTAGGAGGACTCATTGGCTTTGGCATGGTTTTAGGTGTTCAGTAGGATTGCTGTGTCTTGACAGCATCTCTCTAGAGTGGCAGAGGGACTAGGCACAGGTGTACAGATATCTTAGTTGTTGTCAGTCAAATGGTGGAGGCTGCTAATGCATCTGTTACACGCCACCTGATAGCACCTAGCTATAGAGGAGGAAAGAAGTGCCAGCTGCAAAAATTCAAGCAAGAAACCTGGAAGAAAGAAAATCTAAATGTAAGTTGGTTAAGAGAGGAGGAACAGCTGAGCTGCTGGGCAATCTGGTAAATATAGAGGGAAGGAGAGGGTCTGGGAGGACTATAACTGGTGTTAGTGGCAAACTTGTGGCTGCAAGAGGTTGGAATATGGAAATGCACAGCTTCTCTAACAAAACCACCATTTGACAACCTGACCAAACATTACAGGAATCAACATATGTAAAAGTGCTGTGTCTATTCACTTTGCTTTCTCTAATTTTAAAGTATGGGGGTTGTGTGGATCCAGATGATGTGTTTAGTGCCAGTTTGTTTATATGTTTTACAGGAAAGCTAAGGGCTGCATATAGTAACCTATTTAGTGAAACTCAGGGTGAATAAATGACCCTTGAAGTTAATTGTACAGTTCCTTTGGATGTTGTTATTGTCTGTCAACCTGCAGCATCATTACAATAGAGACATTGCAATCTCTAGCTAGTTACAAATAGTAGAGATATCTTATTTTCAGGAATTCTTATTTCTTTTTAAGAGAAGATCTGCTTCTGATTTCTTTGGTGATTTACCAACCAGCAATATGTGAGTATGTTTTTTCTGGGATTTTTCTACCCTGCTTTTAAAAATCATGATAAAAAAATCACAACTGCTGTATAGGATTTATCTGAGTTTGCACCTTCTACAAGCTATTCCATCTTATTTTAAGCATTATGAGTCCCCTTTAGATCCTTATCTACAGAAGATGTCAAATGGTTTAGAGCTCTGTTCTGCAGTCATGCCTTCAGCTCTCAAGTTCCTCCTTTATTCCTTGTGCAAGCTACTCTGCTCAGGTAAGTGTTTTATAATGGGAGAGGGGAAGGATCATGTATGCTCTGAGTACCCTGCAGCTGTAATGAATTTCACAAGGCACATAGCCTGTAAATACTTCCATTTTGAGCTCTTGAAGGGTTTCCTGTATCTAACAGTTTTGTAAAGGACAATAATGTCATGCAGGATGTTAGTTTCCTTCTAAATTTAGAGCATTGAAAAGTACATGAGAAGTGCAGGAGAGATAATGCTAAAAAACTTTGTAAAATATGATAATGTTCCTTTTAAGAGTCTATATCTGAAACTGTCTTGGCAAGTAAAACTGTTGCCCAACAGTAGCTTCACACTTTTGCTTATATGGCTGCAAAAGAAATATGCAGTTGTGAAAAAACTCAGCATGGGCTGAGGGTTTGTGCAGCCTGTCTCAAAGAGGACTCAAAGAAGTCCCTCTGCTTAAAGAAAATATGCCAGATAAAGTGTTTCATAGAACAATTATTCTTTTAGCTCTGGAAGAAAGGGTTACATCTCTTTAAGCTTCATTTAGTAAAAGGGACTTGCCTGAATTTAAGCCTCCATTTTTACTGCTGGAGGTATTTCCATGCCTTTCTTCCCTCCGCTATAGCAGCTGAAGAATTTGGGCTGCATCCCAGATGAATCAGAAGTTTTAAGTAAGCCTGTGTCTGGAAAGAGTGTGTCTGTGCGCTGCCTGCTGCACAAGAGCTTAACTTAGTTATGTGAATGTGGGTGCTCTGGAGGATGTCATGGAATACAATTAGCTGACTGATGCTTGGAAGCTGTTGCTCCTAAAAGGCAGAGCAGATTCTGTGATTCTCTGAAGAACTTGTGGCCCCACTATAGATGATGATTGATGTATTGAAAACATGCTGCATCTTACTGTAAAGAGTACATGAAGCAGCTTCCCAGGCACTAAAGCAATGGGAGGTTTCCTTGCTTAGCCCGCTGGTTACGTGCCAAGTGGTTCAATGGTTTATTGTAGCTGTTTCAAGGCATGTTGTTCAAACAACTGCATAATAAGAGAAGGATGAGAAATAATGGCAACTTATTCCAAACTGGTTTAGACCATTGAAAAATCACTTTGTATGTCATATGAAGTTAAAGGTTCAAAGGACTTGTGTGTGGAAAGTGTGATAATTTTGACACTAGAGCTACACTGAAGGGAAAGAAAACATTCATTGTATAGTCACATGCCTCAGTAGTTCAGAAACTTGTTTGATAGAGATGATGTTTAGGCTCATAGATAGAAGGAAGAAAAATTAATGCTAAAGTATTTTCTTTGAATGCTATGATCAGTACATGTCACCATGTATAAAGAAAACCAGAAGTTATTAAGGCAATAAGACATGTTTATCATAATTTTCTTTCTTGGATCAGTGTTAAGTAGCCCTTTTATTCATTGCTTTATTTCCACCAGAGGCCAATGAGTTAGAATTGCAGTGCTTTTATAGCTCCATCTGCCTGAGCCCACTTTGGAAATGTTAGCTCATTAGCAGTAAAGTTGGGGGGGAAGGCTGCTGTTGATTTTTTTTTTTTTTTTTTTNACTCAGGACCTCATGATGTGTGGTGGACTACAGCTTGGTTGCAAGCAGTCCTGGAGGGTGAATATTGTCTGTGTGTGGGAGGATCCACGTAGCTCGCCTGGAAGCTTAAGGTCAAACTGTTTCATAAGGTTCCTGTTGTTTGCTTTTTCCAGCCAGGCTGTTTATCCTAAGATCTCTTCTTTAGTACTGCTATGTGTGTGTTTCCCTCATTACTTTCTTATTCCACCTCTGTGAATCAGCAAAGGGTTGTATAAAAATAAAAAGAATTAGTTGGCAAATACTCAAAGGCTCTTAAGGTTGAAGAAGTAATGGAAGTGGGTCTTCAAATGTGAGTAATCCAGGTTTTTGTTCTTAGTCAGCAGTGGATGTTGTCAGCCTGGTGTTGCATGGGAAATAAGCATAGTGTAGGCGTACGATCATACCAGCCCAGGAAACTTTTGGCTGAATGCAACCTCTTGACGGTTCCCTGGTTGAAGTTCAAGGTGATTTCAATTGCTGTTGGAAATTTCAAGATATGTTCTTGGCTTCTGGATCAAGAGGTTACAGTATTGCATATAAACCAAACATGCTGATAGCCAGGTGTTCTCAGACTCACTCAAAACAGTAGTTTGTACAGAAGACAGGGAATAGTATGTCAGATGTAAGGGAGGCTTAGCCACTTAATTGTGTTAAGAAGTTTTCCAACTGTTCCCTGCCATTCTTTGGAGGACAGGAAATGATACAAAATATCTCAAGGACAATCAGTGAATATCATCTGCAGTACAACATACTTGCTAATCCAGCCCCCTGATGCCATTGGCCCAATGTGACATTTGCTCACCTTTTGGACATAGATGATCACCGCAGGAGCTCACAGACACAAGGACTTGCTTCCCTGCTGTGCTTTGCGCTCACAGGCTTGAACCACAGATCATGCTGGAAAGCAGTTTTGAAGACAAGGACCAAGGAGTCCTAGTGGACTGCAAGGTGCCCATGAGTCGGCAATGCACCCTTATGGCGAAGGCAGCCATTGGCATTCTACGCTGCATTAGGAGGAGTGTTGCCCCCAGGCTGAGGGAGGTGATCCTTCCTCTTTAGTCAGCGCTAGCAAGGCTGCATCTGGAGTGATGTGTCCAGTGCTGGGCTTCCCAGCAGGAGAGAGACATGGACATAACCAGAGAGCGTCCAGCAAAGGGCCACAGAGATGACTAAGGGGCCAGAGCATTTTTCACACAAGGAAAGGCTGAGAGAGCTTTAACTCATCAGCCAGTAGAAGAGAAAGCTTGGGCAGACCTCATCCTTGTGTATAAATATCTAATGGGGGGAGTAAAGAAGACAGCCAAGCTCTTCTCAGTGGTGCCTAAAGGTAGTACAAGACTCAGTGGGGACAAACTGAAACACAGATAATTCCATCCAGTTCCATAAGAAAATACTTTTTTACTGGGTAGGTAGCATAACACTAGAGAACACTTTTGTATAACTATCTTTAACTTAGTGAGCTGTGCATTGTATTGTTCAGATAATCAAGACTCCAAAGGTTAATATCATTGCAACTGCCCTGTAATATCAGTTTATTGTATTTTAGTTAGGCTGTTAAGATTTTAATTAGTCTAGCAGTAAATTCTTGGCTTCCCAAATAAAATGTTTCCCCTCTTGCCCATAATAAGGCTTTGAGTGTAATAACTTGTCAGATAGGTATTACAAGGATTGAAGAATGATGAGTGTTTTTGCAGAGAATAAACAAAGAACTGTGCTGATGCACCAAAAGAAATCAGGGAGACAAGCAGACAAAGCCAGAATTCTCTTCATCCCAATGACTAATGATGGAATACTTGCACTGTGTTACTCACATTATGTTAGCAATCTCCTGAGAAACCCAGTGGGAGGTGCTCCTGGTGATGTATGAAAGAAGCCCAAAAAATAACAACTGTCTGATAGAATTCTCCTGTGGTGGGTAAAGCAGGGATATGATGAGGAAGAAAAAAATATTTGTTTGAGATAGCTGGCATAATTTGTGCCAATTTTGCTCTCAGTTTAGTTCACAGTTGATTTGCTTCATACAGTTTACAGGGAAGGGAAGCACTAAAGGTCTGATTCTTTAATGTGCCCAGTATATTCCTGGTAGGGTTTTTTTCCAGATGGATAATTTCAGCAATGTGATGAAACTGGGAAATGCCATGATGCTGGCATCAACTAGAGCTAACCACAGTTTTAATCAAAGCAAATGGACAGTGGATTAAGTATAACAGTAGTAATAAGACAGTAAGGAGATGTGGAGACCCAACTGAGCACAGTCCATGTTATTTCTGACCTCCTTGACAAGCACTCCAAATCCAGAGCATGCATCTTTCTGAGGAAAGCACTATTGTAAACAGCTTCCGGTAGCCATGATATTTCGGGACCATTTGGGTCATACACATCTGTCTTCATCTGGTGCTGGCACCTGAAATTACTGAGTAAACAATTGTGTCAGTTCACAGTTATGTATTATGGCAGTTTCTGAGCAGAGGTAATACAGTGCCTTAGATGTCTCAGAGAAGCTTACTCCTTACATTCTCAATATCCACTCTTGAATTTTTGGAATGTTTTATCCATAAGATATAAACTTTAAAAAGCAAACCAAACAACCAGTCAGCAACAACAAACCTCAAACAACACAAAACAAAACTGCTGAAGACTAATGAGAATGTATTTGCTGCTAAGTGGAAAAAGTAAACATGGGACTGTAACTTGCATAAACACTTGCAGACTTCTTGCTGCTTGTAGTTAAATGAAAATATTTCATATTGTCTCTCTAAAAGTCTTAACAGTTTTTTTAAATGTTAAATTAATATTAAGGTTTTGCATTTGTGTTATAATTTCAGTTTCTTTTGAAAAATATTTTAGGGGAAAATCATTGTTAAATTATTTGATTTGCTCAAAAATGTATTTTCTGTGTTCACCCCAAATAAAATAATGTTTGTCTTACCAGTGATAGGAACCATACAGCAGTGCAGTCCTGTTCATAGCTTCAAGCTTTCCATAAAAGTTAGCAACACTAGACCATAATAGCAAACTGTGACCTGGCTGCCAAGGGAGAAGAGAAATGATGTTGGAAATAGTACAGAAAACTCCCGTGGCATTTCCACAACTTGCCAGTGTGGATGGAACACGTTTGAGTCATGTTCTTTCTGAGCATTGCTTCAGACTTGGTGCTGGTCTGGGAGGCTTGTTCTCAAGATGTCAGCAGTCACTTTTTGAGTTGTGCATTGGACAGGGTAGGAAGTACCCAGCTGCCGCTCTTGGACAAGCAACATGTGCAGCTGGGAGTGACCTAGAAGGCTATGCTCAGCTGTCCTGCGGTGGGCAGTGGCTTCTTTTCAGGACGTGGGGGATGCTGCAGGCACTGTCCATGGGCCTCTCCCATGGTGTCATCTTGATCCAGGAGCCCTTAGCACAAGGCAAGATGGAGGAGGAAGGACTAATGCAGCAGCTCCAAGTGCTGAACTGGGTCTGTCTCTTTAGGGAGCTGGTGACAAAAGGGCCAAGAGCCCCTCCTGGCTGCAACGGCAGCCCCTGAGCATAGGTTAGGGCAGGGAGACACCAGGAGCATCACATCTCCCAGGATGGGCAACACTAGTGTCCCCCACGAGGGGTGGGGACATCCATTGTGCTTCTGAATGCTGAACCTGCCAAAAGAGCAGCCCTGGACCAAGTGCAACATTTGTGTTACTGGGGCATGTGGGAATGATAGTGATTAATATAAAAACCTGGTGACGAGCCTTGTGCCACGATACAACTGCATCAGGCAGCATCAAGCACCCTGCATCCCAGAGTATCTGAGCTCCACAAACAATGGAGACAACACTTCAGGCTCCATTCTTGGAGCAGGAGGGCTGCTAGGATATAAATTTGTACTCTTTCCCTACACAGCACGCGTTTACCTGAAGCACACATGGATT
This sequence comes from Galbula dea, assembly GCA_013399015.1. Taxonomy (NCBI): domain Eukaryota; kingdom Metazoa; phylum Chordata; class Aves; order Piciformes; family Galbulidae; genus Galbula; species Galbula dea. The sequence continues at coordinate 46,587 of VWZX01005091.1, forward strand.
CATCTGATCTAGCAGCAGGAGCTGGTACTTTCTTGTGCTGCACAGCAAAAATGTTTGTTCAGTGTGTGTGGAACAGAGTCAGATAGACCTCTGTCACCAACAGGTAACAAAAGAGAAAATACTGATTTCCTTTTACCTTACACCAAGCTTCATAATGTGGAGGGTTGTATTTTTTTTTTTATTTGGTTGGTTGTTTTTTCCCCTAATGCAGAGATGGAATCTCAGGTTGAAGCTGTGAGGTAAGTGTATGCTGCTCTACTCCTATGAAATGAGGGGATGACCTCAGAGTCTGGGGTGAGCTGATCTACGGAGTGGCCTCCTCATGAGTTATCTTTGATCTAGAAAAGAACTTTTACCTTCCAGTGATGCATCTGTTTTTCTTTCCAAAGTTGGCAGCCATGCTGATTAACTGCATTATTAACTGCTACAGGAATGCAGTTTAAGAGAAAAGGGAGCTAATAAATGATTATTTATCCATTGGCATCCACAGATGCAGGTAGGTGATAATTTGGTCTCCTCCACTGCATGAGTTATTCACAGATTTGTTAGAATTTATAGGTAGACCCAGATGAGATGAATTATTGAAAAAAAAAAAAAACAAACAGAAACCAAGAAATGCAAAACCCAATGCTTCTGCTCTAAACTGAAAAGTCAGTACATGTTCTCACAATGATTTGGGGGTTTATATCTTAATGGTTTAGGTCATGATAATCTGTCTAGTGAATTTGAGCAAAGGAGAGGGGTTTAACATGATGGAGAAATGCTTATGAAAACTATAAAGGAAAATATAACAGGAATAAATGAAACGGTTACTAGTTGGAGGCTGGCCTGACACATACATCTATTCTTACTGCAGCCAGTTTCTCGGAAAGTCTGTTTTAGAGGGAGGTGGTTAGGCATAAAATATATCATTAAGTCTTCAGCCTTGGAGGAATCATTGATTTATTTGGAAATTATGACTGATATGTTCTAATGATGTTTTGGGAGGCATGAAATAAAGTGCATTCTACTACATGGATGACCCTTGATTTTAAATTCCAGCAGATGACAGTTACTGGGCACATCAGTGAAGGGACAGAAGGAAACTGGTAGACTGTGCCAGCATTATCACTGGGGAGCTGTATCATCTGTTTCAGTTCAGTAGCAGACTGTGCAAGAAGCCAGAGGAAGATGTAACTGAGGTGTGGGTGGGAATAGATTAATAGAAATGCATTCATCATTTTTTGTAGAAGTAGCTTTGATATTTTTAAAGCTCCTGGTCTTTTGCTGAGAAGCTGGATCATGTGTGGTACGGTGTCTTCTGTCAGGTATCTCTTCTGATCTTTGTTCACTTTTTGTGATTCATTCCTTCTAGTCGGTGATACATGGGTAATTTGGTTATCCATGGTTCAATTCCTGTGCCTCCTGCTAATACTCTTTTGTTGTTGTAATAGAATTCACTTTGCTCTGAAGATCTGTTGCTGCTTTTCTCTCCCACCTCATTTTCTGAAGATAAAAATATTAAAGCAGCAGTAATCATGATTCTTGGAAACCTTTGGGGATATGTTAAATCACAGGTATGCTTGAAGACATGGATTTCCTTTAAAAATAGTTGCTGAACACAGTTTTAAAAAATTGGACATACATCTTATAACTTCATCCCAACAATGTGACAAGCAGTAGGAACAAAATTTGGGAAGTCTTTGCTATTGGAAGCTTGTTGAAATACTGGGAGTTCTTTTAAAGTGTGAGGATAAGAGCTTTTTAATGTACCTCTTTAGAGTGTGATCTGGGATGCAGATCTGTGTGTCTTCACTTGCACTATTTGCAATGTAAGTGCAATACTCAAATATAACCAGAAGTATTATCTATAGAGCTGTACAATGTTAGCTCATCTCTCTGCTTACTCTGCAACAGAAGTACTATACCAGATTTGAACATCACGCTTTCAGTAAGAGAAGGATCAATCAGAGGAAGCCTTGAGGAGGAAACTGAGAGGCCAAGGTCTGGAAAAGTTGTGGTCACCCACAAGCACCTCAAAGAATGGATTGACAAGGAATGTAGTAGTCTTCAAATACATTAAAGAATACTGTCATATAAAGGAATTGCTTTTTTCCTTCATGTAGTTTGTAGGTAAGTAGGAGCATAGACTGCAACACATGAGATTCAGAATGAACTTCAGTAAAGCTTGCTAATGATAAAAAAATTAAAGCCTTAGTGAAAGTGGCAATGCAGCAGTACAGCTGTAGAGTTTACAGTAATGAAAGTTAAAAAACAAGTCAGAAAGGAGTCTTATCTGGAGTAGCTATAACTAATAGCTGTTGTTAACTCTGCCTTCAGTCCGTCCTTAAAATTTGGTATGGTATTTCTGTGTATATTTAATGTATTTTTCTATTAGAGCATTGTTAGTAGATTGTGTGTTCAGTTAGTCATTTATCTGTAAACGAACCTTCCATGTTCTGTTGGTATTATGCAGCACTAATATGTGAAGGCCACAATGCATACTGGGACATTTAGCAGGCTATAGAAACCCGTAGGAAGTCCTTATACTAATAAGCCTACACTTTGAATAATAACCAGGTGAAAAATGTAAGACAGAGCATAATAATTTTTGCAGAAGGCTCTGTTTTCCTTAAAAAGATGTGACTTAAAAGACATCTTTTGAGTCTGGGTACCAACTTGCTGTTGATGAATGGAAGGAACTTCTAGTAAGATCAGAGATGGCATGTTTTTCAGGCTTTCCTTCTGCTAAGTGATGCATTATAGCTTACAGATTTTAGCAAATTTCAGCTCAAAAAATTATCTTGAGGAGATGGGAGAGGAGATTTTGCTTGTAGTGGGTGAGAGAATAATGCAAGTCAGCCGTGTGGACTTTGTGCTTACACATGATTTGGCTTTGTGGAGGACATAATTCTCTATCCTGTCAAAACTCAGCATAGAGCAAAAACTTCTGAAGTAACTGATACTCTTTTTTTATGAGCAATCAATTTGTCTGGAGCACCCAAGCCTTTAAACTTGGCCAACAGGAAAATTCTCTATTGAGAGTTGACTGGCAGATAAACAGTACTGGATTTTTAGAGTATTTTTAAGATCTCCAAAAGATCAGTTTCCTTTATAATACCTTAATTATAAAAGCTATGCTTTTAAGATTGCTTTTAATTAAATATACTTGTTTAGTTTCTTCCTGGCATGTGGATTTCCCAACTCCAGCCAATACTGGCTAGCCAGAGGAGTTCCCAGCAGACTGAAAATGATTTAGTTTGTTTTACTATGTGCTTAACTCTTTGTATGCCAATGCATGTATCAGGTAATTAATTTGAATGTATCAAATGGAGATATCAAATGTAAGCATCACCAAGTCCAACTACATGTCCCTTCCAACTTAATATATTCTATGATTTTTTTAATAAAAAGATTAATAACAAGGATGTCACTTAAGCTGGGCTCCTAGCTACTCCTCTTAAATGGACTTTCACCATTTGAGATAGCAGGTCAGAAACACAGGGGTGAAAATTAAGGCAACCTTCAGCAAGAAGTATTCCCCTAATTTGCATGCACTTGCAGTACTACAGAAACGGTACTTATAGGAGGGTGAAGAAATGCAGCCTGTGCAGCTAGAATCAAATGATCATGGTGTCTTCCCTTGGCACAACTTCCTCTGTGCTGGCACAAACAGCTGATGAACAAATGTGTCTTATCCCAGGGGGTAAATTTCCATCCCATCTGGTGAAGCTTCATAGTCTTAACTGTGAAACACTAGAAGTAAAGGTTGCTGATTAGGAATGACTGCCCATGGAGCTTTCTTGTTACTGAGTTTTCTTGTCTTGCTGCACCTTCAGCAAAGACTACCATCTGAAACACATTTCTACAAATTCCTCTATGGAGGAAGAAAAAAAACTGTGACTTTGAACAAATGTCTGGTTGCAAGACCAAGACTCACGTCTGCCTCCTACTTGATCCCACTTCCTGGCCAGTTTAGAGGTGGTGTGCAATTCTGATGAATATGCTGCTTTAAGTCCATCTTAGCAGGGGAAATATAATCATAACTTTGTATACTCATTGATACATTGAAAGTATTTGTCTTTCATGACTTGGCATCCATGCTGAAGCCTTGGCTGAAAACCTTTTGTTCTAGCTTTAAACATGGCAGAAGGAATAAAAGATGGGAAAAATAAAGTAGGTTTGATTGCAGCAGAGTTGTTTGGGTTTATTGCTTTGATTTTTCCCCTAAATAGACCAACAGGGAAAATTAAAACTGACTGTTGTTTTCTAATGTGGTCAGTAGATGTGCAAGAAGTTTTTTGGCGTTTCATATTTCAGTTAGTGAATGCATAGAGAAGCCTTGGAGTCAGTCGTTCTTGTGTGATATATCCTCTCTCCAATTCTGCAATGAAAAATAGTTGTATAAAAAAATAAATCTAGAATTCAGTGCTGCTTCAGAGGCTTTTCCTTTAGCTCTGAATAGGGTACTAATTGCAGAGATTTGACAGCTCTTAGGCATTTATCATTTGAATTTGCTCTTACTTTAGATGTTTCATTTACTTGCAAAATAATTATTCTTGAATTTGTTATTGTAATAATTACCATTAATAACCCAGCAAGGTAGTTGTCCTTTGGAATTGCATCAGGGCAAAAATGATAGTAAGACAGCTCTTGTCTGAAGACTTAGAAATCTAGAGAACAGCAGGGGGCTGGGGATGAGTGAGGGTGTGGTAAAGAAGAGGAATACCAGAAGCAAGACATCATGACAGGCATCTTGGAGTGTTTTACAGTTGGGATTTATGCAATAGGCTTATGCAAGTTGGCTGTACTTTATAGAGGAAGAAGACAAGGTGTCAGATGCAAAAGAAATAATAGGGAGGATGAAGAAGATGAAGGCAGACTAGTGTGAAGTGACAGATGGTTGGGAATATTTTGGAAGTATAACAAAGCCATGTGCTGAGAGTGACATCAATTGCAGCTCATGTGATAGCAGAGGAAAAAGTATTTTTCCATAGGTAGGCTGCCCGTTTCTGTCAGATAAGTTATCTCCATTAATGTGTGATGCTCCACACAGCTACTTGGGGTTCCTGAAGCAGGAAGTCTAATAGTAGCTGTCTCCCTGCACACTGATGGTCTGCTTCTGATGCAGTGCCCTGTTGGAAGGCACAGAAAGCAGCAGTGACTTTGCTTTGAGGGTGCAGCAGCAGCAAGGCTACCTCAATGTGAACCTCTTCCCTTCAGTGGCCTCAAGGTGATGTCCAGGGCAAGCCTAGGGACCTGGCCAAGACAAAATTCTGTTTCTGGGCCTGAAAAGAGCAGGGGACTGGAGGGTGGAGGGGAGCCAGGCTAGGAGAGAAAAGCAGGTCACAGAAATGAATGTTTGTCAGTGCCTCTGGATTGAATTTACCTGATGTCTGTAAGAGTTGAGGGTGAGACTTATAGCAGTAAACATGACTCACAGCTACCTAGTGTATTTTTTTGCATGGCCTGTGTAATTGCCAAGTCCATCAAAATATGAAACAGAAAGCAAAGGCTTTGATTTCTACTGCTCCTATTTGCAAGTATACAAGGGGCTATCATTGTCTCAGCTTCTTCAACTCCCATCTTTAAAACCTCTTGAGCTGCCTTTCAGAAATAAACTTGCAATAAGAGCATTAATATACATTTTGAAATCACACTTATCAAACCATTATTCAGATAAAGTAGCAAGGTTTTAAAGCAGCTACATTTTGTCTCCTGGGCTTCTGACAAGAGATACCTTGTGTGTCTTTGCAGGCTTTGATATTTAATCATAATCAAAGAGGTATATTTGATTTTTTTTTATAAGTTTTGCCCCACTGAGAGTTATTAGGTATCTGTTTAGCTAGAGAACAGTTATGGAAGGAAATCTAGATATAAAATGTCCTAGTAGTGGCTGATCTTTGACATTGAGATAAACATAGTTTACAGGATCTGTCTTTGCCTTTAGAGTGACCCTGTATTTTTTATCTTTTTTTTTCCAGTTCTTAAGAAAAGAAAATTTGACCAGTAAATTGTTGTATTGTCCAGGATTGTGACTCCAAGGATGAGAACTCCCCAACTTCTCAGGGCAACATGCTCCAGTGGTTGAACACCTCCGCAGAAAAACAATTTTATTTCTTCTGTCCAAGTGTAATATCCTGAATTTCATTTCGCACTCATTGACTTTTGCTGACAAATCTTGACAGAATTATTCTGTGTTCTGATGCATCTGCCATGACTAATTTGGGGTTTATTTAGGTAGCAATTTTCTAAAAAAGACTTTTTTTTTTTTTTTCTACATAAACTCCTAACCTTTTATTTGATTGCTGGGCTTGCTGATTCCACTTTTTCTTTGAGGCTACAGGCTTCTAGTTTTATATTTCCTTTGTTTTGCTGGGAATTTCTTTCCCTGTCAGATGAAGGCAGCAGGGTATCAGATGTAAAAGATACTTTTTCTGTGTACAAGCAGCAGAACTTGAAGGCCTGGGGGCTGCAAAGTTACTGGTAGTGCATAGGAAATAATCATCTTAGTTAAACTTATCAAAGCTGCTTCTTGCCCTATACTTTTACTTTTTTTTTTGCTTAAGGATATGTCTCTCTGTCCCCTCTATGGTTTGCTCTTTGTGTATGACCCTCCACTTTTTTTCCTCAGACTAGAGGAGATTTTTATTCTCAGTAGCATTGTGGAGTGCACCTTTAAATTTTCTATATATAACCACATATTTGAGAAGACATTTAACCATGAATTGATCACCATGAAGGCCAAATATTCCAGAGAGCTTGCTGTCATGTGTTTAAAAAAAAATTTAAATTAAAAAAGGTTCTGGAAAATCTGATCTTTAAATTTCATAAGACTGATCCTGCTACTTGTTCAATATTGTCTAGAAAGTGAGAACAGGTTCAGCCCTGGTCCTAGTGATTACCTCATGTTTAAAGAATGCCGTACAACAAGAGGAATGCTGCTTTGACTTTGCATCCTTTAAAATCCTAATTACAAATTTGATCCACCACTCCATTTGAATTTTAAATACATATTTATCAGTTTGCCTGGGTCTACATTTATGTCTTCTAGAATTGCTGTTTCTTTTTGCAGAGAAAAAGCAATAACTTTTTTTTTTTGTAGTTTAACTGATTTTCCCATCTGTGATTTACTTATGCACTCCCTTTGTGGGGAAAACTGAAGTCACAATCTGACTGCCTGGCAACAGAAGCAGTGGGCTTGATATTTATATTAGAGCTGTTAACACATGGACATCTGTTCCCTCTACCCTTTAGAAGATATTGCTTCCAAAGACTAATATTTGGCTTTTTCAGCTGTGGGCTGTTGCTGTCAGATGAGGTTGGTGGCAGCCTGGGAAAGGCCCCCCCCTATTGCCCAGGGGATGACCCCTGCATGGCAGGTGCCCCAGGGTGGATGCACAGGCAGAGGTGTCTCCGTCAAGTCCCTGGGCTGAGGCAGTGCTGTGTTGGCCTCCTAGTTGGTGCTGGGGCAGAGCTGAGTGACCCAGAGCCCTCTTTCGAGTTTGAGCTCTACTGAAGGAAATGTGCTGATGACAAAGCTATTCATTAGTGATATATGGAAATATGAAAAACAGAGGAGTAATGTAGTTTCAGTAGTAGAGAAAATAGTAACAGGGAGAATACATTAAACCAGAGGCCAGTATTCACCCTTAATATGTGTGTCTGATCAAGATCATTATTTTCCTCCTGAATTAGGGTGAGATTTTTGTAGCAGTCAGTCTTCTGCTCAAAAGCACTTTTGAATGAACAGGTGGGTTGGCATGTCTACATTTTGCCTTTTCATTTGGGAGCTTAGCAACTGTTGTTACAAAATGTCAGTACCTTGTGCTATAGGACTTAAGTGTCCCTGATGCTGAGTTCAACTCCTAAATGCACATATTGATAGAGCAGCTTAATTACAGAGTTGCAGATGTGGAGGTTTCACAATTTCTTGTACTTCAAAGACTCCAGTCCTGAACTGTAATGATGATAAAAATGCCTCACAGCTGGTGCCTGGATGAGATGGAAACATCTAGTTGCTACCACTGAAACTGTTGCTTGCCCTTAGAGCAAATACAGAGAGATAAGCCAGTTCTCTTGCTGAAGAGGTGTTGGATAGTTTACATACCTACTCCTGCATTATTATGTGAGGGTGACAGGCATAATTACACAGATGCAATATAAAAGCAGTGAGAGGACCCTGTGCATAGTCAGTTTGATAAGGCAAAAAAGCCAGACTGTAACCAAACAGGACATTCTATTTCTGCCCTGCCACAGGCTGCAGATTGATTTTGGCTTCTGGAAGGTTCTTCAGGTAAGGGAGTTTTTCAAGGGGTAAGGATTCCAGAATATTTTTAGGGGCAAGCTTGTACTGCCTGCATTCCTTCTCTCTTAACTACAGTACTATACATTTCCACCACCTCTGTAGTATTCCCTGTCTGAAAATGAGAAGCTGCCAGTCTCAAACGAGCTGTATGTTAATATACTAAGTGAGGGGAGGCAGAATAACTTCTGTGCACTGAGAGGTGGGAAGGTAAAACTGTTCCTGTATTGTAAGGCTTGCTTGCAACACTCGAGCAACAGTACAAACAACACTAGGGAGGAAAAGTGCTGCATGCAATGGGAGACAAGGTGTTTCACAATAGCTATGATTCAATGAAAACCTTGACCTGCAACGTTTGGGAACTGGTAGTTCCATGGATCCATGAGTCTTAAATCACTGGACAAACAAACACAACAAAAGAGAGATCCATGCTGTTCTGTGAGAAACTGTTGAAAGCCTTCGTGTGCTGCTTTTCACCTTGGAAAAACTTCCTCTCTTCACCCCCACACATACTTGTGCTAGCTGGTAATAATTGTCTGAGCTGGAGATGTGTCATAGCCCATCAGCTCACAGTCCCTCATCTAGTTCAGAGGCTATTGATTCATAACTGTGTGTCCTAGAAATTATAGCAGACAATGCAATGAAGTGCTGGGGTATCAAAGTGGTCCCTTCCCAACTTGGAGATTTGGGGAAGGAAGTAAGAGTGCTGATGCACCAGAGTACTGTAATAATCTGCTGAGACTCAGTGACAGCTCTAGCTATAGCTCCCTAGTGTGAAAAGTAATTCATATCATCTTCAGTATGCTGCAAAAGGTCCCCCATGTTTCCCACTGAATTCTCCAAAACCTGACCGGAGAAGGGAGAAAAAGCATCAGACATCTCTCTTCCCTTTCTTTGGGTGAATAGTGCTCATGGCAATGTAATTGCATTGTATAGGTTAAAATCATCAATGTGGAAATAGCAGTTTATTTCAGTGCAAACAAAACTAACATGGTTGTCTTCATTTGATTATTGTTTTGCCTTTTAAAAAGATAATATTCTAATTAGGAGAACAAAAATTTTGTGAAGTTAGCAACCAAGCTGAGAAATAAATTATTTGTCTAGCCATATTTCATATCATCATTACAGTTGGTGCCAAGCTGGTTTGGTTCAATTTCATTAGCACACAGCATACTCTTAGCTATGTTAGTCTTGACTTTGCTGATCTGTAAACCTCTTGTAATTGTCAAAAGTCTAAGGAAAAAGCCTATAATGCAAGCTTGCAATAAATATAATTGGTTGCAGACAGATAAATAAATCTCTGCCCGTTAAGAGGTAAAGCCTGTGATAGTAAATGAATTTTAAATGGTGACTGAAAACAGTAGATTGGCAAATTTGGCAGCTGAACAACTGAATGAAACAATTAATTTTGAACTCTGGCCATGAAGGCTTGCACTAACAGTATCATGGCAAATCTGCATTCATTTATGACCTCGGTGAAATTAATTTTGTCGCTTTTGCCTGTTGAATCATTTCATTAATTTAAGGGTCAAGGCTCCTAGGCTTAGGGTTTCAAATGCTTACCTTCAGGAGCTATTTCCCTAGGGTCAGTCTTCCTCTGAAACATGCATTAGCTGTGGCTGGAGATGAGATGCTGTAGAGAAAAACAGTGACTTCACATGGCTTCAGTTCTGCGGTTGTATGTCTACTCAGACTTCTGCATCAGACCAAGAGACTAGGGCTATGAAGGGATTTCCTGCTAGGATGCACTGACAGTGAGCATCTGCCTGGGGTTATTGATTTTTTTTATTTTTTTTTTTTTCCTGCAGCATGATATGTATCCAGTGATGGAATCAGGTGGGTATGTTTGGTCTATTCAGCTTTTGTGGTTGTTGGCCTTGTGCCATATCCTGGCACGTCCTCAGACCTCTAACAATTCAGTCCTGGGGACCGAATGAAGATTTTGGTCCTCTCTTTTGCTCTTCACATGGAAAAATGTTATAGAAAGCTTATCTATGTTTGCTTATCAAAGTGTCACTGATGTGTGGGTCTCTGTTTGGGGGACACATTTCAGTTCTAGGCAACCTTTTGGAATATCTTGGCATTGTTATTCCAACACTTGCATGGTTTACAAATAATGTGTCTGCTCTGTGGGAAGAACTCCTTACATATCTTGCTTGTGACATCCAAGATCTGAATTCTGCTCTCTTCTTCTCCAATGCTCCTGTAAATGCCTAAGCTGAAGGACAATTTTTACATTTCTGCAAGTAGCAGACTTTGTAGGCAGCCTAGGGACAGAAGCAAAGATGATGCAGCTTTGTTTAAAAATATGTGATAAGTTTGGGGATTTTTCATTGCCATCTTGTCTCCATCCCTTCCAGTGGTTTGAACCAAATGTTCATGAAATAGGCTGGTTATTGATGGTTGAAAGGAGATCAGGCAAGATTGTTTCTTTTGAGAATTGGACTTCTAGTCACTAGAGCACTTATTTGAAGTTGCAACTGCACACCTTTCTACCCCTTTATTTCAGCTGCTGGTGTAGTTATTTTAGTGAACTGCTTGCTAATTTTCTACAGTACAGTTGTGACTTGCTTGATAGAAAATATGTATGAGAGGGATATGACCACTCTGAAGCTGGTGACCAGTGTGATCCTGTGACGTGTGAAATATATATCCTTGTCCATTTAAGATCAAATTATTTGGGCCCTTGTTCTCAGGGGCAGCATCTGCAGCCAAAAGTACTTATACTGATTAACTGCGTTTTTAGAGCCCTCTGCTTGAATTTTTAACCTTCAAATAAGTCACCCCTTGGGTGATCATTGATGATATAGCCACTTGTCTCAAAATTCAGCTGCTTAATCTCTGTTGAACTTGATGAGCAAACATTTAAAAGATAATTGAGATATTAATTAAATGCTGTGCCTGGGCTCCTGGTTCAGGATCAAAAGGAAAAAAAGTGTTTAATGACAATTTAGAGGATTACAGGTCCAGATCTTTAGCAAACTTGTAAGAGAGGTTTGTTCAGATGTTTGAACTCTCTCTGCTGCTGCTGCTTGCTTCTCTGAATATCTCAGTTGGCTTTACAAGAGCATTGCTAGGATCCCACTCACCAGAATTTCCTAGTAAGTGTCAAGTAATTATATTTGCTCTGATAATCAAAATGGAAGTGTGAGTCCTTGGTTGTTTTCTGTGCTATCTTGTCATTCTCATCATACAGTCTTGTCACTATTAATCCATGTCTGCATTTGTAAGTTCACCTACCTTTGAAAAACTTGATCTGACTCCTCACTACAATCAAGTTGTTTAATTTTATATTTCAAATTCTTCCGTATTTGCTTCATTTCCATTCCTAATAAGTTAGTTGCTTCTTCCTACATTTCCCACCCTTCCCTTTATTGCTGTTTATGTACATCCCTATACTTATTTCTTTTATTCCCTACAGATACACTTATGGCATTTGCAAAGGTAGTTATGGTATTAGACCTTATCAAAATGTCTCGAGCTTTTTAGTAGGTCACATACAACTCTATCCACAATTGTCAGTAGATGCCTGTTCCTCCCAGCTTAGTCACATATCATTGCTACCCTGTCCAGGAACCAGGGAAGCGAGAATCATGCTTGGCACTTCCACAGAGATCTCTCAGGTAGGCAAAAATTTCATCATTGCCAGGGATTTGTGCCCTGTGCAGAACAGATTTGTTCAACAGGGCCTGCACTGTGCTTAAGAGCTTGGTACAGCACCAATTTTGCTTCCTTTTTTCCTATACTTTCAGTACCAACAGCATGCAGCAGATAATTTCCTTCACTGAGGGAAGTCAGGAACTGCTACAGGAGCAGATGCTAGGGAAGCAGATGGAGCGAGAGTTGATTTGGAGCAATGACAACTCGGTAACCTTTTAGTGTCAGCCTGAGACTGCAGCTTTCCCCATATTCCCTAGCAGAAGACAAGACTAGGCGCAGGCAAAAGTGCAGACAGCACCACACCTAAGCAGTGGTAGGTAGGAGCTGGGCTTCTTGAGTGCAGCTTGTTGGCCCTAAAAAGGCAGTTCATGGTGGAGTGAGGCTTTTTCTGTTTCGTGCTCTACAGCAGTCTTTACTGCAATGAGTACCTCATGTTGTTTAAAGAGTTTAGCCTGGCAGGGCTTATCAGTCCAGCAGTGATGTGAGCTTTTGTTTGACACATACTGAAACAGAGACGTTTTGATAACTGATCAAAAGTTGCTTCTCTAGTAAGAAATATTGACTCCTACACTGTTCTAAAAACTTCCATGAGAGGTATGTGTCCCAGGTGACCCAGAAGGTCAGGGCCAAAACCAGGAGTGAAGTGGAGAGGCACAATATCCTAACCGCACACTCAAGAGGCACATCCCCATGTGGAACATAACAGGGCTCTCTTCCACTTCCACAGGACCAAAGGCAGTCAGGAGTCAGGGGTTTTGTTCCTGTTTGTCTTTTGTTAGGGGATAGGAGGATGTTGCTTCTTTGTGTTTCCACATTTTGGAGGGGGAAAAATTAAAAAAAGAACAATCTGCTTCTTTGCTGTGGTGTATCTGGATGGTTTATAGTATAGTGGAGAACTTAAAAAGTCTTAAGTTGCCTGGCAAAAAAATTAAACCTTGTGTAGCTTTTTAGATGCTTTTCTGAAACCTTTGGGGTGTCACAACTTACAAATGTACACTGTAAATGCTATAGAGGAGTCATGAAACCAGTCTGTTGATGTAAGTCTTTAGTAGCCAGTTTACATTTACTCTTTCAGCTGGGTAAAAGTGCATTCGAATGTACCTAATTGAAAATGGGTTTTTAAAACATTTGAGAAAGCTTCAGGGAGTTCCTTCTTTCAACATATGTATCCCAGATTCCCTGGGTAGTTCCTTCACGATGCTTTACAAAAGATTTATTGTGGCAAAATACATGGGTTAAAGATGAATAAGTGTTTTTTGAATCACATATTTGTATTTTTCTGCTGACTGATAAACAAGATTGTGAATATTGAAAGGTCCACTGCCTTTTATTTACAAATGTACTGCAGACTTGGCCACGTGACCACCAAAATAGTTTGTATTTTTTCAGCTGAGCTTTACCTTGAAATATGTTTTAAGTAGCACAATTTCCTTATCTGAAATTGAAATTGAAATGGAATCAGACTCAAAAGCTGCCTTTCTATGAATGATTTATTTAGCAAGGAGCCAATGATAACATATTAGAACATATCTGAAGATCCTTGGTCCCATTGTGATGAGTAGCCTTGAGATCAATAACATCAGTGTGATGGGGCTGGAAATAAGATGAAACATAATTATGTGTTTAGTGCATTTGTTCACAGAGCTCCCAGAGTCTGTCTTTATTAACTGACTGTCACTTGAGGGGGAGCAGAAGAGCAAAAGTAGATTACTTAGTACAGCAGATCTTGGATTGCTATATTACTCTTCAGTGTAATACTTTACCTTGTGTCTCAGTCAGGTGAATGCTAGCTAAAGGAAACTGACAGCTTCCTAATCCTCCTTTTATATGTGCTTGTCTACTACCTACCATCTCTTCACTCCATTCATTCAAAACTCAGAATTAAACTAAAGAAAACCACAACCAGGTACTTAGCTGAAATACTTTCCTATATATCTGTTTAGACCTAAACAAGAGCCTTTTTCTAGAATGCTGTGTGTGGGATAACTTGGAATAAAAAAGTTGTCCAGCTGATGGCATATAGTGGTGGTACCTGTATCAGAAGCCATGGTGCTAAGTGGGAGGTAAATATAAAATATGCCTTCATGTACCACCATCTGACAAGCTGAACTCGAGAAGCAGGATTAAGATAGCTCAGGAAGCTGTTATGCCAGCTGGGTCACAGGGTCGAAATGCTGCATTTTTCTGTGGTGGACAGAGGCCAGGCTTCTATGAGGAGATATGGCCAGAGCAGAGATTTTCAGCCCACTGCAGTGGTCAAGGTCCCTACTGTGACACTTGTCGCCAGCCAACTCGGAAACAGTCTCCAAGACAAGACAGCAGTTTGGAGAATTATGACAATATCTGGCACTGTCACACATTGTGCACTGTTGATTTACAGCTTAAAAAATAAATCTTAATCTATTGCCTGAGGAGAAGGCTGATACCCACTGATAAAGAGGATCTCTATCATTCTGGGAAGCCCAGTCTTATCTAAAAAATTTCTGAAGGACCAGGGATGGGTCAGCAGTTGGCTGTTTTGAGAAGAAATGTCACAACCTGTTAATATGTCTTCTTACATCATGAGTCCTAGGAGACAAAGATGAAAACCAGCTCATAAGTTAGAGGCAACCTTTACAGAGGAAATGCTGGTTATCAAAAGAGGGGAGGGACAAAATATCAAGGTCCAGAACATCTTTGTAACTGCCTGAAACTTCCTGAAACCACTCACCCCTGCTCAAATTGTTTTTTAATAAGCAGGTAACTAAAATTCAAACACTTCCTTTGTAAGGCCTTCTGAATTCACAAAAGCGAATCATTGTCTGAAAGTTCTCTGGGAGTGTATTTTTCCAGGATTGCTTCACTCCCTTTGTGAAGATGCTTGGTGAGCAACTCGGCACACTCGCAGGCTATACCAGCCAGGCATTTACTCCAAGTGTCACCTGCTCTGCTACAATCCTTGTCTCGCTGAAGTCACCAGTATCTTTCTACTTGATCTGCAGGGTAGCTCCCTCGTGTTGAAGTTGGCTGCTCTCTTATGAATAAGAGTGACAGCTTACTGAGCTGAGTAGCACATGGCAACCTCAGGTAAACAAATGCGTTTGGTTGGGTAAGAGACACATGTACATTCAACGGACGCTGCTGTGTGGCATTACGTCACACTCTGCATGTTCCTCTGGGACCACGGCTGCACAGCTGACAGAGCCCTCAGGCATCAAGCAGCTGCAGCAATTGCCGCAGGAGGTTTAGTGAAGGAAGCACAGCACGGAATAACCGAAGTCACAGGCTGAATTGAAATATCATGGGGGAAGCAGCTGTTATGTTCCAGCTCTTTCTAAAAAACAGTGAGTGACTTGTAAGGTACTGTGTTGTGCTTGTTGCTGGATTTAAGACCACTGACTTCCAGGTGGTGAAGGTCACTTTGTGCCTTCCTCTTTGAGGCAAGTTGCTGCTGTTTATGCTAACAAGGGATCAGCAGTTCTGGCTAACTCCTGGCATGTTAAGTCATGTCTCTCCTGGGGAACAGGTCTCTAGTGGACTCCCCTAGGAGCCACGTGCAAGTTGGAGAGTTGTGTATCGTGTAGATGTCAAGCCAAATCAGAGCTTCCTTGTCAGGATGTGTTAGGGCAGCTGTCTGCAATTTGTGTGACAGTGCACCTCTCTGCCAATAAACTACTTTTTCTTTCCCTTGTGCTGCGTCTGTCTTCTGCAGTGCTGCTGGGAAAGCTGCCAGTAAGAGAGAGTTGAGCAATTGCATGCACGAAGGTGGCTGGGTGGCAGTTCTTGTAATCTGAGTTCTGCACAGCATATTGATTGGCTTTGTGGATGGATCCCAGGGAGTGAACACAAACATCACATAGCATAGCATGACATTTTAATCAGATAAGTGTAACTATTGGGACCAGCTAGGGTAATATCTACTTTAAAAAAATTGCACCCAAAGAAAAGTCATATGCTGCTTGTGGCTTTGAAATGATATGTAGTTAAAAGTAGGATAAAGCTCTATTAAGTGCAAATTGGTGATACAAGTTAGACACTGAAATAAGTGTTCTGCACATGTGTGTGCACACACCATGGCTAAGCAGTACAGCCTGCTCAGTGCAGTCCTGCTAGCAGAAACATCACTTGGCTCACAGGATGTAAAGGTGTTTATGCTGAAGAAGATGGGGTAAGTAGGTAAGAAGGAAGAGAGATTTAAAAGGAAAAGGTGGCCGGGGTTTTCTGTGTTTAAAACAATACAGAGTAATGAGAAACATAGAGTTCTTAGGGGGTTAGTGTGCCTGCTTGCCCCTAAAGTCAACAAGGGTTGAAAAATGGCCACCCCAGAAATACTGGAAAAAGTTATCCTCTTCCTCAGATTGTAACATGTCACGTAGCAGAGGAGTTTAGTCTTCATGTGGTAAAATCTCAGGGTCCCAGAAGAGCTCGGTTAACCTTGAAATTCTGTGTAAGTTACTTTCTACCTGAAAAGTAGAAAGCACCACTTATTCACAGGCATGCATAATGCCAAGTCTGGTCCAGAGGTAAACTTGAAAGGACATTCATTTACTGTTTGTGGGAATCTAACTGAGCAGCAGCTTCTGAAATGCGAAACTAGAGAGAATCGCAAAATTATTCCCAAAGCACTGTCTGCCTTCTAATTGCTGGCCATCTCCTTTTGTGAAAAGAGGTAAGAGAAGCAGTTCACACAAGTGCAAGGGCTTGCAGATTTCTCTTCTGGGGAAAGCAGTTGTCTTTTTTCTCTTGCTTTTTTCTCCTTCTTTCAGATGCTTAAAAGGAGGAAAGCAACATATCAGAGCTGAAAGAGTGGAAAACCAGTTAATGTTACCTTGGTATCTGATGATCTTTCCCCTCTGCTGCACCCTGAGAAGGGCAGTAACTGTTTCCCGACTGAACAGCACGTAGTTCAGAGCTAGAAATGCTCCCTCATTCTCTGTGTGGCCACGCTTACCAGAGGCTGCCTTTGGAGAGCAAGGGATGTAGCTTTTCCCAGTAGAAACTGAGCCGCTTAACCAGTTATCTTCTGCCAATAAAATCAGCTAAGTCTCGGAGAATAATTATTCTCTGGGTAGTGACATGGCTGACGTCTTTTCTTGTGAAGAACCACAGTGGGCTACAATTATTAAATAGCAGTAATTTAAGAAGTTTGTGGCCAGCTTTACAATTCAGCTTCCTTTCATCAATAAACAAGTCTGTGAATTTTTCCTGAGTACTACAGTTTAAATGCAGAAAATAATAGAAGCTAAGAGAAAAACTGTGTATTCTTTTCATTCAGTTACTATTTTACTGTGTGCATTTTAACACTCAAAATGCACTGGCTACTGGCTGGCATTTCCATTATGTTCAAGTGCCTCTATTCCTCTCATGTTTCTAACGAGACAGGAAGTATAGGGGACATAAACAGTAGGAAAAAGGCTACAGGTTTTGTATGATCAAATGATCACACAACGATCAAAACAATACATACATTTTAAAGCTCTAGCCAAAGGTTATGGCAAAACAAAGCAAGCACTCTCTTTCATCATCAGTTTACTTGGAAACTAGGACCAAATTTCTGTCTCCTCAGCTGACAGAAAAGAGCAGAAAATCTCCAGTACAAAATCAAAGACCCAGTCATACACCATTCAGCTCTGTAGGGTCAATGTGAGTATTTTGCAAGAATCCAGTAATACCTTTCTTTGTAGGAGTAGAACAGATAAGGGTAGGACAGTCAGAGACACAATGAGGCAAAAAAAATTAAAAATGAGGGAAAAATAAAAAAGAGCCGATACTGTGAAGCTATTAGAAGAAGGTGTTACAATATCTGATGTGAGAGAATTACATGAGACACACATAACATTTTCCCCAACCACTAGACAAAGGGTTGCACTTACTTTGCCATCAGAAGTTATGAACAACATCAACTCTTCTAAGTTCTTAATATGCATCACACCTTTTGTATGAAATTTTGCCAGAAATCTAGGGCAATTTTCTGAGATGAGAATTACTTTTTGCCACCTGCAAATTGCACTTTTGTAAGGAGCTGTATTGAGGAAAAGAGAGGTGAGATATTGGTGGGGACACCAAGGCTGCACAGCTGACAAGTGAAGCTTGTGACAAGGAGAGGTGTAGAGAAAAATGAAAAAAGCAAAGCTCGGTTCCTGGTGATTCTAAGAGACCAATGAAATTGCAGGCTGTCATTGGGAAAATCCTGTCTTTCAGACAGAAATGGACAGGGGATACTGATGTGAAAATGCCAGTGAGAGTCAGTCTCTGAATTATGTTGTTAGGCATAAACAGGTTTTACTTGGATATGGCAAAGGTCTGGGAGTAGGATTTTTTGCATGCTCACTGTTATTGTTTACATTACAGAAGCAGATAGGAGCACGTTCAGGACCCATTATACCAACTGCAATTTTTACAAGCAGTATACATTGAAGGTGTTGTGTGTGTGTGCATATATACATATATATGTTGTAAGCCCTCTGAGATCCATAAAAGGTGAATGGCAAGAAAGGGAATCAAAAGCGATGGCTCATTTTCCACCTGGGGAGTTGCACTTGAGAAAAATGAAACACTTATCTAAGGCTCCAGGGAAAGTGTGACAAAAACTGGGAAAGGCTTTTTGTCCCTTGCATTCATGTACTGCATGTTTTACCAGGTTTTACTGGAAACCTTCAGTGGCAAAGGGTCCATGCTGTTTTCAGGGTTTCTGTTGCTCTTTCCTGTGCGCAGCAAAGTTCTGTATGACGATGGAGCAGCCCAAAGGCTGAACACTTGGTGTTGGTGTATGAATTTGGTCCTTGGGCTTGAACTTCTATTAAGTCAACTCACACTGGAGTACTGAAAATGTAACATAACTGAATTTGGGGGAGACAAAACTGATAAGACATTTGCTGCTACTTGGAGTGTGAATCAGACCTTTTCTGCAGCAAATCTATAAATGTTACCTGAATGGTGAGTGCACCAAAAGCACTGGTCACAGAGACAGTAAAGTTCTCTACATATTGCAGCTCTGATCTGACAGTGGGGTGTTCCTGTTTGTTTCGGTATTTAAGCAGTTGTGTGTGAACTAGCAACAAAATGAACTATCCAAGATGGTTTTAATAACTTTCAGGCAGGACAGTGTAATGAGTATTAAGGCTATGGATGTATGCTCTGATAGTAAGTAGTGCTTTTTGAGGTAGTGTGGAGGATTTAGTTTATATTTAAGTAATGACTTAGACTATCGTTTCTGAGATATATTCATGTCTACCTTTGATCTGAAATGTATTCATCTAAAGAGTGGGTAGAGGAAATGAGTTACTATGGGAACAATGTCTTTCTCTAACTTACTGCCCCAGTTGGCTGCTCTGGTAATCAAAGCACGTTGCAAAATGGAGGGAGGCCACCAGAGACAAACATGCATTTCAATCTCAGAGGGAGCTTTTGAGGTCAGATTTGGGGTACAGAAGATAATAGCAGATCTCTGGGAGCTGTATCATGTGCTCAAAGCAAAATAAAGGAGGAGGAGGGAGCTGTGCTTCAACTATGACAAAGAAAATTCCCCAAAAGTGTTAGTCATCTGATGGAAGGAGACAGAAGTTCTGGTGCTGTGTTTCACGGGGTATAATTGATAAATGATTAAGGACAGCTGTTAAAACTTTGCTTTTTAAAATCTGTTCTGGTGATAATTAAAAAGGTGCTTTATAATTGAACAGCTCTTTATGCTGCATTTGTTTCCTGTTTTCTGTGGTAGGTTCACAGAATAAGCCATCAGTACCAAAACCATGGGTGTGTCATCTTCTGACCTGGAGAGCAGTGGCACCTGCAGTGATGGCAGGTGACATCTCAGATGAGCTGTTGGCTGGGAAGCAGCGTCCCATGTTGATATTATGTTTCCTCTCTTTGCACCTCCCTGAAAGCTGCTGCATAATATAACATATCTGGAGAGGAAAAAGCTTAATTCCTTAATATTGCTCATGTAATTATTGCCCATGTAATTAAGGGGAGAACTTTTCTCTGGGTGGAGATGTTTTAATCTTCTTTTATTTGATTCCTCTCTCTGGCCTATTGCCTGGGCTAGGCAAGGGGGAAAAGGGTTGGCCACCATACCTCCCATGTGAGCATCTTGTGGGTGCTCAGCCCAACTTTAACACTTAGGGGTGAGTAGGAAATATTTCTTCTGGGCAATTTGTTTCTCTGATACCTTCATGCCTCACTATGTAATGTGTGTCACTTATTTTGCCTACTCTCTCAGGAGAAAAGCTGTACTATTTATGTGGTTAAATCCAGTGAGTATCAAAGTAGTTCGAGTTACAATTTTGAAAATGAAAAGTAGTTAAAGAATAACCAGTGAAATACATGTTCAGGATCAGTATCAACAATGTAAATCACAATACTAGACATTGACAAAACATTTAAAAATGCCTGTGAATTTCTGAATTCCTAACTGTGTTTTGAATACTACTCTGCTAGTACTCTTGTACTCTGATGTTCGTCCCCACAGTCACAAATTTTTGTATCTTTATTTCTTTTCAAGCTGACTCCTGCTTTCAAAGCCTTTTGCTAGTCCTTTGCTTGCTGTGTAATCCAGCTGATGGTCAGCCTAAGGAAGTTTTGTCACTGGTAATTTCCTCCCAGAACCATCAGTTTTAGAGCAGATGCCCTCTCAGACAGCTGCAGGTCTTACAGTGACTCCCAGATTATGACAAAGTTGTTCTCCTCCTGGCTGCTGCTGTCCAGGCAGCATCACTGGGGGACTGTGTGTATCTTCCACATCTGCCCTCAGATCAGTGCCTGCCCCACTTTTGTCACTGAGGCAAAGCTGCTCTGCCTGCGATGGTGCTGCTTGGGTTTATCTGATTACTGAGTCTTTATTCAGTGCCCCTAAAACTTGAACTTCATCTCTCTGATGCAATTTCTGAAGTTTAGTGTTCTGCTTATTACTTGACTTATTTGCTGATTTTATGTATATGGCTCTTTATTGGAAACCTCAGGGACTCACTTAGCTTTCAACTCACCTGCCTGTGAGCACATATGAATACAACAGTGTGGATGGGGAGGAAGCAATGGGGACAATCTCTCTCTGACTGTCTTTAGTGCCACAGTCACATCCCAAAGCTAGGCAGGGTCACATTGTGTCTGAATACTTTGAAGCAAGAATTTAAAGCAACTGAGGCCGCCTTTCTTCCATTTAGAGCCTCACTGATGAAAACAACAGCAACAGCTAAAGCATCCTGAGCTCAGCATATTGTAATATCTGCTTACCCAATCTGCACTGGGGTAACAGCAGCATCTTCCTACCTGCATTCAGCAACTGTGCTTCTCCACTTCTGGCTTCTTTCCAAGCTCCTTTCCAGAGAGTTTTCAACAGTGCAAATATGTCAGTAATACAAATAAGTAATATCCAGTTGCTGTCAATAACTTCTAGGTCTGAAAACCCAACATGTGTAAACCCATAGTAATTAATTGCATCCCACTCTGAAGTTTGAGAAGTAAGCAAATTAGGAGGGATGGTATGGTGCAAGTGAGCAGTGCTTATTTTTTCAAGGGAAACACTGAGAAGCAAAACAGCTTTGGCACTGGTATGTCCTTACTGGAAAATGTTTCTCTCTCACCTTCTTCTGAAAATTTATTTTTTGAATATTTGATAGGTAGGAGTATAATACTTAAACTACAGAAAGTAGAGCTGCACAATTTTAAAATTCTTTTAAAGTATTTATTTTAAATATAAAAAGAGGAATTACATAGAAAAGCAGCAAATGAGAAATTATGTCTTATTTCAACACATAGACATAACAACATACATAACTTCTTAAGAGTGGCAACAGGTGGCTGCGGAAGAACTGGCTTTTCACCTCCAGGACCTCTCAGAGCCAGGGGTGCAAGTGCCTCCCTGTAGGAATTGCCACAGCCAGAAGCTGTCTGAGCTGTACAGCTGAGGAGAGAGGAGATGATGAGGGGTCAGATCCTGCTTTGCCATGAACCTGAGTGAGTGCATGAAACATCATGTTCTAGCATGAGGGTCACATTGTAAGGAAATAGGGCTCTGTGAGAGGAGCGGCTGGGAATCTCCTCATTTTCTCACGTCTTCCTCCTGTTGTTCCCTTCAACTCCCTGGCTTCTGCAGAGGAGAGAGGACGTGGCAGATGTCCAGCAAACTTTTCTTGCCTAGCATCACTGTGAGAAACTGATAGCTGAAAAACTTATCTGAGAGAGGAAAAACGTAAAGGAAGGGCAGGAAGAGGAAATGAAACAAAGTATCTAGAAGTGGTTAAGAACTAAGGAGCCTGTTACATGCTACTGAACTGGAATTAGGTCTGTTGATATGAAAATAAGAAAACTTCTCCAAAGTAAGCTTCTTAATTCTTGTGCTGGAAATTCTTCCAGACAAGCAGCACAATTTGTTGGGCTCAACCAACAATTTCTCACAGGTTACTCTGTAAAGTGCCTTTGGATGTTGAAAAACTGAGCAGTTCTCTGGTGGAGTAGCCAGTGTTATCAAAATACAGTGAGCTGCAGTGATTCCTACAATTACTCATGACTGATTTACCACTGAATTGTAGAAATTCAGTTTAAATAGATTTTCTTTTCTATTTCCCTTGCTCCCTAATTGATTTTTTTTTTTTTTTTGGAATGCTGAATCTTCAACTTCCTCTTATAAAATAGAGTCAGGTGGTAATTCTTGTTTGGCTTGTTTGTTTGTTTTAAACCTGAAGACATTTTCACCAATATCTTCAAGTACCTGACCTGGTCAGATGCTCTAATGTCCACTTAACTCTGTTTGGTTGGCCTAATTTTTAATTACCCTGCTGGATAACCAAAGTTACCCATTCATCCTATAGACAATGTAAGCAGGTCACATGTAACTGTATCAGGCAGTAGGAGAATAGACCCTCCAGAAACAGTAATGAGACTGATTGCCAAAGATGACACATAGGCAAGCCTTCATTAGTTGGCACTAGCAAGAGAGCCTTATTTCAGCCTGATCCAGCATTCATAGTAAATACAGGCTGTAGTGGTTTTGATATAACAGAGATTATACCACCATTGCTTGTTTGTAATGCTTTTTGAGGTTTCCACTCAGGATCCTTGCAGATGTACAACCATCCTTCTCCCCAGCCTGCTGTAGGCATTTCCTATACAGCATGCCAGCTCTGAAGCAGCCTGCCTTTCTCAAACTCCAGGTAAAGCTAGACAGTTCATGGGCAGTATTTTATCTCTGTAAAAGGCTCTTGAATCTCAGTTCTCATTGACTTGAGCATCCATAGCAGGGCTGTGGCTCCCTGAGAAGTCCTGCAAGCCTCCTGGTGTGTCTATCAGCCTTCAGTCATCACTGATGGGCTAGAGTGCTGAATGATGGCATTTTGCTGCAGTGATGGACAGTAGTTTCCTCTGGAACTGCAGCACTGACCAGCTCACATGGCGTGCACAGCCAGGACATCTTGTCATCCCCCACGATAAGGCACTGGTGGTCCAGCCACAGTGGCTACTCCTCATCTAAAGTGCCTGCTGGAGCTGGCAGCCTGGCTTCTGTTTGTGCCCCTGGGCCCCACTGTGGGCATGGGGTCCCAGAGGTAGGTCAGCAGTCTGGAAGGCAGTTTTTTTGGGTTCATGGGGTGAGCAGAGACTGGAGAGCATTGGGAAGGGGTGGAAGAAATAAGTAGTTCAGCACAGACTACTGCAACTGGGGACACTGTGGCCGGTTGCTAAGTAAAGGGCTACAAAGGTGAGAAGATGCTTAATTGTACCATCCTTGAGGGAGAGGACAAAATGTAATGGGTTTCCCTGGACTTGAAGTAAGAAGAAAAGATGCTGACGCTTAGGAATAGGCTGCCTGGGGACTTGGTGGCATTTCAACTGGTGGTGGTTAACAAAGAATGCATGAGACACAAGTCTGTCAAATGTAACACAGATATGAGGGAAGCCTGCCCTCTTTCAGGGCAGTGGCTCAGGCTGCCTCTTAATCCTCTTCCTCCTCCTGCTTTCTGTGTGTGGAAGTGCAAGCCAGAGGGAACAGAAATGCTGGGATTTGTACAAGCTAGTCTCTCCAAAAGCTAACCAAAAAAAAATGCAGAGTACAAGTTGGATGGTGGTTTTGACATACACAGGAAAGAATAAAATTCAAAGGAAGGTAGTGATCATTTTATGACTAGAAGAATGAGAAGTCAAGAATTTCTTGTGGAAAAGAAGATAGTTAATTTATTTTTAAATAGCATCTTACAGGTATGTACAATCTTTAGAGTTGTGTCTTGGGGATTGGTTACCCTTTTTTTAGCAATTCTTTGGCCATTTTGGGTTAAGCTTTTTATTAATGCAAATGAAAGGCTGCATTTCTTTTAGTACCTTGTCTGTCTTACTTTATCTTGCCAGAGGAAGCTTGTAGATATTAATTTGGGGGGGGGGGGNCAGGAAAGCTTTGATTGCACTAAAACATACTCTGAAGTGCTAATCTCTTAACCTTCTAGAGTTCATTATTTGGACAGATAAAAATTGAGTTTAAAGTGACCTACAAGGTCTTTTTTCCAAGATATAATCCAGTTTAAATTTTCTTAAATTGAATTATGTGGACTGCATACCATGTATTGATTTAAAAAAATCTTCTTAATGGGGTCATATAACAAGACTCTTGGCATATTTGTTCTCTCCTTTGAATGCAGTTGGAAACAGAAACTTCAGCATTGTGTTTTACAAAGCTGTCACCTGCTTGATGGCTTCTCAGTCTGACAAAGCTTTGACCTCTGCACCATTTACTTGTCTGAGGAAAACACAACTGCAAAATTAACTAGTCTTGTGCCACTTACTGATAAATTTCTCATATTACATCCATATGAAGAAACTGAAGGCTGCTTTGAAATTTCTCCTGGAGGACTGGTGCTACAGCCTTAATTCAAGATGCATCCTTTGTGCTATTGAAATAGAACTTTTATGTATGTGTTTTGTGCTTTTGAGACAGAAATTTTGGTAAGTGCTGCTTTCCAACATCCTATTTGCTATAATTTGTAATTCTTAATTCAGTTCTTTTCCAGAACAGAACAAAAACAAATAAAGGAGTGGCTAAGTACTTTGAGGAGACATCTTCAGCTGTGACTCATATTTTCTGGAAAGCAGGCAAGTTGAAGTCAAGATCTGCTCTGTGGTGTTGAATAATGAAGAGGGTCCCAACTTCATCACTGCCTTATCTGATCCCATCTATGGCTTTACTCTGCAAAATCTTTGTTTTGTGGATTTGGAACCTCTACAGCAACAGCCTCCTGTAAGCCTTTGTGTCCTGGGCTGTTCACTGACCTCTACTGCAAGAGCAGGGAGAAGTCTGATGCCCCATCATTTATTAATCATGAAAATATTTGGCAAAAGAGAAACAAGGTTGAGTCTGGAGGCCTCTTCAGTGGCATTAGTTTAAGTCTTACTGTGGACCTTAAGGGGAAATTTGAATGTGCCCAAGAATGATGAATCCTTGAACTCTGTCTGACCTGCTCCAGCTGCTTTGCTTTTAAAGAAGGTAGTTTCTATTGTTATAATGGTTTTCTGATGCTCTATGGCTCATCTACAAAAGCTGCTCATCTGAGTTATTAAGAAGGAAAGGAGTAGGTTGTTCTGTATATTTTTTAAAAAATAGATTTGGGTTCATTTTTTTAGGTGTTGAAAAATCTCATAGAAAAAGCTTTTTCTGGTAGGCAGATCCTAGTCACTTAGTTGAGACCATAATTTGGTTTCTGCAAAAATAAAAAATAAAAAAATCAATTGTCCTTTTCTAAAATCTATTTTTCAGCAAACCTGAAGTTGATAGTATTTGTTCAATTCATTGTTATTAGTAGAAATGCTTTATCTGTTCAGAAGCTTTCATGATACCCCCAGGGACTGCTAATATTTAATTTAAGATGTTTTTCTCTTTCTCTGAATTTTCTCACACATGATTTCCCCTTTTCTCTATATGTCTAGTTTTTGTTGCTATTATGTTAACTTTTTCACTTGAAGAAGTGTCAGCAAAGCAATGGTGTGTCAAATCTTTTATCTGAATTTCTAGGGTCTAATTCTTACATAGAACTAAGATATTTTTTGCTAAAACTATGTTGCTGGTTTGCTACTGAACAAGTTTAATCAATCAATTGTTCCTGTTTGATAAAGTAAATAAATTATGTTCTGGTATGTGATAATCTCTGAGTTTTCCCACCACCTAACAGAAGGCTCATACTCAGGTGGGACTGTAGAAAGAGGAATTGACAGGCCGAGACAAATGAACAATTGAGCTGGTGTACTGAAGTCTGTGACAAGGCAATAGAATAATGGAGAATACATGCCTGGAATATCAAACTCTTGCATGCTAGTTTAAAATGTCCCTGGAGAGCTGCAGGACAGATACTGTGTGGAAAGCAAATGATACTCTCATTACAGCCTATTAGGTTGCTTATCAGTGGCTTAAAACTCAGAAATACGGGAAAATGAGCCCAGACCTATTTGAAAACAGGAATATATGTATATCATCTATCTAAAGCCAAATTCTATTTGTTTTCAGGAAATACATTTTGAAGCAACCTCTGGTCAAAGAGAAAGAGGCCTGCCATGTTGCAAGGAATAACATGTGGGAGTTTACAGCAGGAAGTCCTTTGATCCCAGGTTGCAGCCTGGCTGGTGGTGCCGATACGTCATGCACGTTGTACAAGTCCCTGATTTCAAATGTCACCATTATCCAGACACATCTGCAGCCTCACAAGTGGCAAAATGGCAATGAGAGGCATGTAAAGTCACGATATCTCTTGCTTCTATTTTACAGCATAGCTGTAAAATGTTCTCTTCTTTTAGTTCTTAAGTAATTTTCCACTTCAGAAAAATGAAACACATGCAGCCAAGGTAGTGCCCTGCCCTGCACCTCCAGTTTGGACAGAAGACTTGTATCAGCAAATACTTGAGGAGATGAAAGAGCATTGATGAAGAAATGGACCCCAGTAAGGATCTGATTTCAATTTTGGGGTAAGTTAAAATGTTTCCTTTGGAATTAATTTTTTTTTTCCTATGGATTTGTTTCTTCCCTTAAGGTCAATAAACTGCAAACTGGATGACAGCAAAGAAACTGGATTGTGAGTCATAAATAGAATTATTGAGTAATAGCAGTTGCAGGATATACACTGCTGACTTGTAGCCAGAAAGCACATCTTGACTGTACAATTTTATTTCTATTTTCATAGAAGTAGCAGTTAAAAAAAATCATTATCACTTGCACCTGTGCTGATAGTGTTTGATTTGGAAGCTACTGGGATGCAACAAACAGGAAACCCACAGGGTGCCATTTTACTAAGACTTTTCAGAGAGGAGCCACAGTTTCTGCTGCAAAGCACTGTTGATTTACATGGATTTTCTTGTCACATGTTTTGGCAAAATGTATCAGCTTGTGCTTCTTAGCATCAACAAATAATACTTGACTTGCAAACGAACTCCTTGGCAAGTTCCCAGCCACGGGAGGCTTGGATAATTAACAGAATAGAAAAGACTTTCATTTCACCGATTTGTGAAGTGGTGCTATCCCTGCCATGGTTTTCTGCAGCCCCTCTCTGATCCTTACTCTTGATACATAGATATTGAAGCTATTCAGCCTGTTAGCTTTTACCAAATTCCAAGCAATGAAAATTAAACATATATTTTTTCTACTTCTATGTAAATGCCTTAAAGGGTTCTCAGGCTCATTTGTGCTCTCATGTTTGAAATTCATATTTTCTACCATGTGACATTGTATCTTTTCCCTCACTATGCAGGCCTTTCAAAATGTTCAACAGTGAAAGGAAAAAAAAAAGCAACTTACTTTGTATTTTTCCTGTGCATCCTTCTCATTCATAATGAAATTAAATATAAGGAATGTAAACCATCTGGAAATAAAATTATGCATTAAGTTCACTAAAAAAAGTAATTACATTATAATCAAACTGTCATTTTATGAAATGGTGGGAGATGAAATACATCATAAGCTGACAAAAGAAGAGGATGGCTTGCTCTTTTAAATGTCATCCATGGCACAAAGCAGTGAAGAAACTCTGAATTACATACAGTATAACCAGGAAAGCTCTTGGAGCTGGGGAGGAGGATCGCAGTACTAGGACCAGTGAGACAGGTATGCTTTCTTTTGGTGGAAGGGGGGAACCTTCATCTATATGCAGCCCAAGGCATGTGCAGGCTACAGCTGTCAGCAGACTGGCAGCCCAAAGGTGTTTGGACACAGGGTGGGAAACACTCTCCCATGATTAGGAAGTATACTAAATTTGTGCATCATGTTTTGCATGGACCTCCGATCTATCTAGCTGCAGCAGTTCTTGAGTTATCATCCTTGTTTGCTTCACCCAAAGCATTTGGGCCCTACCAAGCTGTCAGCCTGTACTCAGCAGAGGCTGAATCATGCTGCAGGTTAAACATATGAGTGAATCAGGAAAATATAAATGTGTGAGGTCTTGCTTTGTTCATGTCTTGCACTTTCTTGTGGTTGCTGCACCCCCTTAGCATGAATGGAAATGTCCTGATTTGAGGGGTACACGGCACTGGTGAGGCCTCACCTCGAGTACTGTGTGCAGTTTTGGGCACCGCAGTTTAGGAAGGACATTGAGCTACTAGAGAGGGTGCAGAGAAGGGCAACTAAGCTAGTCAGGGGTCTGGAAAACAGGCCTTATGAGGAGAGGCTTAAGGAGCTCGGGTTGTTTAGCCTGGAGAAGAGGAGGCTGAGGGGAGACCTTATTGCTCTCTTCGGCTACTTGAAAGGTCATTCTAGGGAGGCGGGTGTTGGCCTCTTCTCCTTTGTGACTGGTGACAGGACTAGAGGGAATGGGCTTAAGCTGAGCCAGGGTAGGTTTAGATTAGATATTAGGAAGAATTTCTTTACTGAAAGAGTGGTTAGATATTGGAATAGGCTGCCCAGGGAGGTGGTGGAGTCACCATCCCTGGAGGTTTTTAAGAAGCGGATAGATGTGTTTCTTCAGGGGATGATTTAGGGATAAGAGTCGTGTAGGGCTATCGGTTGGACTAGATGATCTTGAGGGTCCTTTCCAACCGTAATGATTCTGTGATTCTGTGAGGGGAAATTTCCCAGTCCTGTGTAGAGAGGAATATGCATAGCCACAGATGGCAGCATCCAGGTGGGAGCGATTTTCATTAGTCCTTCTGGTCCTTGTCATGTAAGCTGCCTTCCTGTTGTGGGGTAAAGTCCTTTTTCCCTCCTGACATAACTTCTTCGAAATTTGAGTCTGTTCCCTACTTTCCTTTCTCCTTTATAGAGGCAATCCCAGCAGTGATACTTGCTCTGACATTTAAGAACAAAGTGCTGGAAATGATGGGCATGAATATGGGGTGCAGGGAGAGGAAGGGGAGCTGTTGATGTGAGTTTGGATGCTGGCCTTGTTTTTCCAGCAGGAGCCAAGGAGGGAGGCAGGAGGCCATGAGTTTATTCTTGTGGATGGACCAAAACTGGTGGAAGACTGGCACCCAGGAGAACAGCTCTTGCTGCCAGTAATGCATATAATGAAAGAGAAATTTGTTTTCATATGGAGCTTTTCTTCTGGTCACTGAAAAAAGCTTCAGAAATAGGAATGTATTGAACTTCATGGGTTTTGAGGTCTGATTTTGTTTCTGTTCTAGAGATATAAATGGTGACATACCAAGAGGTCCATAGTGTGGAAATAGCATAGCTAATAATTATTCAGTGTCTTAATTTTCTCTTTTGATGCTATCAATACGATGACATAGCAGCACAGCACAGCATGGTGTTATTGTCTGTGTGCAGTGGCTAAAACCCACTTTGTGTATTCATACCACATATCTATCAGGCAGGCCTATGGTGAGCTTCAGGAAAACAGAAGCTTGGGAAGCCCACTGGAGAATTCCCAATATTACAGCTTGCTTTGTCAAATTTTAATCTCTAATTTGTTTAAGTGCAATTAATCTTATTTTTATAGGAAAACTGGAAAGATTTCAGTTTCAAGAACATGAACATGAAATAAAGCTTCATCAGAAAGAGGGTAATAATAAAATTTTACCTAAATGTTTATACAACTGTATGGTCTCTCTTTAGATAGAAACATATTTTGTCAGAAGTACTTTTTGACAGTAGCTTTTTCCCCAGACAAAAGAAACGTTTTAAAACCTACTATTTTTTCCTCTGTCACCAAATTAGAGCACAAGCAATTCCACTCATGGACTGCCAACAGTGGACTACTGATGAGCTGTAAGTTCTGTATTGAAGACCTCATAGCCTTAAATGTATCGTTACCCTCATTTCACATTATACTGTTGTTGCTGGCAGTAGAGTTGGTTAAAATGCCATCATTTTCTTTAATCTTCTTCACATTAGATTCATGCTTCTACAGCCACCTTTATCATTCAAGACATGTAAGATAACAAAAGACACAATAAAACCCCAAACAAACAAAAAACCCAAACCAAAACAAAAAATATTCTCATGGCAGAAGATGCAAGTAAGTTTTTCTTGGCTCTGATTGTGCAGACACTTTAATGAGGCCACTGTGGCTTGCTGGGCATATGAAAGCTATTTGAAATAGAAATTACACTGATCCCAAGGTGTTGAATAGTGTCACTTTCCACTTTGTTGTTCTGCTGCAGAGGTGAGGGCAGGGATGCTGGTTCATCTCCGTGACAACCTTGCTGTACACAAAAGACTTGCTGCCAAAGCCCTAAAGTCACAGCAGAGCCATGGGTGGATTTGTGCTCTGTGGTGGCTTTGAATCCTTAAGAAAGGTGGAGGATTGGCATGTGCCACTTGTATTCACTTCCTTAGGACCCACTGCCTTTCTGGGTTTTTTGGCAATCCTCAAACTGACTTTGAGTTGCAAAAGATACTGCAAAAAAAGGCTTCTAAATAGATAAGATAGTACTCTCTTTTCTAAAAATAACAAAAATCTATTTAAATGGCTAGGTCTTGAGTTAAGTTGTATGGTCTCTTTTTGGTGTAGATAGGCTTCATCACTTCCACAGGGAAAGCTGAATTGAAGTGGTATAATAACCTTGTTTTAGAAAACAAACAGAACCCTTGAATCTAATATTGCTTAGCCCTAGCACAGAAAAATGTAAGGCTTTTACTTCTGCTGCTAACCAAAGTGCATACACAGAAGATTTTTTTTTTACAGTGCTAGCAAACAACTTTGGAGATCTTGTCAAAGGATTGGCAATAAAATATACTCCCTGGCTTTTGACTTAGCCTAAACAAATCATTGTTAGAGTTCCATAAACAGCTACATCTTTCTGCTATTGAATCCTCTTTGCCCTCTGAAGATCACAGTAATGCAATAATTTAGCTTACATAGATGTGACACTGTAAGGCTAAATACTGTTTTACCTGCCTGCAACAGCTATTGCCTAGTGACTTAAACATTGTGCATCATGAAGAGTAAGATACAAATTTTACCTTAAGATTTTATATGGGGCTGGTGTACCAAATGAGTGTTGCTCTGATTGTGTCTAAATGAAGAGTATGTGGCTTGATCTTATGGAAGCTGGCAACAAACCTGATTGAAAAAGTATAATATTCCAAAAGATACCCTCATCTTTCTTTTGGTTGCCTAATTAAAAAGCTAATTGAAAATCAGCTCAGAATGAGCTTTCTCCCTGCAGATGTGACCTTTGCTTAGGCTTCAAGCAACACTTTTGTAGACAATGTAGACAGTGATCAGGGACTGAGGCTAAGAGCAGAGAGCACCCATTTTAAATCTCTCCAGGATGTATTTGAGAATGGAAGCCTGGATTGAGTCAGCCTTTATTTGTCCTACAGGCAACTGAGAAACTTTGAGCAGTTCATGGGCTTTCCATCACTAAGACGGATCTGAGAGTCATTGGCATGGAAATTAAATTTCTGGCTACAGTAATGGGGAATATATAATAAGGAAATGAAAAGCACCCAGTAAAATGCATGAGACTTTTAATTGGCCTTTGTAGGAAATATGTTTTCTTAGGCAAGCCATAACATCCTTAAGACTCTGCACCAACAAAGGTTCAGGCAGCAGCCGCAGAAAGATAAGTCAAGTTGGATAGTAGAGCCACCAACTAGGTCCATATGTTTGCTCTCCCTCACCTGTTAGCCTCACAAATCACTTTGTCTTCTATTGTTATCACTTTCTTGTTCCACTAAAAGCCAGTCTGTGTCCCCAGCTGTAGACATCAGACTCGCTTTGTATCTTCTCTCACCTCTTCCCAGTTTGACCTGACATCCTCAGTGAAGTGGTGATGCAACAGCACCGCAGCCTCTCCATCCTCTTAGTTAAGGGTCTGAGCCCTCTATGGCTGACCTCACTTCAGGCAGGAGGCTGGACTACAGACCCCCAAGGTCTCCTCCAGCCTAAATTATCCTGTAGCTCCGTGTCAGATCTCAGAGGCACACTGTTGGCTTGAAGCCAAGCTGGCTTTGAAATTAGCACTTTTGCTTGGCATAGGTTAAATATGTCAACTTTCTGGGATGTCACTGGCTGGAATAGCCAGCTCTGTCAGGCTCAGTAAGTAAGCTGGAGTGATCCTGTGCTGAATGAAAGTACGGGGGGGAAATAGGAACTCACTATTTGTATGTGGGAAGCTGAAGGGTGGAGAGATGAAGCTGGTTGCCCAGGTTTACAAAGCCTGTGGGAGCCGAGAATAGAGTTGGGATATTTAGAGTCTGAAAAGTTTCTCTATTTCTACATAGAAAAACAGATTTTTTTAATATTTTTTTTTTTCAGGAATATAAGCTGACCTGGCTTGTTTGTGGCAGGATAAACCTTTCTGAAGCATGGAAGACAAGATCATGATTTGCAGCTGAATTTACTAATAACTGAGCTTGCAATTTTTTAGTAACCTTATTTAACTTTTTTGGAGATACCGTCATGCTGTCTATAGAGAGGACAGATGTGTAACAGTCAATCTGACTTATGCAAATTAGAAATGGGAAAATGGGCTTAGGTAGTGGGGATGTCATAAATATCTCTGAATTATGAAGTGCTGTGTTATCAGAAAGGTCAGCAGTAGGACACAGTAATTGCTCATGACCTCGTATTAATCATGAGTCCCTTCTTGAATCCCTTTGCATTGGTCCCTTTGTGCCTTTGAAAAATACACTGACAAGCAGAGAGCTGGAAATGGAGTCTAGTGAGTCATGAGTTAAATTAACTCTACCAGAGGTGGATAACTCCAGCAGTATTTCTTCCCTGTGTATGATATTGCAGTGTCAGATATGGTGTATATTCAGATGCATTCTCCAAGGAGAAATGAGGCCAATGAGTTATTGTTGCATCATATAATCAAATAATTGTTTTTCAGCCTGCTGTAGATTACTATTGATGTCAAGAATTGCCAGGAGGCACTCAGACAGGGAAAGGATCAGTGTGTGTGTGTGAAAGTCACCAAAGCAGAGCTGAGATCTTACAGGCTCTGAAGAGGGATATAAATGGAGAAAGGATGAAGGGAGGGCGGTAGCTGTGTGAGCAGCTAGCAATAACTCTAAGCAGTCTTAATGCTGTAGCTGGCTTTACTGGATTTTTGGGTTAGCTTTCCTGGGCTGCTGATCTTAGGTTTTGCTCTGTCTCTCTGGAAAGCCTGCAGTGATAGTTGTGTTCCTTCTGCTTATTGGCTATGTGTTCAGGTCTTCAATCATGAACTTGGTAAAGGTGACGGCTGTTAAGGGCCCATTTGTTAAAGGGGTAGCTAACTCTCAGGTAAGGTGTTCCTTTAAGAAAGGAGTTCAGGTGGAGGAACTAAAGGGCAGAGATTCTAGGTGCAATTCACGAAAAGGAAGCTGGTTCAGCAGAGCACATTGGTATGTATCCTTACACATATTTCTGACTCAGGAAAGCATCCAGCTTGTAAATGCATTAGATTTGGATGCCTATAATGCCTATCACAGATATCCAGTGCTGGATGTTTATCAGACAGTTATCTTAGAATTTCTAAGTATGAACATTTCTAATGTTTATGCCACAGATGTAAGGTGCAAGATGGAGGAAAAAATACTATCACTACACAGAGTTAGAAATAGAAAAGGTATATGATGATTAATGTGCAATTGTGTTGTATCTTTTGCTCTAGTGTGCTAATTAGTAGAATCTTTGTAAGCCTCTGGAAATCCTTAGATGTAACAATATGTGTTCATTACTTCTGAATTTTCATTCATTGGATTTTCCCAATTATTTAACAGCAGGGAGTACTTGGAGAACATCAGTAAATCAAAAAAGTTCAAACAGCGTGTGGATGGACACACATACAAAGAGTTCTGTATTTAAGGAATTATTTTTCAGGCAAAATTATTGAACTAATTAACTGTAATTGCTGAATAGCTTTGTTGTATTTATCCTTTACAGTTTTTCTTGCTTGGTTAAACTTCATCTTAATCAATAAGTTGTCTCATTGGTGTGTCAGATCAGAAGAGTGTAACATTGGTAATTGTTAACTTTGTCTTCATGGGAACAAAATCATTTCAGGAACCTTGAATTTTATTTTGGGGTTAAGAAAGGTAACCACATTCAGCTCTACAGGGATTGTCTTGTTCCATGTCGGTTATTAATCAATTAGGAAAATGTGGTCTGTCTTTGAAAGGAGCTATTCTATAGGCTTCTAGACAAGAAGCTGGTTATGAAGATCTGATGCCTAACATTTAGAAGCTGATTCAGTGCCAGAGAGATTGATTTAAGCTATGGAGATGTTATTTATAAGTTTTAAATGACAGAAAAGCTTGACATTCCAGGAATGTTTCCATTTGTGATTTCTGACATTACCTTGTTGATGATGGCTTGTTAGTGTGTACGATTTATCATATGTAGATGTTGATGATACAGAGGATATGAAATTGAGTCCCCTTCTTTGAAGTTCTGCTTCAACAAACCTGTCACTTCACATTTCTCAGCTCTCTTTTGTTATAAAACTGTGATGCCACTTTCATGGTCGTGTCTGACTAATAAAATACTCTGTTTAGAATAAGACTTGTAGCGTATGCACAATCTTTATCTGAACCAGTGGAGAAACCATCCAGATGACTGTAGAATGTACAATCCTATTTTCCTCAGCAGTTGCAGACACTAAGGACTTAAAAAAATATCAAAACAAAAACAAAACAGAAAACCTCATATCATGTTGGAATATAGCTTCCAGTTGAAGCAGGGAAGGTTTAGATTAGCTATAAGGAGAAATTTCTTTACTGAAAGGGTTGTAAAGTCTTGGAATAGCCTGCCCAGGGAGGTGGTGGAGTCACCGTCCCTGGAGGTGTTTCTTAAACATTTAGATGTGGTACTTAGGGACATGGTTTAGTAGTATGCTAGTGATAGGTATGGTTGTACTTGATGATCTTAGAGGTCTCTTCCAACCTTTGTGATTCTTTAATTCTGTGATTCCATAATATTTGTGTAAGAGTAATGGTTTTGTGGAGACTCAAATCTCTTGAACAGGATGATTGTTTGCAATCTGAGTGGCAGCACAACTCTCCTCTGTGGGGGCCTTTGTATCAGCATTGTATCCTTTGTTTTTATCTTAAGCTACATATGAAGTACCTTATTGTTCAAAGCTGGTGACCATTTTTGCATCTGCAGGAACTATTTCTAATATTTCCAAGTGTCCTACCTGTGCAGAACTTGGGCAGCAGGAACTGTCTGGGGAGTCCCTGGAACAGCCAAATCCCCATCTAGGATGCTCATTAGGATGCTGAAGCATATACATTGCTCTACCCATAGCAGGGATCTACCTGGGGAAATCTAGGTTTTTCCAAAATTTCCTCCTGAATTGCTTCTGAGAAAGTTAGTCACATGTTTTGCTGTGAGACTAAAAAGTGATAAGGAAGTTCAGTCAACACCATGCCTCACATCTATCTTTTATCTTATCAGTCCACTGCTGCTTCTCTCCAGAGACAAACAAAAAGATTTGCTAAAATCCTGGAATCCAAGGAATTAAGGACATAAATGCATGGGAAGTACAAGCCATCAGAGACTTGATTACACCACAATTATGAATTCAGAACAAACCTGAGTTTCTTCCTGATATCTCACAAATAACTTAAATGCAATAGCTCTTGCCACCCAATACACATAAGAGTAATTTTAAGGGTGTATTTCCATTCTTGCTGGTGTCCCAGGAAATGGTGGATGCTTACCTCTGAGCTCACATATCAAGAAATGCTTCATTTCTGTTGTCACTAGCTAAAATAAGTAATTTACAACACCAAACTGAAGCTCAGTAGTTCCACCTGCAAAAAATTGTTGGATGCTCAACACATTGCTCTCTTACCTTCTCTTTAAATTGAAAGGACAGCTCCTTCTTAAGCTGTGCATTGAATTTCCATATGAATTAAACAAAAGAAGCAATATTTTCCAGGATATTAGCTTATAAACATAACATTACCTTCTTCACCTTTCATTTCTTGTTACCTGTAACACTTTCACTTCTGTAGCATTAGCAGTTGTTTCAGTTAGTTAATAAAAACAAAATCAACAGAGCTTTTTCTGATAAGGAAATATTGGAAGAAATTATTGGAAATGTCTTGACAGTTAAGGAATCCAATCTAAGATGCTTCATTTACTAAAATGTTAGTAATCATTCGGTATTTTCAATCTGCAACTTCATGTGGCAGAGGAGTAAAAAGCCAAGATAATGTTAAGCAGCCTTTGGCAGGCATAAATGAATGTGTAAAAGCCACACAATTCAAATTGACATTTTCTACAAACAAAGGCAATGCTGCACTGTTCAATAATTGAAAAATCCCTGTGGCATGAACATACATAATGATTGGCAGCAAAAATACTTCATTTTCCTTGTAGTGCTTGTTGTGGGTTTCATGACTGGATCTTGCTAAATTATTCATTGGAAACAGTTCTTATTGTGAATGTGTCTCCTTTCTGCATTCAGAAGCCAAGAGATGCTGTGGTTCACTTAGAAGAAGCTGTGATATGGTACTTGTGTCAACTCCAGTGCCCAGATACACGGCTCTGGGGTGAGAGAATCAAAATGTCCCTTTGTAGAATAATAACTGTAACTTTTAAAGATTCAGTTTTCTCCCTAGTTCTATTTAGTCAGTGGTTTATCATGCAATTAGGTGCCATACAACTTTCCTTTCATCCTATGTGATGCTCTGCTTGTTACATGAACTCGCTGCTCCCTCGTCTCACACTATATCTGAACACATCTCTGTTCATGGATCTTCACATACATTTAGTGATGTGAATGCACAAAAAGGACTTAATGCAAGCTGTGAAGCTTAACTGTGATAGTGTTTTCCCAGGTAGCCTCCTAACTAGTTCAAGGGTTTCTTTGATAACATGAAACACAGACAAATATTTCTGACAGTATATGAAGCTTGGTTTCAAGTAACTGATCACTGCCATGCCTGGTCAAATTAGTCACTGAGAGTTTTGTTTTAACAGATGGCAAACAGTTTTGGTCAGGTCACGAGCTTTGGAGCACAAGTTCCTTTTGACAAAGAAAAAGTTGTAGAATCTTCTTTTGGAAGTATTGGCAGTGTTTTGTTGGGCAACAAGCAAGCTATCCTGGTGCACAGTCTGTCTCCAAAGCAATGAATTGTGCAAAAACCTAGTTCCTTGTGACTGTCATTGACTTTGATGAAATACAGCTAGATTGTGACCCACTCATATATGGATAGCACACTCAGTCAGCATTGTTACAAGGAAAGGGAGGAAGTCTTATACTTTTGGTTATGATGCCAGTAAATTCTTTAGTATGTTCACCTCTTCCATTTTAATTCATAAATAAAATGGTTACAAAAGCCAAACTCTTGCTTTGGGTAGAGTCTTGTAAATCATGAGCAAACCACTGACTTGAAAGAGGGAAGCCTACCCACTGGATTTTAATAATTCTTGTGTATAACTATTTTTTTTCCTAGAAGAACATTTCTAAAAGGGTGTACAAACTTCTACCATAAACCTCACCAATCTCTCTCTGCAGCATATCTTTTTTTTAATTAAAAATGTTTGTTTATTATGGCACATTATTGAAAGCAGTTTTGGGGGTTTTTAGTAGTAGATGTTAGTGTCTTGAGAACTGCATACTAAATTGTATCAATCTGCAATGTACTTGAATTTCCGGAAGAGTTTTTATGTTATTCTTATCCAGAATCAATGAATGTTGTGGGTTTAGGTTTTTTAAAAAATGTTTGGGAGGTAGAAAGGGAGAACTGTCCATTACTTCCAATACTTTTTTAGAATTTGGTAAGCCTTTTGCAGTTTGTTTTGTATTACAAGCAACAAAGTTTGGTAGTTAAGAAGGAGAAGGAAGGATAAGCACTAATAAATCTACATGCTATAAATTAGAATGCCAACTATCAAAAAAGGCTTTTTATTTTCTAAAAGCGGAGAACAGCAAGTGCTAGAAAAAAAATCCTTAACCTCAGCTATCTCTTTTTAAGCTCTAAACATTCAAATACGTACCTTCCAGATGGTGTATTCCACACTGGTTGTCCTATAATTTTCTGTGCTCAGATTTACAGTGCACTGTGTGTGCTGTGTCGTATTATTTTCCTTGAGCCAAATATCATAGATAGCTGTTCATGCACACATTTGTCAATGAAGCTGGTATTCACCACCTGTAATGATTCAAAAGAGAAAGCCAAATAAAGGATTGGAAAGGGTAAGAGACTTCAACAATTTAAAAGAATAGGAAGAAAAAGGTTTGGAGTTTTTCTTATATCATTAAATGTCAGGAAAATATTCACGAGAAGTTTCAAATGAATGTTTGAATAGTCCAAGTAATTTTATGATGACTAAAGTAATTGAGAAATTCAGTTTTTAGTTTAATCTGACAAAGGAAAATATTTGTACAGCAGAATGTTGTTGCTTTTCAATATGTGAAAAGGGGAATTACTATACACCCTTTCAAGCTCCACCTTCTCATAACTTTTAAAACCATCCTAAATGTAGAGTTTTCTTTATGAGAAGCAATCTTCCATTTGTGGGTGAGAGAGGTGAGCAGGAGAATCACTGTTTTCCAGACATCATTAGCTAGCAATGATATGGGCTGGCCGAGCCTCAGTTCTGACACTTCATGGACCAAACCCAACTGGAGCACAACTCTACAACAGTGGAGCAAACCTAGAGCTCCTCACTTGTGCTGATGACAACTGGTCACTGTGAAGTGAACCCCCAAGGCTCAGCTATGCCCCTGAAAACTGCTCCCTGACAGATACAGACGTTTTCCTTATCTTGTTCTTCTTGCGGATCCTTCTGTTATAAACACCATGACCAAGGGGTGTGGGGTGGCTCCTGCCTCAGCTGCTTTCAGAGCAGCTTATTCTGGAGTTTTTCTGTCTCAGAAGTCTCTTATCTTGGCACTCAGCTTTCAGATGCCATGGGGCTTTTCCCTGTCCTCAGAACCTCACTGATGGCATGGAGGGGAGGCCATGGGGCCAGCTTCCTGAAGCAAAACACCACAAAAAAAAAAAAACCAGGAAACCCCACAAGAAGGATCTGGAACCTGAAAACAGTGGTGTGGCAACCTGCTGTATCAATCAGTTCCCCATGCACCTCCCTAATCCTTTTTTCCATAGCAAGAAATCAAAGGCAAATAAGAAAGTAGCATAGTCTATGTACATTTGTAAGTGTAGCAGCTGAAGCTGCCTCATAGAGGACCATAACTCCAATAGCCAGCTACATTTAGGAAAGCAGAAATAGTGAGGTCCATCTGAAATAGCACAGTATGCCAATACCAATTACTCTATATATGTCAGGAATGGCTTCTGAACACCGTAAATCAATCTTCTAGATTGCTAGGAGAGGAAGTTTGGTCAGATGGCAGGAGACACCAGGCTCCAATAACTTATAAAGGCACCTGGCTCTCATTCACAAGTGGAACGTTTCCAGAGACAAATATCAGGATAATGAAGTCATTATCTAGGCTTTCTTGTTGAAGAGGAAATCTTAAAAAATTGATTTTTTACTCTTTTTCATGTCCAAGAAGCAGTAAAAGAGACATCCTGCCTCTAGCACTGCAAACAGTCTGCTGTAAAGGCTCCTGTTTGTGCTCAATGCTTCAGTCAATGCTTTTGAAAAGTGAGTTTAGTTGCTATGGAGAGAGAAGTGCCCTCTTCCCTCACCACTGCCTCTTGTCCCTAGAAGAAACATGGATAAGCAGTGAACAACAACATGGCTTGCTTCACCATACCCTTGCAGGGTTTCAGCACTGTTTCTAGGCACCAAAGGTATTAATTCCCATTTTTGTCTTCTACTGAGAAGCAGAATACGTTGAAAGCTGTGGTTGCAGATCCCAAGGTGAGGACACAGTGCAGGAGATTGCCAAGTCTAAATCTTGACCCAAGACATCCCCAAAAGAGCTCCACATGGAACGAAATGCAATAAACTAGCTGGCTTTTTCACCATAGAGTAAAATCTACCAAAACTTTCATATGGTAAGTCCAGGTTCTGGTGCAGTAAAATGCCACATTTCTGAAAACAGGGTTTGAAACATATTCAGTACAATCCAGAGGTAAATTAAAGCAGTAACCTTTCAGTGACTTAGATTTGGCCAGTGTGAAAAAGTTTTTTGGAGACAGGTGCATCCCTAATAGAAAGGTACCTGTTATTGAATTCTCATTGTACAGGGTAATGACATTGGCCCTTTCAAGCACTCCCTGAGAAGTGTCATGAACTGGAGTAAACCCTCAAGACTGTATTTATCCTGACCAGTCTTCAGAAGTGGTTCATTCAGGGTTAGGATAGAAGCATGTTATTGCTTTTCTCTTTCTTTCTTTTAGGGTAAATGAAACTTTCTTTACTTCAAAGCTGTTAGCCTAATGACCCTCACCAGAACTAATACAGTCTTTATGGAAAATATGGTTTTGTTTAATTGCATCACAAGAAAAAGGGAAAATAAGGAGGAAAACATAACTGTAAAATGATGTCTTCAGAGATATAAATATAGCACATGGCATTTCTAAAAAAGAGGGGAAACAAAAAATAAAGATGTATGCAGTTTTTCCTGACAGTATGATTAAGACACCTGATTAAATTTGTAGAAGTGATAGTTAAAACTTTTTTGAGTGAGGCTTCAGTGTTTTCTTTACACAAATTTTTTTTTTTAAATCCTTACAGGTGATGTCTCAGAAAATAACATTTTGAATTTTTTTCCCCTGATTAGGGAAAAATTAACTTCAGGAAAGTGTTTGGAGCTGCAGGTTTCCTGCTGTGGCAGAATTCAGGGTATATGAGACACATTTGGGTGAGCTGTTAAATTTAGTTATTATTCAGATTTTTTTTACATATAGATGAGTGCTACTTCACATCTTAAAATTCTGACTTTGCCACAGCCTGTTTTTATCTGGTTATGCTTTATGAGTATCAGGCTACTTTAAAGCCATGAAGCAGAAGGTGATAAAAAAAAATAGGTTTTACATAGCTCTACGAGTTTCATACATATAAATCATGGATGGAAGATGAAAATGAAAGCAATGCATTTCTTCTTCCAGCATTATTGCAAATAAAATGATTGTTTATCAATAAATATGTAATGCACTTTACAACCTCATTGTATGAATGAATTTCAATTATACAGACCAACATTATTGTGCCACCCATTATATAAATCAAACTTAGGCATAAGCCTGTAAGCTTTTGCTGCTTCACTGATTTTTATTGCCATACAAAATGATAACTGGAAACCATATAGAACAAGGCAAATTAAGAATCTATTGGGGGAAAATGCAATTGGAAATGAACAGCCTCTTGGAGGCTACATTCATGCGGCAAATACCTTGTGAGATTTTATCTTTCATGCACAATGTGATGATATTCCTGTGCATATATGGTTAAATTAATTTTCCCTTATCAGCATAAAAATGTAGCTGGCCAAAATAGATTTGAACTGCATAATATGTTGGATTGCATTTTATTTAGATGGAGAAGAAGAAAATCTTTAATTTCAGACTGGAATGGTATTGAACGGAATAAATTATTGAGTTCAAAAAGAGATCATGTTTCCTGGTTTTTAGGTTTGGGATTTTTCTTTTGTTGCATGAATGAAATGATCTAGAAATTCATTATGATGATGGTTTTCTCAGTTGCAGAACAGTGAAAATAAAATTATTTCTCTGTGATCAAATAGAAACTTCTGATCCCACTGTAGCCCAGTCTCACTTTTTGAAGGATTCAGTTTTTTGGGGTTCAGTCAATTTGTACAGCTTGGGGCTAAGGTAGAATGATGATCTGTGTCCTGCAGGATTGTCCTGTAAATTATGTCATCCTGTGAACAAATGCAACATGCCCATGTCTGTTAATAAAAACCAGCTTGGTCCACAGACAATAAAGAGTTGGCTTCAAAACAGCCCAGCAAGTTGTGCCTGCCATTTGCTAGTAAGATTACATTTGCATTTTTTAGCAGTGGTTTCAGTTCACCTGTAACTACTCTGAGCAACTGCACCGGGGCCACTGGTCTAGGGGTGCCAGCCTTGTCCCTATGCCAAACACATGCAGCAGCCCCTGGGACTCCAAGTACACTGTCCTTGTCCCCTGTACACAGCCCCACTGAAACTCACATAATGGAAGACCATCTGATTGTGAGTTAGAAAAAAAAAATAGGAGAAGAGCAGTATTTTTACTTGCTTGTTTTCTAACTCTGTTGTTTTACTTCTTGTCATGTAAGTGTTTCTTGAGGCTCATTGGCTTTTACTTTTTTTTTTTCTTCAGCCACAATTCTAAGTAGAATTATTCAGCCTTCAGCTATTTTTTATGAAAATTTTTGAAGAAGTCATCTAGCATGTGCCTTAGCTTCATGTTTCAATGACAAAAACCCCTTCAAACAAGACAGGCAAACACCTGCAGTGGAAGGAGATTTTTTTTTATAGCTACTTTTAGTTTCAGCTATATAGATATTTTTAAATCCAAATTCAAGAATTATTGGATTGAACTGGTAAGCATTTAACCTTAAGATGAGATTTAATTGTGTTTTTTTAAATTTATTTATTTGCATAATTGTGGTGTTATATATTTCACTTCTTCAGTAGAGCAGTTTTAATCCATACCTGTTTCTACTCTATTTTTAAGTAGACAATCGTTTCTTTGCTGTGCTAAATGTTTTGGCCAATGTGCCCTTCTAATGGGCAGGACTCAATTCTCTCTATAACCTGTGTGGTGGAAACCTCTCAGTGGCAGGCTGCATTGCATTACTTTGAGAGGCTAATGGCATTGCTCTCATATGACTGAGCTTCCCATGGACCTGAATGGAAATCCCAGGTGTTTGGTAGTTTGGGAGCTAATCTCTGTTCATAGCATCTCATTAGGATGGAAAATAGCTTCTTCAAACTGCATTTAATGAATGCCTTGAATAACTCTTGTGTTACTGTTTTTACCCAGTAGTTCACAGAGTACTGTGGGTGAATGGAGCTTCCTGAAGAAATACACATCTTGCTACAATGGAAAATAAATGCATTCTCTCTAAATTCTATCTTACGGTGGTAAGATGTCTTTGCTTACAAGAAAGGGCTGACCTTGTGGATATTTGGGGAGATGGATGTCAAATGGCTTAATGAAGGGAAATTGTTCCTTCAGAATGTGACATTTTGGTGAAACCATATAGGGAGTAGATACTGCTTCTCTAAAAATTTTTGGATTAGGCTGTGTTCATAAAACAACAGAAGAATTTGACTTACAATTATAAAATATATCAGTTAAGAATAATGAAACTGAAGTTTGTCGACTGTAAGTTTGTTTTTAGAAGTTTTGGATGCCATAATTAAAACTGTTTGTAGATTCTTACACTCCACCCCAGAAATCTCATGTGCCCAGCAGTATGCTTGGCTCTTGGGTTTTTTACAGTTGTATCAACTGATTTTCTGAAAGACATTCCCTTTCCTTGGAGATCTCACTTCTAGCTGTAGAAGCAGTTGCACCTTCTTACTTGAGGCACACCCTGTTTGGGCAACCAGATGAAATGAGAGACATTGAGATAAGCAGTAAATTATGATAATTCACTAGGTCTCTGTTACCTGATTTTACCAGTAACAACATTGTCCTTGGGTAAATTTAGTAAACGAAATCTGGTTGAAGTAATTGTCAAAATAAATTATTCAGTTTGATCTCTTTGTAATAAAAATCAAACATTTTAAACAGAGAGTGTCTGTCACTTGCATAGTTGCCAGCCCAGCCCTAACCCTTGATACTTACATTAGCAGAATTTTAAATGTCAGTTTCAACCATAATCTCTGTATTTGAGGGAGAAGAAATAAGGAAGAAGATTCTTCAAGGCACCAAAGATCTAGCATATAAAAGCAGATCTAATTTTAAAAAATAATTCATGAAAAAAATTTGAAGAAATCCCCACTCTTCCCCCTCAGTGCACCCCAGCCTAGCCCCCAGTGGAGAGTGAAGCATCATCTATTGTGGTGAAACATTCCTAGGGCTCTCTATGTTGGAGGAAATGAAAAACCATTAAACAGATAATAAAATAAAAGTGCAATGAGATGTTCAGAGCATCCATCAATAAAAGGATGGCAAGCAATTGCTAAAGACAACCCTTTCTAAATGCAGCTTTATTGGCAGAGGATGGAAAATTGAGAGAGAATTTGCAAACAATTGAATTTATGGTAATGGTATGTAAGCATATTATACCACCAAAGCAAAGCACAGAGCAAATATAAAAACCAAAATGCACTAGTGTCCCATAGAAACCCTTGTGTTTTGCCTGTTAGGGAAACTGTTATATTCTGATATTAAAATCAGATAAATTGAAAAATGCATTAGGAGGCAGTGCC
The DNA here is from genome assembly GCA_013399015.1 of Galbula dea. Classification (NCBI taxonomy): domain Eukaryota; kingdom Metazoa; phylum Chordata; class Aves; order Piciformes; family Galbulidae; genus Galbula; species Galbula dea. The sequence continues at coordinate 91,154 of VWZX01005091.1, forward strand.
TGGGTGATATTCTGCTCTGTGTCTGATGAATTGTTGGACTAAAAGAGATTCAACACGTAAGCAACGAGGATCTTGCTCCTTCTATTCAAGGCAGCTTTGATTCTTAGCTTTGGAAGATGTTACCTTGGCAGTTTATGGGTAAATTACCTCGGGATAATTTGAGTCAATTTGAATTTTAAACCTGTTCGAAAATGCACTTCTCTCTAGGTCTATTGAACCTACAGAGGTGACTGCTAAATGACAAGCAGAAAGAAAATAATTAACTGACGGGCTGAAAGATGGAGCCTGCCAATAACCAGATAAACTGGAAAAGGAAAAACAGCTTCTGCTGCAGGTCACAGATCCCTCTTCTGGACAAATCCCCAGACAAAGCCTGATAGTGCTAAAACCCTGTGGTTGAAAAACCACAGGCACCAGGAAACCTAAGCTTCAGACAGCCTGTTCTCAGCCAGCAGACCAGCATTAAGGGAAGGCTGGTGAAGGCTTTCCTGGAAGGCATGTCTTCATTTTTGTGTGTGAAGAAATCTCTGGCAGAATTTCAAGGAGGTAATTTATGTATAGGGCTTTGATTTTTCTTTTTACTCCATGTCCCCATCTTGTGGTACCATCAACCTGCTTCAGCAGTCATGCCTCTCCTGGTGACCATGGAGGCTCTGAATGCCCCTGCTCCCGCCCTGTCCCTGCTTCTGCCCCAATATAACCAACCCTACTGCAGGACTTCTGGCTGGGCCAAGGAAGAACCACAGCTTTAGAAACAGTCTGGGATTTTTAATTATTTTGGGTTTAATGTGAAATCCCCACTACTGCCAAGCAGAGCCAGCAAGAGGGTGCTGCTGGAATTTAGTAGGATGGGAGCAGGTGCTCAGTTCAACCTTTTATTCCTCTTTTGGGCCACCTTACTGACCACACATGCAGCAAGGCAAGTGGTGAGGAGCAGCCTCACTCTACTACTGTCCCTCAGTTTCAAGACAGACTTGTGGCTCACAGAGGTACAAACCTGTGGAGGGGCTGCAATGCCTACATCCACTCTCCCCGCTACTGCTTTTGGCTTTCGGGTGGATGGTCTTGCCCTGGTGACCTGCAGCAAGCACAATGTGTTTGGGTGTAGCTGTGGATAGGGCAGCGGCCAATGATGGGGTTATCTGACTGCATTGCTACCATTTGCTGAGTTGAGAGTCCAGAGATAATTCTCTGAAAAGCACTGAGGGTTCAATAGACCTATCTTCTGTATATTTTGCATTGAGAGTAGTGCTTGGAAACAGAACGAGCAGGAAGAAAATAACCCAGATTGGTACATGTCACTCAAAAACATTTGCTCTCCCAGAGATAGGCACAGACAGAGCTGAACCTAAGTTCTGCTAAAATGATTTCTCTGTAAGTTCTCTGACCCTACAAACGAGCATTCCATACTAAAAAGTCCTAGCTGGGAAGAACAGAAGAGTAAAACCATCATTATAAAGAACCAACAGTAATAAGTAATAATTTCGTTTCCAGGAATTAGTCCCTAGACCTCAGTAGCAAACACTGAGGATGGATGATGGCTGGTTTTGGAAATGGTAAAAGATGGCTATAAGCTGCTGGGTTAATGGTCAGGCTTGATGATCTTAAAGGTCTCTTTCAACCAAAATGATTCTATTCTTAGGTAACAAACACTGAAATACTGAATGGTTTTCAAAGCAATATGGGACAAAGAGAGCCCAAAGAAATTAACTGTGGAAATGAAAGTAGGTTGTGGGAGCCCATCTCAGCCTGGCCTCTGTGGAAAGCAGAGCTGGGAGAATGCCACCAAGTGTGAACAAAAAGGTGAGAACAATCAGCTGATGGCTCTGCTCAGGTGATGGGACAAACTACTGTCAGGCAAAATAAAGCTAAGCCAAGCCCTTTTTTTAAAGATAAAGCTTTAAATGTTAATAGCTTGGGCTGTGGCACAGCCTTGTATATCTTTCTTTGAAAACATATCCTAAAAATCTAATTAGCATGTATTATACTGTGGCTATTATTAATGAATCTACCTTTCCTGAAGTAGAATATTTCTGATTTATGGGAGGGGTTTTTTTGTTTTACAGTGTTTCACCCGAGGCATAACAATTGCTATATGTCTGGAAAGCCTGTAAATGACAAAAGCACAGCAATGTAAGTTCTGTTGAAAGATTTAAGCCTATAGTTCCAAGTGCAGTTTTCTTGGCAGCAAACAAGGACTTAACTACCTTAGAGATATTTGCCCTTAATTGTGGAGGAATGGCATCACAGCTGCAAAAATGTTTGACCCTCAGAATTGTTTGTTTTACACATTAGCATCTTGTTGAGACACTGATTACAAGGAGAGGTGGCCAGAGGGGTACCTGTGGTGTGGCTGCCTTGGTTGGAGGACAAGTAGAAGCATGTCAGTTCAGCTGAACCTAGCCTCACAAGGTCTCTAGGATCTCTAAATAGTTTTGTTTCTGAGTCGCTAAAAGTCTTCAGTGTGGTAACATAATGTTACAGAGCAGCTATCTGTACCTTAGCTGAGAAGGAGAAAAGTTTAAGGTAATCACAAACTGATAAAGCTGGGGAGCAACTATGGGGGATGATGGAGGCTAGTCATGTCCTTTCACAGGGAATAATGATTTGGGTCATGTTTTTTTCCCTCATCTTTCCTTAGGCATCCAGGATTTTGATGTTTGGTGCTGGTGTCCTAGGAGCAGCTCTGTAAGTATAACTGCATTGGGATCAAGGGGGAGGGTATTTTGATTTTTGCCTGAGCAGCTCAAGAGCTGTAGTCTGTTACCTATACCACTAGAACTCTTGTGATAAAATAAATATACCTGGGGGGAGGGTGGAATTCTGTTTTCTCAGCTTGCTTTTTATACTAGGAAAAAAATGAGCAGCTCTGTCTACGTTTTCTGGAAAGGCATTATAGGAATTAACATGGGTAAAATCTTAAGAACAGTGTCACTTCTCTAATTATGAATGCTTCAAACCTTGTTTGTCAGAAAGCTGTGCTGGACTTTCCAAGACCTGATATGCAGCCATGGCTGCTGCCTTCTCCCCAGGAGCTGCCTCTCCCACCAGTCACTACCAGCATGGTGGCAGTTTGATGAGCTTCTCAAGGCTGGCCACTTTAAATCACCAGCTAGTCATAACAAGTGCTCAGCAGGCTGTCCTTGCCCCTTCTGCCTCCTCCTATTCTCCAGCCAGGAATCCTAATTTACTCAGCTGTCTTTAAGCACAGATCTGATGCAGTATGGTCAGTAAGGTATTTGTCATCCCCAACTTTCTTTATTCAAGTAGAATGGCTGAAAAATAGCAAATGCAACACTGCACCTGGTGGGGCCCAGCATTGTAGAAATCCTTTTCTGAAGGCTGGAGATGGTTGGGCTCTATTTTAGTGTAAATTAAATAAGTTCTTTACAGAGGAAACTGTTCTTTTCCTTGTCAATCACTGCCTTCTGCCAAGTGCTCGGCTTTCATTCCAGATCTGTTCACAATCAGCCCTGTCTCAAATTTATTCTGTATAAATCAGGATGCTGTAATTGGACTTCTCCAAGTCTGCACTGCTTTGTCTTAAAGTACCCCAAGTGTCTTACCCAGGCTTCGATTACTTCTCTGACAGACTACAGGCATCCTGCTTGTTTGTTTATTAAGCTGCTTCTTATCTCAGTTGTAGTCTTAAGAAACTCCATCATTTCAGATGCACAGCTCCAGTAATTAGGCTTCCAGCTTTTCTGGTCTGGCTGGTGATACCTTAGCCTTTATAAATTTTACCAAAAAAAGAGGTGTAAGAAAGAAAACATTATCAGTGGTAGCTGTCAGCAGTGTAAGATAAGAACTCTGGTCATAGAGGTGATGTTGAATCCTGTAAAGCTGGGGTATTAAGCAGTTCGAAAAAGGTGCTAACACAGGGCCAGAAAGAAAAAATAAAATCAGACAGTGTACCTTCTCACAAAAATTGCCTTTTTCTGTAGTTAGCCTATACCAGTTACATACTCACTAGGAAGATGAGCTTGACTTGGGGTTGCAGGTGTACATCTGAATCTTCAACAAATGGCAAGATGAACATGCCACTGACAGGCTACTAAAGCTCAAATATTCTGATTTTTCACCTGCAATAATACCTGAAGTTAGGAAAAGATTGAGGGTTTTTAAATGCCATTTTTACCCTGGAGAAGGGAGCCTGAGTTGAATGCACTGCAAATTAGAAATATTTTAATTATGCATTCCCACTGGTGAGCACACATAACAGCAACAAATATTTATCCAGGTGGATGAACACAAGAATCAGTTTCGGTCTTAAGCTGTCACCGCTACAGGCCTATCACATATTTCACTGGTGAGTCTTGCTGACCTTCCATCTCCCTTGCTGAAAGCAAGTCACTTGTCAGGCTGTGCCAAGCACATGGGACACTGGAGCCAATCCATCTGCTGGCCTTTCGCAGGGGAAAAATGTGGGGCCCTTTTTGTGGAGGTCAGCAATTCTGCCAGGATCTTGTATGATGGGAGGCACTACAGGAGCCTGACAAAAGGTTAGATCAGACACTTGCATGGCACTATTTTAATTACTCAATAGGATAGTGCAGGGTGTTGCTTGCCAGTGCTGCTGCTTATTTAGGTGCCCTTAAATGTTGTTCAAGCAGGAAGGAATTCTAATAAATTTTTGTCAAGCGGTGAACATGGGTAGAGTGCTGTGTCATAGAATAGGAAGGTTTTAAACAAATTTCAGTCTTTTTGGAACACAGTTCAGCTTCCTTCCTTTGAAATCCTCTAGGGGGATTCACTCTGCACTCAGTGTTAAGGGTTGGGGATTTTTTCCCCTTTGGCAGAGCCTTGAATGCCTTCATTTTTCAAATAGAAAGGCTGATCCTCTAACACACATGAGGAAGCTGGCTCATAGGCATGACCATAGGCCAGCAGGGAAAACTGGCCTTTATGTGCAGAGTCTGAGACTCAAAAAGCATGACTTGCATACTTAGCTTCTGTCCTCTTGACAAGTAGCTGGTTTCTGTAGTAAGATGAACTTTAGCTGATATAATTTTAAAGTTAAATCCTGAAAAATTCTGGAAGAAGGCAGATGACATTCACTTGTTAAAAATGCAGTGGGATATTATGGAAGGGCTTTCTGAGAATGATGATCGTATTGGGAGCAAAACTGCATCAGAGCTAATCTGCCAGAGAAATTTCAGCACAAGTTTTTGGTGCCTGCTTTTCAGGTGCAAAAAATGCACATGTGATAGCAAGCTTCTTCAGGCCCAGAACAATGGGCATTTAAAATTGACTGAGAGTTACAGAGTTATGAATTAAAGTATATATGCACAAATTGTTTCCTTCACCTGATTCTTCATACAAAGAGTAGGGACCATGGATGCCTGGTGAGCTTTCTTTCTTGAAAGCTGCAGGAGACTTTGCAAAAGGCAATGCTAATGGTGGCCTACCCAGCCTTTCTCCTTGCTCCAAAGCAAGAGCACTGGCCTTGGCATGCAAACTAGTAGCTTTAAAAACAAAACAAAACAAAGCCCAAACCAGCACAACATCAGCAACATAATTCAGAACCCTCTCCATTGCTCATGTCTTTATAAGGTATCTCAGGAAAGACTTGCAGGGTGCAGGGTCTCAAATGCCTGAAAGCTGGGAAAAGCTGGAGGGGATGGCTGTTTGCATGTGGCAGCAGCCAAACATGCTCTGTGCAACTTGTCCCCCATGGCCTGGCAGGAAGGGCAGTGGCCCCTCTTCTTAGCCTTTCTCTGGGTTTACTGCTTTGAAGATGAAATTAATAAGATCTGTCATAAAAATATGCACATTGACCATCCCTGTTAATAATTGACTTAACGAGGATCTAACCACCTCTAGCTCATCCCAGAGAAGTTAATTGAGAGGATTGTGTTTGTAATCTGCTCTGTGAGCTGCCAAGCCACAGATTGATTGATTGATTTTGGTCTCTCGGAGCAAAATAACAACCTCCTGAGACAGACTTTGGCAGTTTCCCAAAGAGAAAGTAAACAGCATGAGGAAACAGGGGCAGTGGAGGGGGGGAAGGATTCTTCATGGTGTTTAAAAGTGGGTTGCTTAATCCTGTTTCCTAGAAAATACAAACTAGTAAATGTCAAACTTTTAGGTATGTTTCAGCTTCTGTGAAGATGTTGGTTTTATGAGGAAACGTGTCTTTTTGTATAGATGATGGATGGCAAAGTGGGGTTTTTTGCTGAGATTTAACATTTCTTCACATAAAGAGTTGTTAAGCATTGGAACAAGCTGCCCAGGGAAGTGATTGAGTCATCATCCCTGAAGGCATTCAAACATAGATGTGGTACTTACAGACATGTTTTAGTGGCATAGTAGTGATAGGCTGGTGTTTGAACTTGGTCATCTTAGAGATCTTTTCCAACCATAATGATTCTATGATTTTGTGCCAAGCCAGACTAAGTATACCTACGGTTCTTTTGGTTAGTATGTTTTATATGTAGTAAATCTAAGCACAAGATAGCTAATAGACTTACTTTTCAATATTTTTTTTTCATTTTGAAACAGAAGTTTAATTCCTTGGAAAAATTGTAATTCTTTCCTGTGGCAAATAGAGTCTGATGTAGGTGCCAATCCCACAAGGCTGGGTATGTACTTTTTCTGTTCCTGAATCGTAGCCAATCCTCCCTACAATTCAAAGGAATACATTTATTGCACCCACTGTTTTCAGCATGGGCAACATTCACATTAGTATAATAAAACATTTCTTCTGGGTGAGCAGACTGCCTTCATAGACTTCTTTTCCTTTTTGCTTCATATACAAGTTAAGTGTTTTTACTATTTAAACCACTGAGCTATGTATGAATTTTCTTTGAACTTACATTTCTTTCATTATCTACCTTGCCCTGTTCAGCTTCCTGGGAACCAGAGCCAGGAAGCCTGCCAGAGAAGTCCAATATCTGGGGGTGATATGAGATTACAGCCCAAATCTAATAAGGATAGATTAGGTTTTTTTCTCATTTAGCCATGAACACTGGTGGAAGAACAAGATATTAAATCACACTTCTTAAATTGTACCTGTATTCTGAGCAGCTGGAGAGCTATACTGATCCCCAGCCCTGATACTTTCTCTTGCATCCTAAAAGACCAAGGCCAAGACTTTCCCGAAGCACTGCAAGCCAAATATGTCTCTGGCATATTCAGGTAAATCACTGAAATGAGCCTGAAATTATTTTGATTCAGCCTCCTGCAAACAGATCCTGTGGCACTTCTAAACTTATTTTTTCATGTGACTCTCTGGTGGGCTTTTTTTAACTCCTTGACAAGCTCTTTGCTGCACAGTAGCATATTCAGGAAATACACTGTGTGAGTCAGTGCAATTTTAAAGGGAGAAAGGATGACTGGTAATGGCTGTGACTGCCTTAGTTTGCATGATGTTTACTGCTTCAGCTGCTGTGCAGCTGAGCAGGGGGTAGGGGAGAGAAGTGTCCTCTGGAGAGTCTGATTCACAACAATCCAACTTGGTTCAGTTCTGTAACGAGAGATTTTTCCTTATTTGCAATTAAAATGTCAGATAATATTAGAAGTATTTGATCTGTGCTCAGTCACAGTGCAATTCTCCAGCTTACTGACTTAAAGGAAAGTCTTGCAAGAAGCTTTTTTTTAACTTTTTTTTTTTAATCCAATTACAGTAACAGACTGAAATTAATTTACTGAATCATTGATTTTTCCAAGGGGCAGAAGGTGGCTTCAGCCTTTTGGGAAATAAGACTTGGGGAACACAAGCAGTTCCTTTTGTCTGCATGGTGGTACTCTCTTTGAGTGACATAGTCTGGAAGTGCCCAGGTGCCACCCACCTGTCAACTTGGGCAGTGCTCTGGTTAGGCCCTTAGACCCACTGAGCCAACACATATTCATTTCAAAAATGGAGGCAATCATGCAAAATAGAAGTCATCTGCTCTGGTAGAGGTCTCAATTTGTTTCATTTTCATTAGCAGCATTACTAAGTTTAATCAGCTGTGGAGAGGTTAAAGCATATCCTTATTTCAGGCAGAAGGAAGAGTGGTGTTCCATCAAGTGGTGCCTGTATGTTGGTCAGTCATAAGCAGACTCCCAGGAATGGGCAGGTCACACATTAGTGACTGGGATGGAAATAGTATCTAGGACAAGGAGTCAAACTGGGAGGAGGGATGGAGGAGTTGATTACCAACCTACTCTTGTTTCATGATCAAATCTCCAGTCAAGGTGGCACTCGGGGACAATTTTCATGACTCTCCTCCACTTTGGACAGCAAATGTGTAATCAGTGACTCTTTTAAATCCGCACTGGTAGGGATATAATATTTCACTGAAACAAGAAACAGCAGTTCAGGCCTTTCCTAGTCTTGCTTCAGGAGCTGACAGTCTCAGCTAGAAAATTAGTATCTATTTTACATGGGCAGGGACCCTTACCAACAACCAAAAGCTAGAAATCTTTCTTTATTTTAGCAGTGCTTGAAACTTCAGGAACTTATATTGAATGCTGAAAGAGGTGTTATCTGTTGAAAGCTAATTCCCCATCCTTTTCTTCAGCTCTGTAGCCAAGAGTGCTCTGGAAGGAGGTCAATGTTCAGCACACGTTGCCACGCTAACAAGTCCTCTCAGGCTCCTTAAGGCAGGTTCACATTATGCCTTTGAGCACGGAGTGAACCAAAAGGATCCACATCTGAAGTAGCTAAATGTTACTCTTCTTATGGTCTGGAAAATTTCATTATGCAGAAATATCTTAGAAGTTTCCTATTCTCCATTTTACCTCCTAGCTACTTGCGTGCTATATTTATCCTATCTAACTGCAGGTAGTTAAGTCTACTGAGATACCCAGATTTAGGAATGCTCTTGCCCTACCCTGCCCTGGTATAAGGTGCACTCAGTTCTATGTCTTCTTCTAGAGGTGACCCTTCTCTTTTCAGGACCTAGATAAGGCATCCTGCTCTGCAAGGCTCCAGGCTAGAGCCCTTTAGGGATCCAAACACAGGCTGCACTGAGGTACAGTTTCTTCTCTGCAGAGTCAGGCTCAACATGGAAAATAACCTCTGCTCTACTTTTCTTGTTTGTACTTCACCACCTTTTCTGAAGAGACATGGAATTAGGGTGTAGTGGACAATTTAATACATGACAGATGTGATGGGAGAGATATCTCACTTTTCCTTAGTTGCTTCTGACATGCTGATAGCATGGAAGTTATTTATAGAGCTACAAAGATACTATGTGCAAACAAACTTGTTAATATCCAAAGCTTTCAGAGTATTCTGTAAAAAAAAAAAAAGAAATCCAAATTATGGTTCTCAATGTCACTATAACTTGGCTTTTATTGCTGTAAATTTTTTGATTTTTTTATAATGGAAAGGCAACTGCTGCCCTCAGATTGTCACTGCTACTTGTATCTGAAGTTAACTTTCACACCTTTAATCTTTTCTATTTGATGTATTTCTTCAGTGGTGAATTCTAACCAGTCTGTTGTGTTGAGCTCTGGCCAAGAGACTGTGTGTCTGTGAGAAAGTATTTGCATACAACAGTATGAAGGAATTTAAATTAATCAGGGAACAAAATCCATTAGATATACTCTGCCCAGAAAAATGAGCTGTACAGTCCATCTAAGTTTACAGCATTTTGGATGTGAAACTAAGCTTTTGATTTCTAATCGAATGGTCTGTTGCTTGTGTTAATAACTCCCTCTTTCATGCAGATCTCAAGATAAAGCCCCATAAGCTCAGCAAAAGAAAGACATGAATCTGCTGGAGTGGGGTCCAGAGGAGGGCCACAAAAATGATCAGAGGTCTGGAAGACTTCTCCTATGAAGAAAGGCTGAGGGAGCCAGGGTTGTTCTGCCTGGACAAGAGAAGGCTCTGGGGAGACCTTATTGTGACCTTTCAGTAATTAAATGGGGGCCATAAGAAAGATGGAGAGGGACTCTTTAGCAGGAACTCTTGTGACAGGACAAAGGGTAATGGTTTTAAACTAACAGTAGGTAAATTCCAACAGTTCTGTTCTGACTAAATAGAAGCAAGAAATTTTTTATTATGAGGGTGATGAAACACTGGAACAGGTTGCCCACAGAGGGGATGGATGCCCCATCCTTAGAAAGATTCAAGGTCAGATCAGAAGAGGCTCTGAGCAACCTGATCTTGTTAAAGATGTCCCTGCTTGCTGCAGGGAGGGGTTGGAATAGGTGACCTATAAAGGTCAGTTCCAACCCAGACCTTTCTGTTGTTCTATGACTAAGCTGTGTTTATGAAAAGCCCTTTCTCAAGCAGACTCCTGTTCTCTCTTGCTGGCAGTACTCCCCAAAGCTGTTCCAAACACTGTCTCTAAAGCTCCTGCCAAAGTGACCAAGGGATGATATTATGGCCCTTCTGGGAGGCTTCAGTGGAAGCTTCAGCCTTGTCGTCTAACATGAGCAGATATTTCTCAACACTGGCAGCTTGTTATCCTTTCCTAATAAATTACATTTTTAAAGCTATGAGTGCCTTTACATCTTGTTACATAGTTACTAACCTACTTCAAAACATTTTCTTACAAAACCTTGAAGATGAGTAATACCCGTGAAAAGACTTTAGCTGTGGCTGTGCTAAACAGTTCATGCTGTAGCTGGAAAAGAGGAAGCAACGAGAGAAAGCAGGTCTGGTTTTACATGTACCTCCCATTTTATTTAGAAAATAATGAGTCTGTAGAGTCTTTAATTTTTTTGGAAATGTCTGGCTGTTTTTCACACAGTCATTTTTTATTGGTTTATAATTGTTAGGACAACATGCTTCATATCTGGTTTGTTTTATTCATGGGTCACACTTTTAATACACTGTTTTTATCAGTAACACGTGCTTTACACACTCTATGTTCAACAGCTTGCCCAGATGGACCATCATTGATCAGAAATGGCATTAAACAGGAAGCAGAAGACCACCGGGACCCGTGGCTGGAATGACAGAGAAGGTAAGGGAGGTGATTCCATTTATCCCCCAAAATATGCTCTCTTTCTCTGAAACAAGAACTCCAAGGTTAGGCTGCTTAATTAGACTACTGCCAGATTTTGCAGTCCTTTTCTTATAACACAGAAATGGAGATTCAGAGATGTGCACACAGATGAACTTGGCATTAGACCACTCCTCATGATCCTCCTGCTTTCCCAAAAGGCAGCTCTTGTCTTATCTGAAATTCTGTGTAAACACAGAGAGGTCACAAAGAGATTTTGCTCACAGATAGTAAGAAGAGAGGCTTTAAAGGCTGCAGGGTTTGCCTACCTATTCATTTTGACTAGTAGTTTCAGGCAAGGCCACTTAAAAGCAAGTTCCCTACTTACAAAGGGAAGAAAGCAGTATTTAACAGGATGAGCAAAGATTTGAGCCACCATCCCAAAGGATGAGCCATCATCTATTTGGGTTTGGACTCAAAATGTCTGTAGGATGTAATGGCAAATGAATGGCAAACACTTGTAGAAAGGGCCATTTTGAATTCTGCTAGTATCAGCACTGAGAGCAGAAACAGTGGACCTGGAGAAGGTGATGGAGCACCACCAGTACCAGGCCAGGCTAAGCTGGAGCAGGGAGTCAGATAGCGCTGAGTTGTTCCTGGTTTCCTCCCATCCTCCAAGCTCTCTGTAAGGGAGTGAGTATGAAAAGTCTGTTTAGATCTTTAAACACCTTTCAGCTGGAAAGATAGCTGTTGTAAGGGCAGTGTGTACTCCTTGCTGTGCTGCTTAAACTTTCTGGCTGAAAGCAGGGCTGCATTATATCAAACATAGTGTGTGAACATACATGTGTAGCTGTGAAAGAGGAGGAAGAGAAGGAAGCAGGAGAGAGGTAGAGAGGTATAGGAGCTAACAGTGGGAAGGGGAGACAGAGGAAGCAGAGAATTGCTGAAAAAGCCCAGTGGGGATCCCACCACTACCTCAATGCTCTACCTCCTGCTATGCTGCACCCCCACAGCCCGTGCCAGTCATCCACCCCACCATGGAGTGCCATGGGCAAGGTTGCCTGCCAGCTACAGTCATTAGTACAATTTTCAAAGAAGTTCCAAACCAAACGCAATGACAAAGTGAGAGTTTCTGTGCCAAGTGCCAAGCAAACCTGAAAGGTTAGTTTACTCTTTAATGAAATTCCTGCTTCAAAGTCTCCATCTCTTTTTCACTAGGGAGCAGTACTTTCTTTAAGCAATGTTTAGAGGACACCAGTCTGCAAGGGTAATCATCCTCGCCTCTGGCAGAAAGAGCTCGTGCTCTAGCATTTCTGAAAAGGCTCTCTTTGTGAATAATTGAATTTGTCTCTGGAGTTCAAGATTCTTTTTTCTGTGGGACTGACTGCAGCTCTGCTTCTTCCTTAGGTGCATCTTACTGTAATTGAGGCAGAAAAAGGTTTTTGCAGTCAAGGTTTTTGTGAGCATGACACACAATAGGAATGACTGCCATGGAACAAGTCATTTGTAATGTTGAAAATGCCTCCTCCAATAGTGAACAGATCTGCAGGAAATAATCAGAGGGTCCCCCCACTGCCACTCTTACCCAAGGGGAAGAAAATTAATGTCACATGAGGCAGCAGAGGCATCCTTGAGCAACGGGCAGAGCTCCGTGCTGCAGCATATTGTCAGGGCCCCATGCTGGTCAAAGCTCAGAGCCCATCAGTTCCTGACAGCCCTGCCACTGCCTGGGACACAGAGGAGGACCAGCCAGGCCAACTTCTTGTCCAGCCCAAAAGAAAATGCTGTGGTTCACATATCCCCCTGATAACATGTATTGCTTGCCTGGGCATAGCTTCTTTTCCTTTAAAACTCCAAGCCTTGCAGTTGTTTCTGGGTCTCTCTGGAAAGGCATGTGTAGCATGATGGAAAAACCTGTTCATTCTGATTCTGAGACAAACATCCATGCAGCTACCCCACCAAGGAAAAGCCCATAACAGATAGGTCCTCTCTCCAGCTACCTATGAGGCCACCACACCAAGCATGTTTCAGTGCATGCTCTCATGCCCACCATCTGTAACCTGGTGTTAACATCTTGCTCTGGCACCTCCAACCTGCATGTCAGGAACTTTTCAGGAAAAGAGTGGTGGAGGAGGAACCTCTCATAATAATTTGCACGTTGTGAGCAGGACCTGGTGGCTGGCTCCAGGGAAGAGACAGCTCCCTGGCAGTGGACTGAGGTAAATGGTGTCTCTCAGAAGTGCTTTTTGATGTCATATGAAGAGGCAGGGCTTAGCTGTTCACACACATCAGTGTCAGCACCTGGGTGAATGCCTGATTCAGACTTTGGACTTAATGTAGGAATTGAGGCAAAACACAGCTCTGAATTGAATAAAAATCCATCAGGCTCTGAAGTTTCTTTCTTGTCTGTCTTTCATCACTAACCCCAGCAACAATGCTGGTTGGCTGCATTCAGCCAACACTATGTAATATGGCAGCAGTATATTTTTAGGATGTTATTTTAAGGGAGGAAACAAATTCTAAGGGTAAGACATAGTGATCTAGTAACTCAAACAAACTGCTCAGGGATTTCTGTGGCTTTTGAATACACCACACAGCACTTGGTCTGTGTTGTTGAATTGTGATGTTAGTTTCAGATCAATAAAAAGGCTCATTTGAGACTGTTTTTTTCCCCATGTTACACAGAATACATTCTCTCATGGTATAAGGCTTACATGAAGTGATCAGCAGGAGAAGCTAAGGTAACTGCACTCAAGAATGAAAACCTAAATTCTAGATTGAAATCCAGCTTTCTTGGACTCTAGTGTCTTTGTGGTCTCTGCTTTAAACTGGAAACCAGAGAATAATTCTTTAATATTTTTACTCCCTTTTGTGGCTGTCAGTTACAATGGTTTGAATATTCTGGTCATCCTCAACTTCAGGACTTCTTGATCCTCCAAGATATGTCTTTGTCAGGCTTCTGAACAACAAGCAGAGATTTCATCCCCAGAGAACACTCTCTTGGCAGACATCCAGTGCATTTACCACAACTGTTTTTAGTGTTTCCTCAGGTAGGGGAGCAATGCAAGCAAAGAAAAAAAGGAAAAGCATTCATCCTCCAAGACTTGTCTGGAGGCTTGACCAGAGCCTGGCCACTATCATTAGCAGTTCCAGCTGGAGACCTTTACCTGCTTAAATGTACTACCAAAAGGTTTCATATGCACAAATTAGGGAAGTGGTATAGATGTTGTTTGAATCTAGTAGGGCATAAAATAGAGAAATGACTAGTGAGGTCTTTCTGTGTTTTCCTTAACCCTGTGCTTTGTGTGCTGGAGCTATGGGGAACTCCATGCTCAGCAAAAGTAGACATTTGGGAAGGAAATGGAAAAGAGTCAGGAAGAAATTGGAGATGGTGGCTGTCAGTTTCTGTAGGTCTTGTCTGAACAGCAGAGAGGGGTGCCATAAAAAGAAGCATCTGACAAAAGTACCCAGGTCTCTAGGAGTTATTTCAGAAAAAAACATATCAGGACCCAAATCACCCAAGGATGAACCAGTTACCCAAGGGAGTGTACTGCTGGCAGAGAGAGGTACTGGTTTATTGGACTGTGTCGTCCAGGCCACTTGCTTTCTCTTCCCTTATGGGTGAGCTAGAATCAGATCTCTCCTACAGCCCAAACAGTGGGTTGTCCTTGGGCCCCCAGGGAGGGAGCTATCAGGGGCAGCTAGCCTTCTGCCCAGCTGTGCCTCCAAATGCCCATTTCACATCAGGAAGAGCCAGCAGATAATGTATGTCCACACTGTGTACATGAGGTGTTCTGCTCAGCTTTTTTGTTTTGGGGAAACAAGTGTGATAAGCGAGAACTCAAATCTGTTTCTTTCTGAAAATCTGCCAACAGCAGGTCCAATTTGCATAAGAATTGCATTTGATGAGACGATTTTCTGACAGGTGTATGCCTAGTTTATGGAAATGCAGTGTGCTTCAAGGACAATTTGGAAGGATTTATAAGTGACCTGCAATAAACACAGGTCATGGGATTGGCAGGAACCACATGTTTCTGCCTGAGGGTGTTGCCATTACCAAAGCTACCAGCTGAACTGATTGAGGTACAGGTTACAAAGTGATGTTGTCACATGCAATGCAGTAAGTCTTCATCCTGCAGAAAATAATTAAAGGTTTCCTTCTCAGGAAAAAGAAGAAAAAAAAAAATCTGGAAAAATCTCAACTGACTGTGTTTTAATTTAGGGAGATTTGTTTTGTTATTTTGCTGATTTTTTTAAACAATAGTGTGGAAATAGTGTACCTGAGCTATTTCGGACTAACATGTTAGGGAAATGAAACAGGGGGGAAAGTCAACTTTTTTATATGCTGTGTACGATATATTCAACCTTAGACACCCAACAACTTTTTGAGAGAATGTAAACCACTAGACTGCTTGCTTGGAATTTTGCTGAAAAGTGGGGGTGGGGGCGGAGTCTTCAACATGGGCTTAGTATAGGTGATGTTTTCAACATAAAGGTTTCACAGGATATACTAATGTTATTGCTCTGGCAGGAAACTGAGGCTTTCACATTTAATGAAGCATCTCGTTGAGGTCACGCTAAAATGATGAGCATGACTCTGATGCACATCTGCCTGTCTGCACAAGGCACGTCATTTTGATTTCCTTTTCTGAGACACTGCTGGGGAGCAGGCCAAGAGAGCTACATATTTACCAAAACTTCATCAAGTGAAGATGGAAAAAAGGTGGCTCTTCTTCCTCTTTTGTTTGCTCTTGTTGCACAGTATTGCAAGTAAGTGTGTCAGCCTTGACTCAGCTTATGACAGAGGGTGGCTAGGGGAGCAGTGGCATGTGCAAGGACAAGTAGTAGCTACTGTTAACAATCTTCTGTTTCCTGACAACTTTCTAATAACTCTAATTATAATATTACAACTAGTAAGGAGTAAGTGGCTTGTGCTGACTAGCAGATTAGTTTGCTGAAACTGTTTAACCTGTTTTCATCAGAATAACATGGAGATGAGCTCACTTGTATTTAGGAAAATGTGTTCATCTCCAATGAACAGAAAAGAAAACTGATTTCAAAGAGTAGTTAAAAAATATCTTTCATTCTGTTTGACACATATCTGTATATGCAGAGGGACAAAGAGCTGAAACACTTGAAGCCATGGATAAATTGTACAGCTGCAACCCCTTAAACAGATTCTTCCTTTCCTCTTCCCCATCCAGCCTTACCTGCTGCATTAAAAGTTTGAGAAACAAGTTTGCCATTGGGAGTAAAACTTTCAGAAAATTTGAGTAAGGATAAGTACATCCCCATCAGAGTGAGTTAAAATCAAAAACAATCTGAGGAAAACTGAGAAAAAGCCTGATGCTCACAACCTCCTCCATCCACCTGACTCCTAACAAACGGACCGTGCTGAGTGCAGGAGCACTTATTACCAGCAAGGGAGAAGAATTTTGTAGAATACACTTTTATCCAGTTAAGAAAAGAAAAAGTTCCTGTGTTTGACCTGCATAGTAAGATGTAGCTCAAATTCTGGCATAGACTGTTCCTATTTTCTACATCCCTGAGGCAAACTAGATTTTAAAAGAAAGTATTTCATATATGTATTCATAGAAAATGAAAGTTCTATTTTCTCAATATGCAAAGAAAGAACTAGAAGCCTCAAGATATCCACATGTATGAAAGCAATACTATTTAGGAAAAAATTAGTTGGGTTTTTTTTTCTCCTTTAGTGAGGATGAAAGTGGACACCACCATGCCCTTTGTGGAGGTCAGACATCTAAATGTCTGGAAGTTACTCTATTAAATTTCAAATGGAGCACAAGTATGGGCTGATGGACATAATTTGATTTGGAAAAATAAAATTGGCATAAAATGAGACAACTTATATTGAGATGCTAAGAAAAAGAACACTTTTGTATGAAGGGGTTTCAGTTAAATTAACCTAACCCACGAGGCTACTAACAAATAATGCAAATTAAAGTGTTGTTTCTACATATGTAAAATTTTCATCTTAATGTAAAATATTCCAGTAATTCCTGGTAGATATTTCTGACATGGTCTTTTGACCTTATACAGTATCAGTATGAATATGAGAGACAACTTACTAGGTGTCTCTTGCCTCCTAGTCTGATCATAAGATTGCTACTAACTTTTTACTTAACTTCTACTGATGCAAAATTTGCAGTGAAATCAGTGAGCATTTGCTATAATAAGCTCCTTGGACCAACAAAATTAGCTTTCAGTAAGTTTTCTCACAGCACTTTTCACTCAGGCTTATTTTTATTTACCCTCCTACATCATCCCATCTCTTTGAAGTCAATTAAAAGATGAAAAGAGCATGCACAGTAATAAGATTAATGTTGGTCATGGCCATTCAGTAGCTTTGTTCTCCAAGCACCTATTCTCTACATGTCCACATCACACTTCAGTGATTAGGTACCAAATCTCAGCCAGCTCTGTGGGGATGTGAGGCTCTGCCCTTTTCATTTCCTGACAAACCGGAGTTGTGAGTGCACCAGGTCCCTTTCTCTTGCCCAGCTGAGCTGGCAGAACATGAGGCACAGTGGTCCCCTGTAGGCATTGTCAAGGCTGCCTGGCCTCTGGCAGGGCATCCCCTGGCTCAGGCACCCGAGAGCCCCGTACCACATGGCAAAGCAGATGTCAAAACAAAGAAATTGGTACCCACTTTTTTCAAACAAAAAAGGTGAACAACCTGTACTTGCTACTGTGTGGAGAGTCAGCATTATGACTGGTGAGACTATTGGCAAGTTCCCAAAGATGATTTGCAGTGATGTTTTGTTACGTGGGGATGATAAAACCCAGTGGAGATGGGGAGTGAAAAGTCCCTACCTCAAAACATCTGCACAAACTCATTTTTAATGGGAACAGGCATGCCTTTCTGAAAAAGAGTCTTTCTGTGTATGGCTCTGTAGATTTGCTTGAATATCAGTACAACTCCCCCATCCATAAATTCTTCATCTCCTTGACTTTGTCAAACTGCATACAGGGGTTTGGGGACTGCAAGCCTCTTGTTCATAGGAAGGAGACATGGAGAGAAATCAGTTTTACTACAGCAGCAACAAACCCAAGCAGTACAGGCTCCTGTTGAAAGCCCCTTCGTTCCATCGATCCATTACTCCTTTATATAGCACACTAAGGACAGCCAACATGCTTTATGAAATTAATTGAGGAAGAAGCCATACATGTGGGGGCAGCTCACTCTGATACTGAAATAGACACTCATTAAGCCAAGCAGGAGATGTTTAATAATGTGGAGGTAAAAAAACAGCTTTCTCTGCCAAAGCAGCAAAGGTAATGGACAGGTGAACAGTGGAGGGCAGAATTAGCCAGCAGGGATAACACATTTGTTCTTGGCAAAACGAGCTGGAGAACAACCGAGCCTAGCTTCTGCTTTATTTATTTCACTCGAAAGATTTCCATTTTCACAGGTGCTCTCAGAGCTTCCATTTCTTTCCTATGAGCGCAGTGGGAGCCCCCTGCCCTCTTCCAGGCAAATGTGCATTTGCTCTCCCAGCTCTCTCTCTCTCTTCACAGTCTGTACAGGTGGAAATCTGCTGGAAAGCTTCTTGCTGGAAAGCCTGTTGTTGCAGTTGTGGAGTCTCCATAGTTGTCTGTGGCTATGGCACCAAATCATGTCTAAGATGGCTTAGGAAAAAACTTTGTTTAAATATTACTTACATTGAAATTGGTCCTATTTGCTTTTAAGGTCAGCCTGAAGATGTTGTCACACAAACAAAAGTGGTCCACGCTTTTCCAGGTACTGATGTTACCTTGGTATGCTGCTTCCTAAAACCACACACCACCTACATAATACAGACACAGTGGTCCAAGAGAGATGACACTCACCTTACCAGAATAGCTGTTTATCACCCCATTTATGGCATCCATTACTTCACCTTTCCCGAGGCTTCTTACAACTTTTCAGTGTCCTTCAGCACGAGGAAGTGCTGTGACTGGGATGCTACAGAGGCTTTGTGTTCCCCTGAAGCAAATGCCACATCTGAGTGCAACCAGTGGGCTCTGCATCTGACAAACATTACCATCTCTCTCAGCGGGCAGTACGAATGCATTTTTGCTACTTACCCCTATGGGACAAAGGCTGCAAAAATTTAGCTTATTGTCAAGGCAGAAGGTAAGTGATTATGAAAAGGTTGGGGGGTTTTTTTGTAGCAGGGGTAGGAGTTGGTTGGAATATCAGGATAAGAGAACACTTGTTGGTTTTGTTGGTTGGTGATGGTGACTTGCTTGGGGTTTGCAGTGGTGCCACTGAATGCTGCTGCCTACTCATTTTCCTATTTACCAACCAATCTTTAGCTGTTGCTATCCAGTTTATGATTAGAAAACCTATTTGTTTGAGGAATACCTAGTTAGACAGAAAGGCAAAAAAAGGTTGTGAGATGGGTAGTTTCCACATTTTTGTTCTGGAGAAGCATGCTGCAGAGAAGACTGGACAAGCAGCTCAGGATATGGTGGGACTGAGGATACTGGATCTTCAAAGAACTTTATGATGCTGCTATGGACATGCAGCACTGGGCATCAGAAAGAGAAAACACCCTTGTCTGATTGAGGCTGAGGGCTGGCATCTGGAGGTCATGCTGTGTGTTAGCTCAGTGAAGGGATATGTGTACCTCCCTTCAAAAACAAACTGCAGTGAAAGCAGGGGATTGCTTAGGACACAAGCTGGAAAATAATATGACTGCTCTTGGTAAGTAAGCCTCAAAGGAGAGTTATGAGCTCCATGGAGGATATTTAAATCATCCTGGCAAAGGAACAAATGAGTTTAAGTAGGACATAAATGGATTTGACTACAAGTTAAACAACAGTGGCAGCCATTAGTTCAGCAACTTTGGGAACAGTTGTTTAATGCCAACAGTGAGGGGAAAAGTTCAAACTGCTGGGGAGATGGAGCTGAGTAGGGATGTTGGGCAAGCTTGTTGTTGTGCACATGAGGGACTGGATTTGATAACGCCAGAAACCTCCCTGAGCCAGGTTTCTGTTAACAAGCCAAGAAGGATTAAAGTAAATACAAAATTCAGTTCAGAGATGCAAGGCCAACATGCTCCTTATGCTTTTGCCCAGGGCTGTATGTAGGTAAAGCACATGTTCAAGGGCTAAGAGCAGGGTGGGTGCAGGTGGTGTTAGGGGTAGCAGAGGGCAGAAGTAGTCCCACTGCTTCAATAGTCCCTGTGCTGGATCACATTGGTCTTGCAGCAGGAGGAGGTTCTGTACAAGCCTCACACACATCCACATTCAACATAAGCTACCTCCTTGCTCCCTGATGGCCCCTACGTGGCAGTGGCTCCTAGCATTTCGCAAGCCTACCTACCCAGGATTGACAAACACAGAAGACCTTAGTCAACAGGCTGTTAATGGAGATCAGAATCCAAGAAGAGGGGAAGATAAAGCAGCTGGGACACGACTGTGAGAACGGGCAAAGGCTGTTTGCAGACTGAGCTGCTGGGGCTACTACTCATCTTTGTACTTCTCATACACTGCACAGCACTTTCACGTGGTAGCTTGTTCCAGCAAAGTCTCCTGTGCAGTTTTCTTCCTGAGGAAGCTATAGATTGGCTTCATTTGCCCTTTCTTTATCCTTTCCTCACTATCCAGCCCCCTTTAGCCACTTGTGCACTGTGTGCCTCCGTGATACCTGGCTCCTCAGCTGCTTCACTCTGGTGACAGAGACAAGCTGTTTCTGCCACTGTGTCTCCTGGTCACCAGCCTAGGCAATACCTTTCTTTGTGTCCCTGTGGCACAGGCTGCGTGCTGGCACTGTCACCCAGTGATTGGTTGCCAGACATAAAGGAAGTTACAGTTACCAGAAAGTCCCCACTGCCAACTAATGTTACACTCTGGGACTGCTAGATATTCTCGCTGTCCATCAACATAAAGCCAGAGCTACCAAGGGAGCAAAGTTCAAAAGTTTCCCCGTCGTGCGTGCTGGTGCCTGCCTAGAGGGAAAAGCCATCCAGGCAGGCTGCACAGAGCTACTGCTGCCCGCCACCAGGCTGAGGGTCAGAGGCTCCCGTGCTAACTAAGGCACTCATAACTTGTCCTGGCCATCACCATCGCTCTTCCTGTTCAAATGTGTGCACGCACACACACACGCACGTGTGCAGAGCCAATGTTTGCACCACATCTGTGCTCTATTGGGTGCATCGCTTTGCCTTTCCACAGGCTGACTGGAGCCCTAGGCTGGGAATGGGTAGGGTAAGGGATGCTGAAATGCTTTTTTAAGTAGATGACAAAGGAAAGACAAGCTTTCTGCTTCTAGTAATGGGCAGCTTGGAGAATAACAAAAGGAGCACTTACACTGAAAAAAGGGGTTAATCTTAACGTGGCTGACATGCTGAACACCTTGGTTAGTGAAAAGAAGGTCTGTGAATATCTTCAGAGAAAAGGAAATACAAGTACACAAAACTAATGTGAAGGTTTATTGCTGCAGAAAAAGAAAATTGTAAGAGAAAAATCGATGCTTCAAATTATTCTCAGCTCCAAAAGGAGACTTCTTGATCCTGCAGTTAAGCAAAGGTTTTTATGAATTGCTCAAAAATTCAGGTGAAGCTGTGAATTAGAGACATGAAACTGTGCTTTCGCCTAGATGTGTCTATGGTAATAGTTGAAAATTACAGTTCCCTTCTAACCGGAAAAGTGCCTGTTCCTTGAATAGAAGACCAGTCAGCAATGGTTTTTAAAACACAACGAACATCATGTTTCTGGTTTTTCTTCTTGGGCCTTTTTTTGTTATAGTTGCAATGATAAAAGAGGAGCAGCACTACATGAAGGAAGTGCAGTTTAACCAGACTTTAGAAATTCCGTGCCTTGAGGACACAAGCTCAGAAAATTTCTCCAATTATCCTTTGAAATGGCTAGTGGCAAGTATTTTTCATCTCAGGTATAAATTTCAGAATGAACTAGGGGATATTTTTGCAGATCAAAATAGAAATGTTAGACTTTACCATGTTCTGCAGAATCTGATAAACAAAAGGTGTCAGTTGTTTTATACTGAGATAATAAAAGGAGAAAGTACAAACATGGTTTTGCAACAGAGACAGCAAAAAAAGGCTGTTAAAGAAACAAAGAAGGAAAATTCCATCTTAATTGGTTTTGATTTTTCAGGAGTACGTGTAGAGCACGTCCATAGAAAGTGGCAAAAGACTTAGCAAACAGAACTAAAATAGACCTTGAATTCGACTTCTCAGGGGTTTTTTGCTGTGAAGAAGCTTTAGCATCTCTGAAAAATACATGGTTACTGCATAGGGTAGGGAGACATGAGGCTGCTTTGAAATAGGAAGAAAAAAGGGCTGACTGTAATGGTTTTGATTTTGTTAAGCTCTATGTCACAGATGCACACCAAATCCATGTAAACCAAGTTATCTAGCTAACCACACAAAACCTATTTTTAAGCAATTTGCTGTGAGATATAAAGCTTATTATATTTTTTTGTACTGCATCTTGCTTTCTGGATAAATGTAGGTGTGACTGTTTTAAAGTAACCGTTTAGCATTATTTCAGTATGGAGAGATAAGTATCAGCCAGCAGTGTCCTGAAGTTTCCCTGTGAAATTAACTAATTAGTTAATTATCTATGTCAGTGAGGAACTGTAAACACTGAAGATTTTGTTAAGAATGATTTTCAAATATTTTAGGGTTTTTAGTCTTTTGTCCAACCATTATCTATTTAGATCTCCCTTTTGCAGTTCATTCTTAATATTAAAATTCTTGAAATTTTTGTAGGGAACATCCTTGACCTTATAACTTTTTTGTGTTGCTAGTGTAGCCGAGGGAAGGGGAAAAAAGCCACAAACCCAAAGGTTGCCTCAATGACATATGTAGGTAACTGTGCTGTAGGTAATGACATATGTAGGTAACTGTAGGTATACTGAGTATAGCTTGCAAATATTTACCAAGGCACAAATGTCCAGGATGTGTTACTCACACCTGTATCTAAGGGTGGCTGGTTCATAGGCATTGAAAGGAGATGACTTTTAGCTATTATTATCAGCTTCTCACTATTAAAATTAAAAGAGCAAGGATTTTCTTGGAGTTTCAGTCATATTTACAAAGCATAACAAGATAGCTGCAGTGAGAAAGCAGCTCTGTTACCCTCTTTGTAGACCTCAAAGATCAGGACTCACAAGACACAGCTATTTACCCCATAGCTAATTGGTAAGGCGATTACTGCTATTGGTTGTAAAGTTTTGAAGATGATGACCACTGCTGGTCTCTCTCTAGGACAGAATGTATTCGGGGAAAAAAAAGTAAGTGTTGCAAATGTCCACTTACTACTATGCAATGCTGGGGGTGCAAGGGAAGATTTTCATAGTGGGAATAGAGCCAGTCTACAAAAATATTTGTGGGGGTGTCTGGTCTTCACACACAGTGTGGGTTGCTCTTTTTACAGGAGGAAAATGGCAGAAAAGAGGAACTTGTGTCGAAGAAGCCCTCCTGTCCTGCAGTGTACAGGAACAGCAGTGCAATGTATGGGCAAAGAGTCAGCCTGGGTTTAAATAACACTCTGAAGATTTTCCCCACTAAAATCACAGATGATGGCAAGTTTTTTTCCTGCCATGTGGTGTACCACCCAGGGAGAGTCCAGAAGAGCAGCACCATTGTGAAAGTGTTTGGTAAGGGGCTTATGCCAACTGCCCATCTACTTGCTCTTGGAAAGGTGACACTCCTGTCTGGTTCTGAAGGCAGTAGCTTTTGAAATACACTGGGGGGCTTATGTATACATACTGACATTATATTTTTGTCAGCTGCAAGAGAGTTAAAATGTTACTAAATAAATCCTCAGTTCTTAGGAAGACTTTGAGGCCTTTCCTTCAATTTCTGACAACAAAAATAGTAGAACCATTATGCACATTGCCAGTGTCTCATCCCTATTTGTGGGCTATAGGTAAGCACTTTGGTCATCAAGATGTCCATGCCCCAGTTACAAAATGACCACGCTGTCTGTGGTTAGGAAATCATGGCCAAAATGGTACAGCTAAAGCAGTTTGGAACTACCATAGTTGCAAAGTCACATCCTTGAAGGCATGTAATGTTCAACTGCTGCAAAAGGTTCTGAAAATGACGTGCTGCCTGGGAGTCTCAAACCAGACAGGAGGAGCAGGGACCATGAATTGCAAACATGGGCTGACACTTCATGCTGGAAGTCTTCGCTATCTTTAGTTATTTGCTCTGTTCCATTTCTAGTGGCTTAGGAACAATCAGGCTTAGGAACAACTGCTGAGGTACAATCAAATCAGAAAAATCCTGCCCACTAAAAACCAGGCTGTATTTTCTGCTTAGAGAACAGTGAGTCTGCAAAACATATTTCCAATGCCCCTTAAATAAATGGATGTTAAACAGTGAGCCTGTCAACAGTCTCTTACCTGTAGCTGCTTTAAAATATATATATTTTTTTAATAACAGGGTTCTTTTAGATACAAATTTCTGAGAAGATGTATGGCCTTTTCACATCTAACTCTGCCAAATATTGATTTCTTCTTTTTGTAAGAGTAAAAGCTCAGCAACAGAAACTACTAAAATACTGGATTTCTGCTAGACCTAAACCATGATAAATACCCTAGCAAGACATGTGAATGTCAAACTGTTAACAGTGGTTGAGATGTTAAATGGAAAAGATCTATTAAACCATCCAGAGCTGTGCTTGAGAGTTGACTGCCAGAACAGCTACCCAGCAAACATGTCTCCAGAGAAAGCAGAAGGATACCTGGTCTCATCCAAAAAACAAAAGGAAGAGCAGGCACTAGACATTTTTTAGTGTCCAACCAACTTTTAGAAGAGCATAGAAGATTCAATTTACAAGACTTTTTCCTATACTGAAAGAGTATAGTTTTCTTCTGCCAGCCAGTTTTGTCAAGGCAGAAACAAGGATGAATCTTAAAACATTAATTTCATTTTCTGATAGGAAGGATCAAATAAGCAAACAAACAAACAAAAAAAACAAACCAACCCAAACAACAAAAAAAATTCCACCCAGTAAGTGTCCCAAGTCCACAAAACCATAAGGTTATGATAGCTAAATATAGATCATTCACTCTCAAGCAAGATCCACCAATAACCCTAGGCAGAAAAATGGAGTTTAAAAAAAAATAAGGCAGAAAAATCTTTGGTGGATTCACTATGTAAAACAACAGGGGAACTTGAGCAATTTAACTCAAATGGGAATGTAATGAACTCTATATAAATTAACAGGTTAGGAAAAAAAAGTTGTCTTAAAGGTAGATATTAAAGTGAGGTTTAAGTTGAAAAGGTAAAGAATTATGGATTTCCTAAGTATTCCAGAGGCTCTACTTGTTTCCAGTCCAGTTTTAAGGCTCAGAAAGCACCAGAAGCACAATTTACCCAAGGCTTTTTTGATCTGCTGTGTATTAGTGCTGTTTCAACAGTCCTCACTTAACAAGTCAGTTAACATTATTGCAAACCAGTGATCCCAACAGCTAATTTTAAAATGCCAACTTAGAGAGGGTTACAGTACCTGATAGCTTTTATCTACGGAGTCAGCTGCACATAGAACCAAAAAGCTGTGAAAACAAAAGAGAATACTATTTCCATTTCTTGTGGATGTGGTCATCAGAGACCCACTGTTCTGATGTGAAGGTGAGCTCTTGGCTTCCCAGCAAAGCAGGAAGCATCTGTGGTGTGACACTGTCATGTCTGCCTAGGCAACAGCATGTCTATGGCTGGTACCCAAAATCAATCAATATTTCTGCAGAGGGCTAAAGCCTTTGCAGATGACTTTGACTGACAAACGCCCAGAGGAACCAAAAGCTGGGGAGTGGTTTACTTCAGCAGGCCTGGGAAGAGTGGCTCTGTTGCTGGAGCTGTGACTGCAAGGTGGTTTGTTTGTTTCTCCATCAAAGCTGCCCAACAGTAGTTCAGATAAGCAGTGAAATCCACCATGAATCTAGCAGTGGTAGCTGCTGACATATGTTTGTGAAGTGCTTCCTTGGCCTCAAATTGGAGCTGTGCAATCTTTTATCTTGCTAGGTGTGTGGCTGGTGTCACAGATGGAGTCACACTCTTCACTTGCAAGAGAGAAGCCACAGTATATTTTGTTGATATAAGACAGTGCAGTGAGTTAACAAAGTTCAATGGTAAATGTGACAGTGATTTAACAAGATTCAGTGGCAAGATATACTAGAGTATTTACTGTATAAAAGACAAGTCAAACAAAACTGTCTGGGAGACTGTCCCATTTAATTCTGAGGTTCAGAAAGGACTACATTGTTTTCTAAACTCCTTCTCAAGGTTAGTTTAGATGCAGCTGTGTCCATATTTAGTCTCAGACTTGGTCAATGTCTAAAGGATTATATATATGCAATCAATCCTTTCTATCACTTACATATGATTTAAAAGTTTTGGCGCACTTGTTCTCAATTCACTTTCTGAGTATCTGGTTTGGTAAGGATTCACTCAATCTCAAGGAGTAACCTTGAGAAGCATCCTTACTCAGGAGTGGTATGCAGGCTGCTGCTATACAGAAACCTCACTGGGCCCTTAGCTTTCTGCTGTGGAGTAAGATGATTGACTCATAGTCATATCTACATACTGATTACAGATGTTAATTTCTTCTAAATTTGGCTTGAATCAGGCACTGACCAGCACTGTGGTTAGGTGGGCACATTGTTCAAAATAGCCTTTGTGTTGCTATCTGTCTCTCCCAGATGCCTTTTGAACCAGACACAGCCATCACAACCAGACACACTCATTCCAACCAGCACTGGTGGTTATCATTTGAGCAGAGTTATGGGAAATAAAGGTCAGTTTGGGGACTGGGGGAAAGCACACCATCACAAGTGCATGTAGGATTTAATCTTCTCTCTGTTTAGGAAGCAAGGCAGTTAAGTCCTATTAGAAGCTGTTACTGTGACCTTCATTATCCATTTCACTAATACATTTCTACTTGCTTTCCAGCCTACCCTAAGATCTCTATCAGCCTGCAGGAGGTCTCAGCTAGCACCTCAAAGGTGAGCAATTTTGGACTAATACCTCTGACTGTCACTGTGCTACCCCAGCAGAGCCAGGCAAGCTAAGCTGAAGCAGACATAGGCTGGACATCCAAAATGGCCAAGCTTACAGGGTGATGAGCAAGTCAATGAGTTAATGTCAGCAGTTCATGTCCTTTCTTCTGAGTGATTCCCATCCCCACAACAGTGAGCTGCTCTAGTAAGCACAAACTGGAGTTAGCTAAGGGCTTCTCATGGTGTGGGCAAAATCTGGAGCCCTAGGGAAGGCTCCAGGATAGGATCAAAAGGCTGTGAGGAGTTGATGATGTTGCAGGCGGCTGCAATGCTCCCTTTCCCTCTCCATATATTACCTACCCGATGGCAGCCCTAAGCTGCCCTCTCCACATTACTTAAAAGCCCTCTCTGAACAAGATCAGCCACTACTCAGGATGCTGCTGTGAGGGGAGAGGCAGTGGCAGTCTTTTTCCTGGGATTTGTCTTTTTATCTGCCTAACAATGGAAGGATTTACGTGGCAATCAGGAGGTGTCTCATTCTCAACCCACAAACCATTACTGACTCTATGTGGGTGTTTGTCACTGAGGTGCTGGACTGGGGTGGGAGAGTGGGGGTATCATCCTACACCTCTCCAGCCACTGCACAGGACTGGAGAGAGTTGGAGACCTCTCATTTCCCACCTGTCCTACGGGAATGGGGGTGTCCCTGTCTCTCACTCATTGATATCTTCAACCACAAAAATAGGAGGGAAAGAAATACAATAAAGGGGAAGAGAATGCTTTCCTCTGGATCAGGATAATGAGTAAATAAACTCTGTCTGTAAGGGATTTTTGGAAGCCAGCAGCTAGGTGAGAAATGACAGGGGCTAATGGCTGTCTTTCACTGCCCCCATAGAGTAATGTGAGCTGCATCGTGAGGAAGGCATTTCCTAAGCCAAGTCTCATGTGGTACATGGACAGAGTGAGCCTGACAGAACAGCCTGGAGGTAATGTGACCTGTCAGTAGGATAAAGGCACAGCTGTAGAAGTGGTTCCCAAGAAAAGCAATGATTGCTCATCAGCTCCTGCCATGGGGAGCCTGTAGATGTCTGTCTGGGTGAAAGGCAGAGTATCAGGCCTCCTCAAAGGGAACAACTGGTAGATAGTCGTGGCCATAACCCGCTGCAATTGCCAGCGATGGGAACAACAGCTTGGCATAACCATGCTGTTCTTGACAAATCTTTGACAGCATATCAGCAAAGAAACCTGCAGCCATATGAGCTTGCTTTTCAGTACCAATATTTTGCACTGCTCTGATTTATAGTTTCTCACATAGTAACAAGAAGGTCTTGCATCTTTTCTTTTTTTCTTTCCCTGAGAAATTTCTGTTGAACAAGAAGACTTGCAAGACAATGAAGGTTTCTATGAGCTGAGATCAACACTGATGTTGCAGGGGACCCACCAGACACGTAAGACATTCTCGTGTGTGTGTCTGTTTTCCTTCCTTGGGAATGAAACAAGGACTATTTCATCAGAAGAAATTTTTGTTTCCTTTGGTAAGTTTTTCGTAGATGTGACCTATCTGAAACTAAAATGTTAAGAACACTGAACACATGTATTCTCTGTTATTTAAAATACTGAGGAAATGCGAAGAGTATGGAAGCTTTGTAAGTTAACCACACAGCTTGAACTTTATGGCAGGTTTTTTAGCTCAAGTCTTTGCTTAAACCTCTAAACGAGCTAAGAAATTCCTGAACAAACATAAGATGCTTGCTGTTTGTTTAGGCAGTATCTTGATGCACTTCCCATAGCCAAAAATACACTAGCTTAGCCACGTGGTACCAGTGAGCTATTATAATCATGTGTTTCTCACTGAGCACTCATGGCAGAAAGATTGTATGTGTGCAATGCAGCTTTCTGGAAAATATGTTGTAAATCTTCAGCAAAACCTTAAAAAGGCCCCTAAAACAGTTGAACCATTTTGTAATAAAAGAATTAACTGCATAATGAAGGGTATGTGGAGCCATACTGTCTCAAGTAATTGGTGAAAGCAGGAGGCATAGCGTTGCAGAGGTTTATGGAATTTCTGAGGACACAGGGTGGCCATCGAGAACGGCAGACTGATGTCCTTTAGCGCCCTCTTGTTCATGCCTCCTCTTTAGGTGCAAAATACATAGTTAAACCTTTGGGGTGTTTTACTATGTATGCTTCTTGTTGCACAGATAATACAACGGAACTGCTGGCCCTTTAGCAGCCTCTGTGGGTACACCACATACCGTGGTGACTACTTTTCACCTTCACTAGTGTCTGTGGGTATGCTTATTGGTATATTTTTCCACAAAGAAAGACTGCATCAAAAGCCAGAGCTTACTCTTCTGGAAATACAGCTTTGGAGGGAAGGTTGATAAATGACCATTTTTCTTCAACATTGCTCTTTTCACCCAGTTTGCAGTTTTGTAGAAACATATTCAAATCAGAGCGCCATCAGTTAAAGCAGTCTACATTCCTGCCTGCAGGCTATGCTAATGCTAAGATAGACCCACTCTATATAAAAATGTTCATGTATTTAGATGTGACAGAAAGGAAAGAATTAAATTAATTCTCAGCTATGTTCTGTGAATGTGGCATGTTAATGCACAGTATGACACAAACCCCAAACAAAATCTTCAGCCTTTATAACAAAAACCCAACTACTTTTAAGAACTGCTTTCATATTTGTTTTTTTTATTTGCAGACACTAAGTCTAATAAAGCCTCATCTGAAGCTTTTACCACCATGGCTTCAGAAGGTAAGATAAATTAAAGAACTAAATAACTCGGATTATGTTAGAGAGCCTGTCTATATTCCTAAAGCTGTTGAAGAAATAGGTTTACAGACTTGTTTCTGCATGGGTAGTAAGGTACCCCTTTCTGCAGCTATGACTGCAGAAAAAAATACAACAGATATTTTAGTGATGTAATCTATCATAATTAAACCCAAGCATAATTAAAATGCATCCTTGAGAAGAACTTGATGTTATTTTTTATGCTTTAGTTGGCATTTGAATATAGCTCTTTCAGCACTGCACTGATAATTAAAAATAACAGCCCTACTAATGGTTCTACCTTCTGCTTAAGTACACAGCCAAGATCCTCAGCACTTCTGCCTGATCAAAGAACTGATGGGAAATTTCTTAATTTGTGTAAATTTGGTAAATCCATGCTCTGTAAGTTTGTCTTATTATCAGACTATTGCAGACAGATAAAGCATTCCCTCCACACCTCAGCTAGAGTGGCTTGCTCTGCTCTACACAGGAGGCAACTGTGTTTCAGCCGCAGGTTACATGAGTGTGCCAGAGAAACGCTGCGGAGAAATGGCATGGAGAGAAGTGTGGTTTTCTATGTAAGCTTGCTTCTGCAAGTGCAGGTTGTGACAGGTCCTGGGGGTTCAGCCAATACACTGCTAAGCACCAGAAAGCCATCCCAGACACTAGAGGCTCCTAAGAGAGACACTTTGTCCTCCACTGGCCTCCGCAAGGCAATGTCTCAAAGTAGCCCTTGCAGCTTGTGTCAGGTCACCACCCAACTTCACCTTGTGTACTCTACAGAAATGTACTGGGATCTGGGCACTCCTCAAGATGCCACCCTAGCCTGGTTTTTAAACCTGCTGCATCTTCGGTAAGGAGTCCCTTTACACCAGCCAGCTACCATGAAAACCCTGTTAGTGCTGGTGAAGCTAAGACGAAATGCAAACGGAAGAGCAACACACAAAACAGTCAAAGGAGGTACAAATGCTTGCAAGGAAAAGCAGTTGGAGATTTGATGGTTACCTACTTGTGTTCAGTTCCATACTGCACATACTGCAGAGGGTTGTTCCCCACCCAGTGATCTCCCAATATGTCTGACCAGACAGCAGTATCTTCTGGCTGCTGTCACAAATACATTTTTCTAATGGTGTCCGAGCAGAGGCCAAAAGTTGGGTAGTGTAATCTGTACCAGCTTTACAATACTTCACAAAAGAAATTCCCCTGTTGAGTTGCACAGTTATAAGATAAAGATTGAGCTTTTCAAGCCATGAAGGATTTGCACCAGCAAAAGAGGAATGAAAAAACCATTAGAGTATCCTGGGTTTATTAGACACATTTAATTTAATAATATTAAAATTGCAAGAGTTGCTAAGCAAATGTAGTGGGTAGTGAGGGTATTTTATAGATGAAATAAATTACTGAAGTTAAAATCATAGAGCAGCAAAGAAATAGTGAGAGGCAATAAAGGCTGGCTAACAGAACACTGAAATGCAGTCTCATTAAAGATCAGCAAATCAAAAAAAGAAAGGGATAGACATTTCTTTCACAAGTCTTTCCCTTTAGAAAATCTCCGCTCAGCAGCAGAAAGCCAGAAGTGACTTTCTTTTTTAACATCTTGGTTTGTCTTTGTGATTTCAGAACTGGCAGGACCTGTCAAGGCACTTTTGCATTTGTATAGCGGTCATCTTTTGGCTGAAGCACAAACGTAGCAGCCGCTTTCTGTTTTCTGAATATATTTTAGGCAGCACTCCAGTGTTTATTTACCCATGTGTAACCCACAGCCACACATTCAGACCAAAAACTTGTTGCAACTTCTAATGCTTCACTATCCTGCTCCTGAATAACTTGCTGGTTGCAATTTTTGATTAAAGCATGCTGAATTACACTGATATTTGCAGGATGTTCTGAGCATTGCACCACTTATTGGCTTCCCTGCAGCTGGCCCTGCCTGACCACCAGCTGAGGCACAGCCTTGAAGGGTCCTCAGTCCAGAAGCTGTAATTGAGGGCAATTTCAGAGCTCGTGGGCACTGATGTGCTTGCTGAGGAATACTGACATGTGCCCTTGTGTCCTCGCAGAGCCACCAGCCTCATATGCCAGGGATTACCATTATCATTTCAATCCTCAGAGGCTCTAACATAAGCCACTACATAAATAATAAGTAAGACTCATCAGCATGCTGTATAGAGTACAATGCTATGGGATCTCTAAGTGTATTTTTGGGGGAGGGGGCGGGGGGTGTTCCATATAACTTTTTAAAATGCCAGATCTACTGCAATTATTCCCATAAAATTAAACACCTAATAAACAAGCAGAAAAGAAGAACTGAACTGAATCAATGTTCAAAACTTTGTGAATTTTTAGAGCTCCCTAAAATTGGTCTGATTTTGATAGAAGAGTTTTTCTTGGCTCTATCTGCTTACTTATTTACATAATTTTAAAAGTGAATTTTTTTTCTTGGATCTGTAAGTCAGCAGTTATACTGGAAACTTTCAGGTATCTCTGTTGCTTCATTTGTTGTTCACACCAGAGAAAAGTGAAAGCCTAATGAAGCCACATACAGACTTGTGAGATAATCAAAGGATATTATCTCTTCTTGTACGGATTTGAACTCTTCCACCACTAAACCCTCTCACAGCCTCAGGAATGCCATGCACTCCTCTAAGGAAACAACCCTCGTGCACCGTAAGTGCCATGGCAGCTCTGAAAATGCTGTGCCACTGTCTAGTCACATATTTTATCTACTATTTCAAAAGCTGTGAACATGGAGTCAGCTAACAAGAAAATCAGAAATGTATCCTTAGGCAGCAGTGATCTTAAACATAGGTAGCTTAGCTGTATTATGAAAGGAAAAATATCTGTCTACAGATGAAAAATGTTATTTGTGGTTCAGACACAGTACTTGACAGAAGAGACTGAAGTTTCACTTGGTCACAGCAGAGTCAGACTGTTTGTGTTGCTGCTAAGCCACTTAATATCTTTAGCTTTTTCATCACTATCAAAGAGGTAAAAAGCCTATCATTGTCCCAGACTGCTGTGCGGCTCACTGCTGGTTTGCTGGAACATCTTAACAGGTGTTTTCTAACAGTTTTTTATTTTTCTTTCTTTCTTTCTTTTTTCTTTCTTCTAATACTCTTTAATTTGATAAAACACTCCTTTTTTTTTTTTGTTTGCTTAACACTGTAGGCTAAAAATCTAGGTGCTTTGACAAGTGAATTCTGACACCCAGATTCTGGAATTTTATTTCCACCAGGGTGAATAACGATGGCCTCAAAACACCACCTTCATTTAAATTAAACCAAATAAGTTACTAAAAATGTTCTGTGCCCATATATTTTCAGGTAACCTGTCCTTCAGCATCACAGACCAGCCAGTTTCAGTTACCAGAGGGAAAGATTTCTTTACTACCAGCTGTCAGTTCAGTAGCACTGGTGAGCCATTATTCTAAAAATCTTCTTCTTTCAGCATGCCATTGAAGTAAGCAATAAAAGTAGAGAAGCACAGAACCTAGAGCATTGTGTACATTTGACCAGTAGAGTTCAAAAAAAAGGAAAAGAAATATAAGAAGTTGTCATTCCTGCTTTGTCCTCCCACCATGGGTTGTCACAAGCTTTTGGTATTGCTGCCTTCTCCCTGCATCTGCAAACAATGTCTCAATGCATGTTTTCTTCCAGCAGCAATATTTGGCTGGTCACACTCCTGTGCCCCAGGGGCCACTCTCAGCTCAATACAGCATGGTGGACTTGGCACCTGACAGAGGTGCTGGCTACCACTGTAGCTAAGTCCCAACCTGGGTGACACACCAATATGACTAATCCTCAAAGTGTTGTGATGCCAGCGCAACAAGAGATGATGCTGAGGTGGTGTCACACAGTGACTCTTCTGCTCCAGCCCTTCTTGTCGCTCAGCCCACTTCTGTATCCTCTTTGACAACTGGAGTTGCTCCTGCACCGTGCTCTTCCTCTCCTTCTTTCCCATCAAGGGCACTTCTTTAAGCTGCCAGCAACCCCAAGGGGGGTGGCTGTGCAGAAGGAGGTAGTGGAGGGATCCCATCACCATGGTGGTGAGAGGCAACCAGGATGAGGTGGGGATGCTGTGTCGCCAACAAGAGCCCAGTGTCTTTGGCAAATGTTTCTGGAGAGTTTGGTGTCAGACACATGAAAAATAAGCCAGTGGGAAAGAGGGCTGGGGCAGGCAGCTGTGACCAGTTTCACCACAACATGCTTCCTCTTCTCAGAGAAGCTCATGAGAGAACAAAGAAAACCAATGATTTTTAGATTAAACACTTGCCAGGCTGTGCCTGAACAGCCTCATCATGCGAACCAATGGGTACTGAAATCGTCCTGCAGACCCAGTCAGAGTAAAACTGGGTTGAGTCCATAAATTAGCACTGCAATGCTCAGAGCTTGGGATCCACTGTTGATTTGGAGCTGCATTGTCACCAGTACTGTGCCTGAGGAGGAGAGGAGCAGGGAGCCAGATTTCTCTACTCTTTGTGTGCATTCAGCTGAGCTCTGTCTCATGTCTCCCTCCCAGGCAGCATGAGGAACACGGAAAGCCGTCACTTCCCCTGGCCGATGGTGGTAGCCATCCTGCTCCTCTTCTGCAGTGTTCTAATAGTTTTAGGCATCAGGAAATGGTGCCAGTACCAGAAAGAGATGTAAGTACTAAGGAGGGGAACCACAGGGTTAGGATGGGTGGCACAGAGGACAGCATAAACTCTAACCCATCTGTTTGGGTTTATGCATTTTCAACCGAGACTACCTCTAGTGCATGAGACCTTTAAGTACGTGGATTGCTAATGCCTTTTTTTTTCATACAGTAGTATGGCATGTGGAGTCTTAGTCCTTTTGTCTGTTCTGTGGCTGTTCTACAAAATAATCTTTTTTTAAAAAGCTGCAGTGCAGCTTCAGGGTGTGAGGGAAGAATAAAAGTCAATTTTTTCCCCAGAGCTCCCCATTTCTATTAGCCACCCTGCCAACTGCTTTTGCTCTCGCATTTTGCACGGTTACTTGAGGACATGTTTTAATGAAATTGTACTTCTAGGGCAACTCTATTTGAGTTGTGAATAAGTAGGCTACCTG
This sequence comes from Galbula dea, assembly GCA_013399015.1. Classification (NCBI taxonomy): domain Eukaryota; kingdom Metazoa; phylum Chordata; class Aves; order Piciformes; family Galbulidae; genus Galbula; species Galbula dea. The sequence continues at coordinate 125,858 of VWZX01005091.1, forward strand.
AAACTTAATCCAAATCAAAGAAGCATCGAGTTTTTAGTTATTGCCAAAAACGTATTCCCTACTAAAGCACTCTGAGGTCTCTTGATGAAGACAGAAGCTAAGGGACAATTATTTTCATCTTACTAACATTACTAAAATGTCTTAAAAATCATGGCAAAAACAAATGACAATGAGTCATTTGTTGTTCTAGAAAACCCTTTTGAAACGTGACTGCAAATCCTGTATACTGAAGGCAAAAATGGGACTAACTTTTTTTACTGATCTGGTATAGGATCAAGATATTCTTTATCTTGGCCTATAAACTGTCAAAAAAAAAAAGTTATAAGTATTTAACTATGCCTGCAGATAGCAGTGTGATTCCGTGATTTCTACAAGTGTTTTGAATGGTTCACCAGAGCCATTATCTGTTGTTTTATAGCATGAATAAAGTAAAATTATGAGGTGGGAGCTGAGAAAGCCAAATGAATACCAAGAGGTGCCCTTGGGCTGCAGAAGAGAAACAGGGAAATCACAATGTGTAAGAGCAAACCTCAGGTGCTCTTATGACTTAGATTCCATCTACCTCTTCCTGTGAACATTTCATTACAGTCATTTATACAGCTTTTATGTTATAGCATGTTTTTTGTCTTCTATTTCAGTATGAACAGACCTCCGTCTTTCAAGCCACCGCCCCCTCCGATAAAGCACAGCTCCATGGTGGAGTCTGATGGGACTCCCCCATCCTGCTATGAACTGGAAAACCTATAACATCACCCTCACCCCTGTGTAACCCACAAAAGACTGGCACAGTTAAAAGACTGTCTTTAAAATAGTGATCACAGGAGCTTGGTTTTAATGACATATATTAAAATTCAGAGCACCTAAACGACATTAATGTTGGAAGCTGAGAACTCCTGAGGACACTTACTTCCTCCCAGCTATCTCTGTGTATGCATTATGTTAGCACTGTTGTGTCATCATGAGATTACACGTGCTTAATTTGAATATGGTGATCAACTGGGAATTTGCTGTCTTGTTAATGGGAACAGATTAACACATCACTCCACCAGCCTGCCTGAAGAGTGTTGAAGCTTTTTGCTCTGCTAAGCGTGTAGAGATGACAGCTACACTGTATGGACACCATGATTACACAGAAACGTTGGCTTAACAAAAGCTCTTTGATACCTACATGAACCATTCTTCCAATTATTATTTTTAACACACAAATATTGACTAATATGACCCAATATATATCACGGTGAAACCAAACAAAAAACAATCAACACCTTACACAGAAAGAAGACAGTCTGCATCTGTTGTCACAGGGTTGCAGCACAGGATCACAGAGAGAGGTTGGTGATATGTAAGGGCACAGTGCAGGCCTGCTGGAAGTGTTCACGAAGAAGACTCCATTGCCATTGGTGAAGTCACAAGAAATAGTCAACTTTGGCCTCATGTACAAGCTACTTGTGGACCAAAGGCTAAGGACTGCAGTCAATATGGACTCTAAAGGTATTGGAAAATGCCAGTCCTTTTGGAAATGCTATGCCTTTGAAACAATAATTACTCATCTGCTTTTCTGAAATTATAGTTATGGTACATGCAAAGAAAAAATAGAATTTAATAATTTTATTCTCCTTTAGTCTTAATGAGCAGCTGTCATTTGCTCCCTTCATACTTTTCAAGACCTCAAAGGTAGTCTCCCAGCTGGCTTAAGCCTGTGGAAGGGACAGTCCAGTCTTACCCCTATCCTGCCTGGGCAAAGCATTTTCTTGCACTGACATTAATTACTAAATGATCATGCCAGGGGTGGGGTCAGCTCCTCCCGTTGCACTGTTCTCTGCCACATCAACAGCTGTAAGATTGCTAATGCAAGGCACAAGAGCTGGAATAGAAGCACTGCTTTGTGCAGCAGTGTGGTCTTACATTACCTTCAGCCAGACAAGAATCCATCCATCCAAGCTTGTTTGAAAATGTATTGCTGCCACAGCACTATTTCTGTAATTAATGAAAATCAAACAAAATTCAGTCATGTTAAACTTAAAACTGGTATTCTGCAATAGTAGTTTGAAATGGGATTTGCTTTATTTAGTGTTAAACTCTAGTCAATGAGTATCAGGGTTCAGAGCACTGTATTTCCCAGGACTTCAGAAGAATTAAAAACTTACTGGAAAGAATGACCTGACAGACTTTCTTAAAGTATTTGTTGTATTATTTACCTTATAGCACAAGCAGTTCTAAAGCCATCACTAAAGGAATAGCTGTACTGAACAGAAAACACTTTCCCTCCTACAAAACAATACAGACTTCGTATGCACCGAAGCCTCAACATTAATTTAAATGTTTCTTGTCTGTATAGGTTTGTAGAAGCAAAGTAGTTTAACTCCTGTCATACTATCAGTCACTGCAAAAGAAGGCAGATTTTTGTCATAAAAAAAAAGCTGGATAGCCATATCCCATATTTCAAAGGGATGCAGAGAGCCAGGACTTTCTTCCTTGTCATTAGGTAAGTATAACTCTTCACAGCATACCTGTCTAAGAAGGGGTTATTTTATCACCTCGGATATTTTAATCCCCACGGTTGCTTCAGGTCAGAGGCATTCCCTCTGACACAAGTTTTGCAGAGTGCCTTGAGAAGCGCTCAGGCTTGGCATGACGCCCTCCAGTACCTGCGAGCTGAGCCCGACTGCAAGGACAGCTATCGGGAGCGTTGTGCTTGTTCCTGACCCATTCATTCTGAAGGGTGCTGCTGGTTCCACAGTTCTGGCTCAGCAAGGTAATGATCTCCAGGCGACTCTCTCTTGGCCGAGGAGCACTTCCAGCGTCTTCGGGGGCACTTCTTCCTCACATACCGGTAGGCACCGCAGCAGCGCTCCCATCGTAAGGCAGCAGGTGGCGCCACAGCACTGCAGCCAGGGGCTGGCGGGCCTGTGCCCGTCCCGCTCCTCGCCGCCGGCAGCGGAGGGAGCGCTGAAGGGTCAAGGCGTCGCTCGTGGCGGAGGGACGGGGACGAGGAGGCTGGCAGCCCTCCTCTGCCAGCTCCAGAGAGGGACCAGCGGAAGGGGCAGGCATTGATGTGGGACCTGGGTGGAGAAAGAGGCAGAGACAATCCCCGGCTGCTAGACCCCTTCTTTCCATTTTCTCTGTAGCTGAATTGAGCGTAGGACAGTTTGTACTTCGGTTTGACTTCATCTGATCCTCACCAGGATATGCATGTAACATCTAGTCACTCAAGAATTGTGATGAGGTTCAAAATTAACCCCTGCTTTAATTTAAAGAAGAAAAATCTATTATTTTGGCATCAAGCCTCTTGAGCCATTTATTTTGGCATCAGTTGCTGCAGTATGTAGGCTTAAATCATTCTGCTTGCATATCTGTTTTTGTTTACTTGCATACCTGTTTTTGTCAACTCTGGAATAATTTGGCCCAGATCAATTCACCAGATGCTTGAAGATGGCTATGGGAGTGTCAGCTAAAAGCTTTTCTATAAGAGTAAAGTCTTCGAACCTTTCTGTACGGATATAGGAAAGATTTTTTTTAAGAGTCTTGAGTGTTACATTGCTAAATGCAAATCCATGGCACAATGAAACCTGTAAAAAAGACCTGAGTTAGAATCTGAGGTCACATGTAACACAAAGAGAATACTGTGAAATTAGTTGGGCCTGTTGTATATGCTCTCTAGTACACGCATTATACAGCTGTGAAAGCAACACCCTGGACAGCAAAGTGGTTTTAAGTACAAGTGGTTGTCATCTCCATCTGGGGAGACAGCAAAGGTTGCCAGGGGGGAAAGGGAGGAACGATAAAAGCAATAGATTTGTTTTCAGTATTTGTTTTCAGTATTTGTTTTCAGTTACTAATGTGCCTTGTGAAGTCAGTGGCAGAGCCTGGGCATTCAGTGGAGTGAGTAACTTTTCAGTATGCTCCACAGTTAGTATTCCTGCCACTTGTGTGCAGGCAAAGTTGAGCCCTGCCAGCCAGGGACAGGGAAAGGGAAAGGCTGCCAGACCTGAGCCTATGGGGTGAGTGGGGCAGGTGGGCATCCTCAGCCTCTGCCTGCTGTCCACCTTCCTGAAAGCAGAAGGGACAGATGTGAATTTAAATATGCCCTGAACCATCCAGCCTGAGAGCCATCAGATCAAGCTTTCATCCTGCTGGATTATTACCTTTTGCCTCACTGAGAGTCACGTGTTTTTTAAACAGCATTGCAGTGGCTTTTGTTACAAGGTACCTTTTGCTCTTGTAAATTAATTAAGCTTGGCTTTTTTGTCTAAGAAGCACCCCTATAGTTCAAAAGGTGTGCTCCAGCCATTGCAGTGCGGGTAGTAGTATGGCAGTGTCTGGGAGCAGGCTGTGGGAGAGCACAAGCTGCCTGGCCATCCCAGGGCTGGAGTCATTAGTTGGCAGCTGCTGATAATAGGCTGTGCCACTTGGGATTTCCTAGGGAAATAGCTCATCTTAATATGGATCCACAGAGTTTTGTCTGTTAGGGAGATGTTTTCCTCATTGCAGCTGTATTGAAAGCCTTGTGAAGTGCTCCAGCATCATTTCAATGTATGTGTTTGTTTCAAAAAGCTGTATGAAGAAATAATACCTGCTAACCAGAACAGGGTATTAGTTACCTTACATAGTCTTTTCTGAATTTAAAGCCATCACTTACCAGAGTAGGCAAACATTAGAAAGATCTGTGTATGCTTAAACTCCAGAAGAAGCAGTATATAAAGAAGAAATTGTGGATTATTTATTGTTTATGTTAGTAGCTATTTTTTCCTGACTCTGCAATTAATTTTGAACAGTAAGCAAGCGGAAAGCTTCTAAAAAGCTCTGCAGGGGGATAATGATTACATAATCCTGTCTAAGGAGATTTTAATGGAGATAATTTGAAATCATATTATATTTAAAATTATTCCCAAAGAACAAAACAAAGTTTGGGGAAGTCTCCAGCAAAGATTATAAGATTATTCAATTCCAGGCAACAGAAGTAAGATTTTTAATCACTGGGGGGAAAAAAAGTTAAAAAAAAAAAAAATCTGTTTACCCCTTGGTTCCTTTCCAAACAGGAGTACTTCCGAATTAACTCTGGCATCCTATACAGCCTGAAACACCCTGATGTGGTTAAATGAAGTATTGACTAGCTCACCACTGTCAAACAGAAGACTCGCAGACGTCAGGGTTTGCCTTAAAGAAATGAGCAAACAAAGGATCGCCAGAGAAGTACATAAGGTATTGATATGTGTTGGCACTAAGGCTATGAGCAGCGAACAGAAAAAAGGGGAGGAAGTCAGTATTGCAAAGGGTATATAATATGACAGACATCTAAGTATTTGCAATGGCCTTAGGAAATGGAAAAAAAATGCCACAGTGTTTTTCTGGCTTGATGTAAAGTTGGAAATGAGCACCACTATTTGGTCTGCTGCACTTGAAGAAGCCGACTTTTAAATGCAGTGAAGTCTGTGGAGCTTTGTCATCGAGTCTGTCTGATGGTTTTAAATGTTAAATAATTCCATTACAGTCAGGGTAAAAATGGTGATGAACAGCTTGGCAGAGTCTGAGTATACTTACATGAAATGGTGAGCAATTAGCTTCTCTGTGTGAGAGTGAATCCTGCCGTTTTCTTCTCATCAGTAGCAAAGTGACCTTTAAAATACGGGGATGACACAAACCATTTCAATGGCTTATTTGATCTATTGTCTGCTGATAAATTGCGTGTAAGGATTTAGAATTTACATGGCACTGTAGATTTCGGACTGAAATGGAAGATTCTGAAATAATTAACTGAAAGCTTTTTAATAGTAGCAATGCACCCTGATGAATAATGGGACGTGTGTTATCACGGTACACAAGGCGGTAAGGAGGAGGCAGCTAAGCTCTCTGGAGTACCTGATGTTATCAACTTTGTTTTCAGTTCATTTAAAGCACTTGTAAAGGTTCGTTGTTCTGGCTTTATTTTCTGTATATGGCAGACCAAGAACCACATGTTAAAATTGAAATAAAACACATTTGTCTGTTTGGAATTGACTAACAGCAAAAACCATGTGCCTCTTAGTGCTTAAATAGTATCAGCCTGATCCACACAGTTAATCTTTTTACTGTGTATTTGAAAGCAGGAGGGTTAGAGATGTGGGAAGGGGATTTGAGCTGCTAGATTGTCTCGGCTGCCTGTGACATTGGCTTGTACTCAGCACGGAGGAACAACGGAAGGGATGAGTTTTTTCAGTAAATCCATATAAGGCATAAATATGGCTACATATTCCATGGGGGGAAAAGGAAAGTAAAGTCTTAGTCAGGCTACCCTCACTGCTGAGGGTGATTCATATGTCAATGCTCCAGAAACATGGAAAAATACAACAACCTGCTGAGCTTGATATAGCACTAAAAAAAGTTTGTAGTATTATGTTTTTCCTGACTGATTAGGGATTCTTTTTTGCAGCCACTTAAACACATGCCTGAAGTGGAGCATTTAAACTGTCTCAAGTGAAAAAACCCTAGATAATTTGTGAGTTTAGTCTGCAGAAAACAAACCGGTATTATTAATGCATGTGTTCCCTCTGGCTATCACAATTACTGTTCGTTGCAGAGATTGTTACTGATTATGGGGAAAAAAACCTGAGTTTTGTGGAGACGGAAAGAAGTTGAGTTTTTGGGGAAGGGAATAGACAAGTTGACGCTCACTTTCTAGAAAAGCACAGGAAGGATTTTTGGACCATAAGAAAGTTCTGCTAGCAGTTACTGCTGGCAAGTATGTGTATTGCATTTAATGCTCACAGCTGAAGTCTCACCCTGCAGTGCTGAATGGATGTGCCTCCTCCTCTTATCATTCTGGTTTTGAGCTGCTGGCATCCTGCACAGTCTAAATGTCCTTTGAAGCTTGAAGGTCTGGAAACATCTCGACCACAAGAGCCAGGATTTACTCATGCTGCATGTCATAGAGTGCGATGCTGAAACTAACTGTCAACAACAAGTGAGAAAGTCGCTGTGCTGTGGGAGCACTGAAGTAGCCTGACACTCTCACGGGCTCCAGTACTGTTAAAAAGTGATGGCAAAGAGTCAGAGACTTTGAGGAGGCTGTGAAGGGAGTGAGTTTGAGACTCCCCACTTCAGCTTCAGGGGAGTGGGCTGTAAGACAGTTGAATGCATATCAAAAATATATTCTTCCTTAAGAGTGAGAAGTCAAATATCAGGAATGCTTTGTGAAAACCTATTATTGAAATCACACTATTTTTAAGATTGTTCAATATCAAAACTCTAAAAGCAAAATGCCTTGGTTCCCTTCCTTGAAAAGGAAAACTCAAATTTATGGAAGTAGATAGATTCTGATTGTATTAGATGAAAATACATATTTAACATCTATGTATTTACAGATACATTAAGTTTATATGTACTTTATAATTCAATTAACAATTTTACTGTGTATTAATTAAAATTCTATAAATTGTGTGCAAACTTTATTATGTCAAACAAAAATACTTTAAAATAGTATTTATATTTATATTAAAACACTATTTATTTGAAAATGTTTTCTTACAGGTAAAACAGGGCACTCATGAAATACATAAACTTTCTATTTAATATTTAGCCTTTAGTCATTTGGTAGTGAAAAATTATCTTTCAGAGCAGTGTTATTTTTTTCCCACTACCATATGATGGATTAGACATAAGTGTTGTATAGCTGCTTGGTCATCTCTATGTCCTGTGTCAAGAGTATGGAAATAATGTGTTTGTACATACTTGTAAGAAGCAGTTAAGAAGAGAATTTACTCAGCAAGCATTATCCTTTAAAGATACGTAGTAATGCCATGAAGAAAAAATCTTAGAGGGTTAAGACATCTTAGATGTCTTAGGACATCTTAGAGGATCTGTTTTCCCAAAATAGGGTCTGTTGCTCATTATGTAATCACCCAACTCACACACAGAGTGGAGGTACTTTCTTTAATTCATAAATGCACAGATACAGCTGTTACGCAGAAAGCTAGCATGCTGATGTCTCAAATTAATAATTATTTACACACACAAAAAAATATTCAATCATCTAATACGCATACATTGTTATTCTATTAAATTCTAGTAAATTGGTTGACATTTCCTCACTTCCCATGTAAATTAGTACTCATGGTCACTACTTTTAAGACAACTTCTTCCTCAGTCTTTTGGGTGAGTGGATTCTTTGGCAGGGAAATCTTCTGTTTGGGGGTCTTCTACCTCCCCCTGCCGGAATAACCTTTATTTAAACTCCTCTTAAATTTTGCAACCCCAAGCAGTCCTTCCTTTACAAGCTGCTAACAAGGCAGACAATTTTCCTTCTTGTGGGTGTGGTCTAAGACAGATATTCTGTTTTATGAAACCAAAGTATTGTTAAGCTAAATTAATCTTTACTACATGATTAACAACAAGGTTCTTGAGATCTTGATCATTAACTTCCCTAAGGTTTCGACACCAAATCCGTTTTGTGTCTCACAGCAAATTCAGAAATTGTTTTCAACATACTTTACATGACAGCTCGATGCAGTGTAAGGTAGAGAGCACAGGTGCGTGAAACTGTCAGGGACAGGGAGTTACTGATACACATCGTAGGACCACGGCACTGCCTTTATTGCTCCTCTGGTGCTCCAGCAGAGTGAATATTGGAGTCCAAGATCCGAGCCATTTCCAGGTACAGGTGGGGTATGTCACACAGGACAGGGAAGCACAACCCCAGCAGCCCATCACCACACCGTGCTATAGGGGGAACCCATGGGTATGCGCAAAGCTTCCCAGTTGGTGCCATCCAGAGTGAAGGCTGAACCAGCTGGCTCTGAGGATTTTGAATTTCAGGTGTCCAAGACTGTAGGAGCCCCGTGAGGTGCCACCTGCGGCGAGAGGGCATTTATGCCACCGACTGAAGTTTCTCCAGTCCCAGGCCGCACTCCGCCTGCTCTGACCCGGACAGACACCATGCCGCTTTCATCGCTCAGGTGTTGCAGAAGGAAAAGACGAGCTATGGTAACTGCTGTCCCACCCGTTGCCATGGGAACAGCAGCCCGCGGCGCAGTGACACCTTCCCCTCGGGCTCGGACCGATGCGCCCGTTCCTGGACGAGCCTGGCTACAGGCGGGGCGGGGGCAGGGGCGGGGCGATCAGCGGATAGCCAATGGCTGGCCGCCGTGACTCCGTGACGCCAGCGCGCTCGGCAGGGGGCCGCACCTGTTACATAAGAGGCGCGCGGCGGTTACCGGTCCGGACGCCGGTTCCTGCCTTGGGGCTCAGCTCGGCTCCCCGGGCTGGGGATGAAGCCGCCGGCCGGGAGGGAGGGTGGCCGGCGGCGGGCCGCGGGGACCATGGGGGAGAACACCGCGGACTGGATGGGCTCGCTGCCGGCAACGCTGCGTTCGTACCCGCTTTCCAACCTGGCCATCCCGGGTAGGGTGGTGGGGCGGGGAGGGATGTGAAGGGGAGAGGAAAGAAGAGGTTGTTTGTGTGCTAGAAACGCGAGGGCTTGTCCCCGGCGGCAGCGCCTTCGCCCGCTGGAGTAGCCCCTGGGGTGGTGGGGCCTGCGGCTAAGGGGAGTAGTCTCTCGGAGCCGGCGGGGTCATGTCCCCGTTTAATAAAGTGCTGGCAGGTCCTTGGGCATGTCCTGTTGTGTCCGGTGCTGTCACCGTAGGCTTTGCCGTGAGGTGTTAGCCCGTGCCTGGGAGCTGGGGGTTGAGTGTTTGCTTTAAGTGTACCAACCGTGTGGGAAGTCAAGGTGTTAGAGCCTGGACTGGTGTCCGAGCGCGCTTTTGAATAAGGGCTAATGTGAGCCAGGCGCATTGCAGGAGAGGAAGGAGGGATGATTTTTCTGTGAATACGGCTGTGACTTTCTAACCCGTTCACCTGCTTGTTTTTATGGCCTTTAAAGTAGGTACCTATGACCTCCAGAGGTTCTTTTTAAGGTGTTTTTGGATTGTTTTAGCAGGGGGCAATCCCAGCTGGTGTGTTTAGCTTTGTCTCTGAAAGCACGTGGAAGGATGGCTGAGTTCTCAGTTCTAAGTAATGCGGAGCAGTGGGAACATGGAGCCATTCCTGCCTTTGGCAGATCGGACAATTGGTCGAGATTTGCCTGTGAGATGCTGAGTTACAAGTAGCTAGAGCTGATGAAAAAGATCACAGAATCATTAAAATTGGAAGAGGCCTCTATGATCATAAGTCTAACTGTTCAATACCATGCTAGTAAACCATGTCCATAAGTGCCACCTCTACCAGTTTTTTAACACCTCTGGGGACAGTGACTCCACCATTTCCTTGGGCAGCCTGTTCTAATGCCTAACAACTTTTTCAGTGAAGAATTTTTTTTTAACATCCAATCTAAACCTCCCCTTGTGCAACTTGAGGCCATTTCCTTGTCCTCTCACTGATAACCTGGGAGCAGAGACAACCCCCATGTCGCTACAACCTTTCAGGTAGTTGTAGAGAGATGAGGTCTCCCCAAGCCTCCTCTTCCTCAGACTAAACAACCCCAGGTTCCTAAGCTGTTCCTCATAAGACGTATTCTCCAGACCCTTCACTAGCCTCATTGCCCTCCTATGGACACATTCCAGTGCCTCTTTGTTGTAGTGTGCTTCTTTCTTGTAGTGAAGGGCCCAAAACTGAATACAGTATTCAAGGGGTGGCCTAACTGGTGCTGAGTATGTGATGAGAATAAAATGAGTTTTACACTTCCAGAACCATGGTTTTTAGCAGGAAAACTATACTGACATGAATGTGGCTAAAATAAAATCATATTGGAGAGTTTAAATAGCTGTTGAAATGTCTTTAACTTTACTGTTCACTGACCTTTCAGGAGAAATGTGTTCCTGGCCTTCTAAAATGGTATGTCTTCTGCTCCAAACTACAGCACTAGTCAGACAGCTCAATCTGCCCCCGTGACACATGCACTCTTTCACATACATTCTCTTAATCAACTTTCTAGTCAATTTTTAATTGAACAACTTTTCACAAGTCGCATTATGATTGGGGACAAAACTTTCAGAAACATGCCTCTGATTCTGCCCTTTACCAATATCATGCCAAAAAACTGAGGCAGAAGTGGTTTTGATTTAAATGATCAGCCTTAGAAAACAAAGCTTTACAAATACATCTAATAGGTGATCTGAATGAATCATAGAATTGTCAGAGTTGAAAGGGACCTTTAAAGATCATCTAGTTTCAATCCCCCTGCCATAGGCCGGGATACCTTCCACTAGATGAGGTTGCCCAGAGCCCTATCCAGCCTGGCCTTAAAAGCTTCCAGGGATAGGGCTCCCACAACCTCTCTGGGCAACCTGTTCTGCTGTCTCACCACCCTAACAGTGAAGAACTTCCTCCTAATGTCTAATCTAAATCTACCCTACTCTAGTTTGCATCCATTTTCCCTGGTTCTATCACTACCTGACCTCCTAAAAAGTCCCTCACCAGCTTTCTTGTAGGCCCTCTTCAGATACTGGAAGGCCAGAATAAGGTCTCCTCGGAGCCTTCTCTTCTCCAGACTGAATAACTCCAACTCTCTCAGTGTGTCCTCATAGGAGGGGTGCTCCAGTCCTCTGGTGATTCTCATGGCCCTTCTCTGGACTCGCTCCAGCACTTCCATACCCATGAGGAGCAGCCCTACCAGCCAAGCCTATAGTTATATCTAAAAAGCATGGAGAGGTGTTTTTCCTGGGATGAAACGCTGCAATGGATGACTTTGTGGTACCATAGAATGCTCCTGTCAGGCACACAGGGAGTATGTGGAGCTGGTAGGGCCAGGGCCATTTCCTGTTCATCTCCAGCTTCTCTACTGTTCTTGCAGTGCAACTGTTCACCAAAAGCCCTCTGGGTTGCTTGCCTTCTAGTTGACCAAGCAGAACTGAAATGGTTCTTAAAAGAAGCAGCAGCCCTGTCCAGTTAAGAACTCGTTGCTGGGATCTTATCAGATCTGGGTTTTTACTTTGCCCTTTCTCTTTGCATGACCCTGAGATGAGATGCTGAACTTGCTGAGGTTTTCTTGTTTTGTTGTTCCCAGGTTGGTGCGTGCTATGGTTTGGCTCCTGAGAGGAGAAGCAGTGATGAGCTTGAGACTGTATTCTCCTTCCAAACATTACTCCTTTGGAGTTCTAATTAAAAGGATCATTGAGTCAGCTAAACTGGCCATCTGTTGGGTTAAAGCTCAAAGGGAGGAAGTATGTAAGGTTAATATTCTCATTTACAAAGCTTTATTTTCCATCACAGTTTAATTGGCATTGGCCAATCAGTGAGGTAGTAACCATTAAAAGAAAACATCTGCATGTGTATGATGATACTGAACATGATTTGCAAATGCAGAATTTTCAGGATCAACTTCTCCTAAAATTACAAGTTATTTTATTACCTTGGCTGCCTACTTCAGTGTAGCAGCACATTTCAATTCTTGTTAGAGAAATTAGCCTATCTGTGCTGCTGTACTGATGAGAATATCTAATGGAAGTTGTTCCACTACTCCCAAGTAACAAAGTATGCTCTTCATACATCCTGTTGTGAGGAACTGGTGTGGCAGATAGTGAAATAACTGTACTGGGTTTATGCAGGAGTTCCTAAAAAGCCAGCCTCAGATCTTGAAGTTTCTCCTTTTTAAAGGACCACCCTCATCTGTTTAGCCCAAACTGACTTGTTCTGGAGATGCCACAAAGTTTTTCTTGAGACAGCATAAGAATATCTTAATTTTTTCATCCTTTTTTATTAAAATCTGTATGCTGTAGAGGACTTCACTGATTGGTCAATGAGTGCAGAACATGCAGAAGTCATACTTCAGAGAAAACCAATGGTAATCTTGGTATAAATGGTTGTTACTCTCCTTCCATGTTTTATGATATTTGCCTTTTCCAGAAAAGATGTAAGAGGGGAAAAATACTTTGTAATAAAAACAAGAGAAAATTTTTTGTAGTCTTCTCAGAACAACAAGCCCTTGGTCCACATATCTGAGTGGTCACAAAAGAGGAATGTATGACTAAACTGAAGGGGGTTTTGTTTTCAGAGCAGGTGGATCCATTGAGGCTTTGAAATGATAGAGAGGTACTGCCACTTTATGCTTTCCCAGTGCAGATGGCCAACCTTGCTGATAAATGGGAAGACATTGCTAAATCATAAAAAACAAAGAACACAACCTTAATGGCAATGACTCTAACCAGTGCCAAATGGATTTCTCCTGATAGGAAAGAAAAGCAAACGACCATGTGATATGGTGACAGTTTAAGCAGTCCCTTTCTCCCTTTTTGTTTGTACCCCTTTTATTCCTCCCTACTCCTTCTCCCAACCTGAAAGGGGTAGTGGGAGGAAATCAGGGTAATTCTTTGATAAGGCAAAGAACTTTTCCTAAGAGGATTTGGTCAGTACTAGGCTTTGTCCTCCCTAATGAGCCTGCATTAAAAAATACCTAAAGGAATCTTTTAGGATTCTATTAAAATATAAGTAACCATCTCAATAGTTTCAGATGATTAATTACCAATAGGATGTTTGTTATTCCTGCCTCTCCTCCTTTTGCTGGGTTAGTTGATGTGAACTATTCAATTTCCTTTTCATTAGAGAAGAGCTTTTAAGATGTTAATCTTTTGATTAGAAAATCTGGATTGTTAATGACCTAAATCCTAAGGACTTCTGGGCTTTGGGAGGCACTTTTGTTTATGCCATTTTTCCCTCTGTTCTGGCACATGCAGGACATGTGGTTTAGAAGAACATTTGTGGGACAGTCTTAACTTGCATTCTGTCTTTTTGGAAGTTGCTTGGCATGCTTCTAGATGTCCTGGCGATGTGAAGCTTGCTATGCTATGTCATGCACAGTGTTTTGTAATACATAAGGAATGTGCTTTATGTAGTAGGCAAAGCTTGCTCTCATAAGTTTGGTCTCACTACAGCTAGGGTGAGTCTTTGTACATAAATGACCCTTTAATACTTTTAAGTGTTTTGGTACAATACGTTGCCCTTGCTTCTTACAGATATTTAGTGTAACAGAAGAGGTTTTCTTACGTTTTTCAACCTGTCAACATTCCATTAATGTGAAGATCATACAGATTTGCCATATCCAATTAAACTAGATAGCGTGCTCTCCTGCCTTTCTGCTTTCATTCTTGTTTCTTGGTTAGACTTTTGCAAAAAGCCTTTCAACTCCTGCTGCTTCTGACTAGTCTACAGCCTTGCAACCAGGCAGACGAGTAATGTAATTGTAGACATGTTTGTATCTGAAAAACCACGAGTTCTTTTCTTGTTTTCAAGTAATTGGCAGTGCACTCAGTATGTTCTGTTTTGGAAGATCTCTTCACTTTGTGTGCCAGGTAGACATGTTGTTAACATCCCTTGAAGGTAAATTTACAAACTTGTAAAAGGACACTAGGGTTGGTGAGATCTTGATTCCTATCCCTGAGCTGCAACTGTATATGGAGAAAGTACTGATGTGGAAACAAAAGATCTAGTAATTGTTGAAATTCAAGGCTTAATAGCATTCTGTTGATTAGTCTCATTTGTTTGAGCTACAACATGAGTTAATTTGACTATTTGTGACTAAGTAGCATAACAAATACACATTAGGAAGTTAGACTTTGCAGATGTGAAGATAAAAAGCTGTGTTCTAATGATTAGCATGAAGGCTTCAACAAAAAAGTCATCCTGAACAGTGAAATACAATCTATTTAACATACAAATTGAATTGAGAAGCAATCTATTTAACATACTATTAACTTGAGAAATTAGGAGAGGGAGAAGAAAAAGGGGTTTAATCTTATTAAGAAAAATAAATCCTTGGTTCCACTTGCTGGGGTAAAATTAAGAGGACTAACTTATCACTTTAACAATCTGGTGTCTGGAAAATATCTCTTTAATACTCTTGTAACCATATCATAGCTTTGAGGGTTAAGTATCTGGGTGTATGATAGGATGTGGCTGCTTTCCTTGAAGCTTCCAATCTTTGTCAGATAAAAGAAATGAAACCAAAGTAGAGCAGGCATTGTCTCTTACTCTGTAAGTGCTGCCAGCTCCTGTTTTTTTCTTTAAATGTGCAGATTCTTTCAAACTTGACTCTTGCAGTTTCATGATATGCATCTTTGGCCTATTGGAAGCAATTGGCAAATAATCTCTCTCATTTCCTGTGCCTAGCTTGGTTTTGGGAAGGGCTAACACCAGACAGAAGCCATGTCACCTGAGCAGCACAGTAACATTTGCAATATGAAGGTTTATCTGGTCTTGTTACAGTGAGAACATTGTACAGTGGCTCAAGAAATGTGCTGCACATTGAAGAGTAGGTCCTTGAGGCAGTTCAGATGATGGTTCTGGCCTCTGTTGCCTAAAGGACAGTGAAGACTGCTTCTTGACTTTTCTGTGCCTTTTGATTTATCAGTCTGTAAGGTGGAAGTTATAAATACCTGGGTTTGTTAGTTGCTTTATTCACAATCAACAAGTTTAAGGAATGGATTTGAGTCAATACAGGGTGTTTCTTTTTAAGGTGTCAAGTACCACCTGAAATGTGTTTGAAGAGACCTTTTGAGCTTTTTAACTTTGAGAAAGTAGTCAGTATATTGGAGAGATACTTACTGTTTGGTTTTGGGGGAGAAACACACTGTAGAGAATTTCCTGTATGTGGAAAAGACTTCTGTGTATATTGCTATGAGTTTTGTGATGCTTGGCTCTGTTCAGGAGCTGCCAGCACCACTGCTGTTACTGTCCAGTGTTACAGCATCTGAGTATTTTCGCACATCCTTTTGTTAGACATAAGTTGAGAATGTGGTTAGGAGCTCTAACACTGAGCTGCCAACAGAGTGGAGCTTATCTGCACCATGGTTTTGGTGTAGGCTCTGGCATTTGCCTTTAAATTGTACAGAGCTGGGTTGGTTTAGGTTATGATTTTTCAAAAAAATCATGCTGTATCAGCCAGTCTCCAGCCATAGCTGCAGAATGGCTAGGCCTTTCATGGAGTTTAGAGGTAGAATGAAGGAGAGCATGGATTATTTTGACATGATGTGATCAGCTTAGCATGTAGCTTAACAACCCAGCTAAGATATATTAAAAGCCAGTAGCTCAGCTGGTAACACAGTGATCTTAAATTAAAGAAGGGCCTGGTGGATGACATGGATTCTAACCTAGCTCTTGCCGTTTAGCCCAGCAAGCATCCAGTGCTGTTGCTTGAGGTTTTCTATTTGCTTTTTTCTTACTACAGTAAAAATGTTCAGGATTGGGGTTTGCCTTAGATATTTCTCACTGTTGGTGGCTGGCCTTCTGTAAACTACCACTGAAAATGTAATTGAGCTTCTGATGTCTTTCCAGCCTCAGTATTAATGATGCTCCTGTCCCTCTTAGGAGGTGCTCTACCAACCACGAAAAGGAGAGCTTGTTTTTCAGATGCTGCTGTTCACATTCTGCTTGGTTATACCTAGGTGTATGTGTTGACTTCACTGTAAGTTACAAGTTCAATTTCTGAGTATTTTATGCCAAGCCACAGGGCAGGAGTTTTAAGCATCTTTTCTAACGAAAGAAGCATGTCACGTGGTTCAGTTTTTCAGGTATCAGCTATCTTTTTAAGGAGTGAGTTTCTTAAAGTATGTTTTTTGACAAATTTGTGGTGGGCTTGTGGTTTTTTTTTTCTTGTTGCTTTCTAGAGCTATAAATAGAATTTTGTTTGTGGTAGTACAAGGAGAAATTTGCTATTTGTATCCTGAAATATGTCTTTTATGTTGCAATCTGCAAACAGAAGTCTTTTGTAGCTGTAAAATGTGATCAATGTATTTGATGCCAGGTAAAATTGTCATTCCTTCTTAAGTCAGATTTCAGTGACAATGAGGCATCATAATGGTGCAAGTGACTTCTGTAGCCAGCTCTATAGAGGCTGCTACACAGTCTTAGTTAAAATGAAAATAAAACGTTTCTTACAGCCTTTTTCTAGCTTGTTACCATTTTTCTACAGTAACCTAAATAGAGGAAGAAATTAAAATGTGTGGAATTAAGAACTTAAACCCAAACTAACACTCACATAAAGGGGAAAACAAAACCCTTAACTTCTTTGTGCAAAGTGACTCATTCAGAGGTGGAAGACAAGCCCCTTGTGATTGAAGGTTCCTTTCCAAATACTGTAGAAGCTTGAAAAGCTCATTCTGCTGTATGGGGAGGCATGTGAAACTCAGAGGTCTGAGTTGCAGCTTGCAGGCTTACGTGGTTTCTTCTAATATGTCTTCACTAGATGTTTGATCCTGTATTTTGTTTGTGTTTATGCATTTGGAGGCAGGGGAAAAAAATCTAGATGTTACTCCAAAACTGACAGATACTTTGTGATGCAATTTACTGTGACAGGTACTAAATAGTTTCTTAAGCTGACATCTTTTAAAAACAGCTTTTTTGTTACTTGTCACTTGTTTCTAGAAGACTGAATAGAAAGCCACATAAGAGGCATGCTTTTACAAAGATTGTGAAGAATTCATGAATAGTTGATCAGAGTTAGTTCTTGTGCTCACTTGTGAAATCTGAAAGCAAACCTTCAAGGCTCCTTTTCAGTTCCTTTTGACCTACTTGAAATCTGTAAAGAGAGTGTGTTTAAGGTCATTGTGAACTGATGTTTAGTTTGCATAGTCTGTTCTTCCATCTGGATTAAAAAATCTTGACCAGATAATCCAATTGAGATCATAATCTTGTTTGTAGCTCTGAGCTTGCATCGTAAGAAAGACATCGGTCTTCAAGTGAGCACTAGTACACAAATAAGGTTTGGGTAAATGAGCTCTGAATGCCTCAAATCTTGTCTTAAAATTGGAAATTACAAATTAGGAAATTGAGTTGCAGACTGAGGTACAGGAAATTCTAGTCCCAGAAGCAGGGACAAGAAACCTGGGGCATCCCGGAAGTGAAAACACAGATGCTGGCAACGTGGTGCAGGGTCATTATACCCCTGGGACAGCTGGAAAAGGAGCTCCTTGTGGTGAATGGAGGTGAAGATGCTTTTCCTGTGGTGGAGAGAAGTGAGTGTTCAGGAAGTAAGTGGGATTTGGCTCAAAGAGGAAACTCATCTGTTGGTCTTGAAGAAAAAAGGGAAGCATGGCTATTAGAGCTCCTGCAGTGTTTTTCCTGGCTGGTGCTTCACAGGGAATTTATGCCTGGAGCAGTTGCACTTCTTAACCAGAATGCCAGTGCCTGATGTAAATGATTAGAATTCCCTTGTCAGCCTCAGTCTGTAGTACATCAGCTTCTGCCCATCTTTGCTTTAGGCTGCCTGGTACAATGCAAATTATATTCATCATGTCTGTGGGTCACTCAAAGGCATTGCCAGGTAAAAGACATACTTATGAACTTGTTTAATATGAGTTTGGTATTGAGCCACACAGGTGGTGTACTCAGTTGCTCAACCTCTTAATTTCAACAAGTCTTTGTCCACTATACAAACTAAAAATCATTTATTTACCATCTTGGGGCTAAAGTGAGATGTGCTGGTAAGGCACACGCATGTCCTGATCTCTCTGTCCATCGCATGAAACCCTCTGTTCCACGAGTTTCAATGTATTAGGTCACAATTAGATTTACCAGGTATAATGAAAGTAAAGCATCAGTTTCTTTCAATGAAGCTGGAGTCTCATCTCAAATGAGCAATATACCAGGCTATGGGAAAGCTTTGGAGATGGATTTATAGTTTGTAAATGGAGGAAGGTTAGAAGGAAGTTTCCTTTACCACTGATACTTAAGTTCATGATTTGCATAGTGCATTGAACATGGGAGCTCACATGAGAAAACATTTCGGACTGAGAACATGAAGCATAGCTCTTGTTGGACAGTTAGGAAGAATTAAGCTGTAAAGGATAGTCTGAAAGACCCACACTTGAGCATAACTATGAGGAAAGGCTGGGGGAGCTGGGTCTCTTTAGCTTAGACAAGAGGAGACTAAGGGGTGACCTCATCTATGCTTTTAAATATGTGAAGGGTGCATGTTAGGAGGATGGGGTCAGGCTTTTCTCAGGGAATCCCAGTGACAAGACAAGGGGCAGTGGCTGTAAGCTGAAGCATAGGAGGTTTTGTGCGAATACAAGAAAAATTTTTTTCCCAATGGGGGTGCCGGAGCAGTGGAACAGGCTGCCTAGAGAGCTTGGGGAGTCTCCTATGGAGATATTCAAAACCCGTCTGGATGTGCTTCTGTGTGACCTGGTCTAGGGAATCCTGCTGTGGCAGGGGAGTTGGACTAGATGCTCTTTCTAGGTCCCTTCCAGCTCCTAACATTCTGTGATTCTTTGGTGACCCTGCCATGCATGTAGGACTTTTTTCCGTTAACAAGGCATATGCATTTGTGTGTTTTGGGGGAGTCAGTTTTCTAGATATTAAATATTCTTTTTTTTTTTTTTCTAGGGTCACATGATTCTTTTAGCTACTGGGTTGATGAGAAGTCTCCTGTGGGACCAGACCAAGCCACAGCCATCAAACGTTTGGCCAGAATTTCATTAGTTAAAAAGATAATGAAGAAATGGTCTGTGACTCAAAATCTGACTTTCAAAGAGCAGTTGGAAGGTGGGATCCGCTACTTTGATCTTCGTGTATCTTCCAAACCTGGGGAAATAGGACAAGAGATTTACTTCATACATGGCTTGTTTGGCATCAAAGTATGGGATGGCCTGAAGGAGATTAACACCTTTCTCGAGGAACACCCCAAGGAAGTGATCTTCTTGGATTTCAATCACTTCTATGCCATGGATGACAGCCATCACTACTTCTTGATCAACAGGATCCGCTCAGCCTTTGGATCCAAACTTTGTTCTGTTGAATGTGTAGAATATGTAACATTGCAGTATTTGTGGGAGAAGAAACAGCAGGTAAGGAAAGGATGTCTAACCCAAAAGTTTAAATTTCAAATAGAGGCTAGGTGGGGTTCCCACTCAGAGGTATTGGCTCAAGGATGCTGCTGGCAGCCAATTTAAAGCTCATTAGAACCTCCTTTATGGCGTTTACATGTTTCAGTCCATTTCTTCACAGCTGTGTAGCCCTTCCATCTGTGGTGTGGCTAGGCTGTGTCCTGCTCCCAAATGTGCTTGTTAAATAACTAAATGATAGTATCCTAAGGGCCTTGTGCTCCTTAAAAATAGTTTTCTTTTCTGGAAGAGCATGTGCTGACTTGTGGTGAAGATTTGTTGAAACTGTCATCATTTTGGCCAGTGTGAAGCGTGTAAGCTTTAACATGAATAAGGTGTCTACAGTATTTCTTAGCTCCTTTGCAGCCGTCCAGCTTTGTGGCAGCAGGATTAAGTGTCTCATCCCTGTGGTTACTCCTCACATGGCCAAATGCAAACTGAGAACAGGGTTTCAGCAACTGCATGTATTTAAGCTGTTAAAAAAAAGTGAGGCTTTGAGGAGTTCCTCTGAGCTGATGCTGTGGCTGCTAGGGGCCAAAATGAATAACTTGTGATTTTGGATGTTAATGAAGCGATGCATCTTTATGGGCTGCCTTCTGTTAGAGAACCACCTTACAAGACAAAATACAGGCCTCTGATTTAGAGAAGATTCTGCTTGCAGTGAGTCTGTCTTTGGCATCTCATGCAGTAAGTGTGAGTGGAATGCTGTTGTGCCAGTCAGCCCAGTATGCTTTAGCTATTTAACAGGAGTTACACAGAAGATGGCAAGACAGCTGAAATCCTTAACTTCAAATACAGATGGTAAAGGTCTGTGACAGTACTGTGAAATGCTCCTAAACTGAATGCTTTGAATGACATTTGTCTGCTCTTGGCAACTTTTTTATTTTAAACTGATGACCCTTAAGGGATTGGCAATAGTACAACAAGTTTATTGACATGAATTCAGGACTCAGGAGCAGCTTTTTGTTTACGCCAGCTGCAACAGTCCTACATAAGGATAAACCAATACAACATCCTGTTTAAAGATAAATACCATAGTTGTCAGTTTTTGTTTGTTTTTTCCCTTTGTTTTGCTAGGTTCTCATATTCTACCACTACCCTTTGTATAAGGAATACACCTTCCTGTGGCCAGGGAATAAAATGCCAGCACCATGGGCTAATACAACCAACGTGCACAAGTTGTTACAGTTCCTGGAGACCACTCTTGAGGAACGAAGTCGTTATGGAACTTTTCATGTTTCTCAAGCAATTCTCACGCCTCGAGTGAAAACTATTGCACGGAATCTAGTTCGTGGTCTGAAGAACACACTTGTTCATAGGTAAGGACTTACCTTGATTTCTCAGCTCTTTACAATGTTTCATGTTGAAAGAGGCACTGAGTAAGCAAGAAACTATGATATCTTTACTTAGACATCATAAGGCTTAGTGAAAGCATGCAGTTCTGCTTGATTACTATTGCTTGTAAAAAGGTGACAGTCTAAAGAATTATTGAATTTATTGAAAATAATAAAGTAACAGTATATAGGTAAATATGAATGGTTGATAAAACATGGGCCAGACCTGTTGTTTCAAACCAGTAATTCATTCCATATTAGCTAACTGGAATTGGGATGGGGGGGAAGCAAGCTTGTGCCACGGAGAAAAATTGTGTATATGGGCTCAGTTTTGCATTTGTTTATATAAATGTGACTCAGTAACCTCAGTAATGGGCAAAGATGTGTGGCACAGGGCAGTATTTTATTGTGGAGTTTTACAAAAAGGTAGATTAACAATTTGACTTCTTTGTACCACTGACTGTTGTGCATTAATTTGGCCATGAGTAAGGTTGTTAGAGCTTTGCTTTGAGTAATGCAGTATGCTAGCAATTTTTAATCATGTTAAAAGCATGGCCAGGATAGGATCCATGTGACTTGTTTTAAGGCATTATTGCCTTGTAGCTAAAAATTGCTAGAACTGCAGCAGTCCTGCTGGGATCTGGTCTCCTTGCTCACTGTTTAATATTGGCTGGTTTGATGTCACTAACAGTTTATCTTGCCATAATGATAATAATTACACTTGTATAGGTTGTCCCAGCTGTTGTAGTTTTATCAGCAACTAAGCTTAATATTAAGCAGTGAGGTAAACAGTGTAAAAGATGTGAGATAATTGTCTTGAGCAGCTATTTCTCATTCCATTTGGCAGAATTACTGGTCGTTTCAGAAGTAATTGCAGTGTTGTTTTGAAGCCAAAGTCAATGTAACTTCAAAAAATAATTTCTTAAAGAAGCAAGTAGCGTGCTTTTCCAGTCACGAGTTCTTGACAGAAGTAGGGAGATTCCAGGTGAAGTATAAATCAGAGTTTTCCATCTCCTTCCTGTTTATAAGCATTAATCTAGCAAAAGAAGATTAAATCTGAATGATGCTACCCAGAGTATTTCAGGTCCCCGCGCTGGCTCGCTCTTTGCCCACGGCTGTGTGATCAGCAGTAAACACTAGATGGTGCTGAGATGCTTTAAGACTGTCGTTTGCTGTCACAAGTTGCATAAATGTGAATAGGGATGGTTGGTGGGGATACCTAACAGAAACCACGGATATAACTGGTCTGTGTACTGTTGTCTTGTGATTAAAGGAAAGATTATACTGATTTTTCTATTTCTAAACTAGTAAAGGATCATCATGGAATGTGCAAGCATTATTGTTTAAAGTGACCTCTGGCACAAATCTGATCTGTAAGCCACCAGTAGGCTGGAAGCCTACCTTCACTCCATCCCTGTCCCTCAGCTCCATCATTGCCACTTGTCTGAAAGTAAACTGAAAATTTTAAATAGATGCTATCATTTTCTAAAGTGTGATTGCTTGTGTACGTTTACACGTGCTAGCTAATTTGTATGTGTGAATCTGTCTTTGCAGCCCTATGTAGAAGTCTGCCTCCTCATATGGAATTTTTCCCAGACTATGAATATTTAAATGTTCTTGAGCTTCTGCTAAGGAAGAAATGTGCCACATTTGCACATAATTGGCTCAAGTCTCATTTGTCCCTTGACAAGGGACAGTAATTACTCCTTTACTCAAGTTCTCATATCGGTTCTTGGCAAGAATTGTTTTCTGGAACGAGAGCTGTGGGGTGTCTTTAGGCTTTCTGATTTTTTTTCCTTCTCCATCTTGTTAGCTAATTTGCCTGCTTTCCATCCTCTTAGATAATTTCTTTATGCATGTTATGGCACTAATTTAAATAATCCTAATATATTTAGTCATTTGTGTTGAACTGTTCTGAAATCCTGGAGTGCAAAAAAACTTGTACAGATTCCTGATTTGCACTCTGTCCAAGAAATGACTGAAACTTCTTCTCACTGTAGAATTTTGAGTTCCATTTAACTGAATTCCTGACATATCTTAACTCTTTCTGGTTACAATGATGTGTGATGGGATGATTAATCTTTACAGATCTGAGAGCTTGATTCTGGGTTTGGTTTCCCATATCCTATTGTTCTGTGTGGGCCTGAAGGCTAAAAGGAGTTTGGTAGAAATGCAGTGTACTGACCCCAACAACTACTTTCCTGCCTATCCTAAGGCAGAGGTGCCCGAGAGAGCATCTTGGGCCAGGTGTAGCCTTGCTTTGTGCTACACTGAAGTCTGCTGCAAAATGAAGCTTTGTTCAATATATTCTTAGGACAAACCAAACTAGAATGAAAGAAATTGTGGTGCAGCATTAAATGGTGAAGCACAGTCTACTCAGCAAATATAGAGTTCAGAAGTGTTATTTTATATGCATGGTAGTTTGGATTGATGATTGGCTGATACTTCTTTTGATAGCTAGTGACCACATGCTGTGTTACTACTTTTCTTATCAAGCTAGTTGCATTTTTTGTGTGGCAGTCAGGACCTAATCACAAGTACAAGGTAATATACATACTTTAAATGCAACATGCTGTTTTGCAAACTAAGTAGATCATATATGGAGAAGAGTCTTTTAAAATGTTTGATTTTTTCTTTATTTCACTTTCTTTAGGAACTTGCCCATGATTTTGAATTGGGTGAAAGCACAGAAACCAGGTGTTATGGGTGTTAACATAATTACATCAGACTTTGTGGAGCTGGTTGACTTTGCTGCTACAGTTATTGCATTAAATGACCTTCTTTTAGAAGAGGATGAATCTACAACTACCTCCTGATGGCTGTGTCCCACTTGTGCTCCTCAGTGGACATCTCTGAACTACGTTAAATGTTTTATTTATGAAGTGCAACCTATTGTAATCTCTATTTATTCGTAAAAGTCTGCTAGAGGAAATGTGATTAAACATCAAGTGCAGGCATTCCCTTCTCTCAGGGATGTGTGGAGCAGAAGGTGCTGAGTGCTGCTCTGTGTCTGTCTGTGGCTATGTGTTTGTCTAAGTTATGCACACATCTGCTGCAGTCCAACACAGTGTCTGCCTGCCAACGAGAGGCTGGCCTCCAGAGCAGATGTATTCCATTATGTTGTATATCTCCCTGGTGACTGGATTCACCATGCCCTTGTGTGTGCATCTTGCTTATTTCTCAACACCAGAGCTCTAATCAAGGATCACTGCCAATCCCTTAGCAGTGTGACCACGTGACCTGAGACAGTATTGGTCTTTGGCCATGCCAGGAGTAGCTGGAGGCTCCTGCTGTATTCATTATGCTGTTTTAGAAATTACCTCTGACTTACCTGAAGAAAAGATTGCTGTTGTTCAGGGGAAAGCTATTACTGTGTTGAATATCTGAATGGTCCTTCAAGCTTGGGAGATGAAGGCTTGGCATGCTCTGCCTCTTTGGACTCCAAACTGTTCTTCTGGACCTCTTTATTTTACTTCTAATACATTTACTGGAGCCACGTTTAAATGTTTCTTTTGGCATTAATTTCAATGATGTTTTAGTCTTCAGTTATGAGGATCATAACTCACAAGTCTGAATTCCTGCTGTAAGACACTTGAGAAACCACAGCACAACCTTTCCCTTTGCTTGCTGGGTACTCGGGGTTTTTTCCCAACCATCAAGTTTTGTTTGGGGAAAGTATCTTGCCTAGATGGCTTTTCTGTGGAAGGAGGTGTTTTGAGTGGGAGTTCGCTTGGTATTCAAAGAACTGGAGCTGACAGGGACTGCTCAAAAAACAAGTGTTAAGTCTCTGTTTTACAGTGTGACATTGAATTCTGAGTTTGGGCCCAAAAGCTATTTTTGTTGTCGAAGAACTGCAGCTATGGGGGAGAAGCTTTCCCAGCCTACATCTGCTTGTGACAAAGCAAGCAGTAGTAACACAAGCCCAGGCAGGCATCAGTGCGGCTGCTTTGCTGTGGTCATACTTGTTTTCTTGTTGATTCACAACAAAATGTGACCATGTGTGCTTGAGCCAGTGCAGTCATATGTTAATACTTATCAGTGCTTAATTGACTAGCTGGTAGCAGTCCTGCAGTCTGATTTATCTTTGGTTAAAAAATTTTAAAAATATATAAAAAAGTGATTAGCAGATATTTCTCTGTGCAATCAGATTCCTAAAGCAACTGTTGGTGCACTAATTATTCAGTGATTATGAGTTTATATTAATCTCTAAGCTGTTTATAATATATATTATAGATCTTTTATTCAAAAGAAAAGTGAATATTGTACCCTGTATCTGCCATCATGGTCTGACAACCCAGAAAAAAAATCTAAAAACTCTTTGCATATTTGTCACAAACTGAACTGGGGACAAGTTTATCTGAAGATCAGCAAACCTTCTGTGTGAACCTTGACCAAGACTGAAGCAGACTCTAATCTGATTTATCTGTGTGTGTTGCATGGTTTTCATTAGAGTTCCTTGAATTTTTTTAATGGAATCCTTTTTTCTAAGGGAGTTGTCTCTGTCTCTCAAGCTGTCTTTTCTCCTTTTCCCTTTTATTTCAGTGAGAGGGGGATAAGTCATGAAAGTCTAAATCTGGAACTAAAGCTCAAATTTCTAGATTAAAACTTTTTTTGAAAACAGCAGCAGAAGGGTTTTATTTTTGATGTTTTTGTTGTTGATAAAATTGGCACTTGTTTTGGATAACACTGGTTTGTTTGCAAAGTTATTAAAAATTCCTGGGTTTTCCTTTGAATTGTGCTAACCTACTTTCTCATGGCCCCAGCTGAAACTCGATGATAGCATCAAATGTATGTGTTTAGTTTCAGTGGTCTTTTAGCTGCAAATTGTCTTACAGCTCAGAAACACTTAGTTTGAATGCTGATAAGGCAGAAATGTTTGCAAGGTTTTCTGCAGAACTGGAGGACAAGGAAAAAAAGTGGGAGTATATGATGTTTGCATTTGACCCTTAATACATTTTGTACTGTATGTATCTACCTCGAGATTTATCAGGTTTAACCAGTGTTTATATTGTACATGCAGAGTAATGACTGTTGTTAGTCCTTCTGTTGTACTTACTTGAATAGAGATGTGATGATTATAACTCAGGGCTTTGGTTAGCTTTTTTAAGTATAAACTTAGAAGTTTCTCTTAACATATTTGCTGTTAGCTGTTGCCCCTTGAAAAAGGGACAAAGACCTCTTGAAAACAGGACAAAGGCATGTTAGGCATTGTGTTAGCAGAAGAAGAAATGGAAAACTTTAGGATGAGTGAAATGTGTGTAGAAGAAACCATTTCTGTAAGTTTGGTCTGTCAGACTTGTGCGTCAGAGCAGTGCTTGGTGTTGACTCTCTGCAGAACCGGACAATCTCAATAGTGAGTTGGGCAAATGACAGATACAATTACTTGTGACAGGATGTCTTCTGTGGGTACTCTAAGCAACATTGATTTTGTTTAGAATTGATTTTAGGGTAGCCCTAAATCATCCTAAGATATATGAACTACCCTTCTTCTGTTGCACATAACAAAGCTATTGGTATAATAGGCTTATCTCTTTGGCACAGGACCACAACATATAAAGGTTCCCTCACACCTTGCAGAACAGAGCTCATCTAGACTTGGACTTTGGGCTGTGAACTGCTTTCTGATATTACAAAAACAAAAAAGTGAGCTGGGCAGGAAGGGAGAATCAAGGAAGTAGGGCAGTAGTTTGCATCCAGTGCCCACATTGAAGGTATTGAAGGTGCGGCAGCATTTAGCCAGGCTTCAGGCAGCAGAGGAAAGCAGGTCTGGCAGGTGAGTGACAGTGGCTGCAGTTTGTACTAAGAAACTGGGCTGAGAGCCAGGCCTCTGAGGGCTGCAGATGAATAGGATATGGAGCAACTAACAGCCTGCAAGGTCATGTAAGTATGAGCTTGAGGGAAATAAGATTGGCATGAATGCAGGAGAAGACTGAGGGTTCCTGGCTTGTGATGTAAACCTGCACCTGTTGAATGCAGTGATTTTCTTGCTTCTTTCTTCCCCAAAGAGTAGAATTCACTTTTAAACAGTTTAGGTGTAAAACTCCCCCAGAAGGATTGTTCTGAGGACTTGACCATTCTTGTAGGTGCCAGGAGAGGAAAAGCCAGGAAACTAGTGGCTGCTTGAGGTAAAATACTTCACTTGAATTGCATATTCTTCAATAATTACATGGTTTATTACAAATTCCGACTACTTGCACATTATCTTGTGACTCATTTCTTTTCCTAATGTGCAGTCCCTGAATGCCAAACACACCGGTGGTATGCCTGTTCTCCTGGCACTGATGGCTGTGATACGCCAGTCAAGTGTGTGCCTGAGGCACAGGAGACTTTTGTATATGTCTCTGATGGGAAGCAGCAAGGAGAAAGTTGTCAGGAACTCTCATGAGTTCTTAGCATCTTACTGTGTACATGTAGGTGAAAAGAGAAATTGATTTTTGTAGACAGACAATCATTTGGCTCCTTATTTGGGAACTGCTGTCCTAATATATTTTTAAACTGGTGTTGGGAGTTGTGATGTTGGGGTTTTTTTTGAGAACAAAAGACAGATTCTTGCTTTCCCAATTTCATCTCAAGAACTTGAAGGGATGCTTTTTAGCATGTGCTGCCTTGTCTGTGATGGAGAGGAGGCCACTGGAGACAGTGCTGGCAAGGCATTTCAGGGGTGCTGTGGTCAGTGAAAGATCACACTGGGAGTCTTCAGAATAGAAATGTCTACTCCAAAAAGAGCCCTCTTTTGCTAAACAGACTTCAAGGGGGAAGGAATAACAGGGAAATTGTCTTTGCTCCTGACTTGTGCTGTTTTCTGCTGTGTTGGTATTGAGTTATGTCTGAGTTTAGAAAGCACTTGTGATTTAAAGCTGAAGCACTTCTGAGTAGGGATTTTGTCTCAAACAGAAGTAGGACATCTGCCAAGATGCTTATTTGTTACTCTCATTTGGCTAAGCCTTTGGAAATACCTGCTTTGTGTACCTGTCTCAGGTGTCAGTTCACTGCTGTACCATCTAGCAGACCAGGGTTTAGGATTTGTGTACATAATAGAGGACATGGCAATTCTGATTAAGATTTGGGTTCTCCGTGGAAGTCTGACAGAACATATGTGACTTGAAGTTTACTTGAACATAAAATACTTAACATGGAGTCTATATGTGGTTTTAGTAAGACTTCTAGACTTCAGCATATTGCTCCCTATCCCTAATAAGAAAACTCTTTGTCTAGAGGGCCACTGTTTGGGACAAAACTTAAGGTAAATTCTCTGCAGTTGTTTAAACACAAAGATTTTGTACTGTGAATAGCAGAGCTGACCCAAAACTTCATTCAGAATTCCAATCAGATCAAGATGTAGTTCTTTTAGCTGTGAAGAAAATTTTTGTGCATCTTTGTATGATGAATTCTTATTCCAGCTTTGGTTTTTGAGTCAACAGATGGGTAGCAGAGCCAGAACATAAGCTGAAGAGCAATTAACATAAATGTCCTTAGCATAAAATTCATGTTGACTGTGGTAAGGGTATAGTGATTTACATAGTCACAGCTTCCAATAATCCTAATAGCTGTTTAGTTTAGGTTGTTCTTAAATCAGTCTTTATTTTGTATTAAAGAAATCAGTTCCACTGATTTAATATATCTATCATGTTGAAGAAATGTGTGTAATTTTATTGTGTGTTTATTTCTCTACAAGTCCTAACAAGTAAACAAGCTTTAAGTTTTAGTTGTAGGACTGGAATAGGAATGTTAGCTTGAGATCTGTTTGCTAAATCTAATTATAATTTATCTTCCTGAATATTTCTGTATTTTGTGTTGTTCATTGAAACAGTACTTCTTTCACCCTTTGTTAGACCTGGGATAACTTCTGTATTTCACTGAAGTTGAACTGCAATGTGTTCTTAATTCTGAAAAAAGTATTGATCAGTACATCTTACATAAATAATTTTTATGGTGGTTTTATTTTGTTCAATGTCAAATCAGATATTTTTGCAGTTTGAGCTACTTACTGTGGAAGGGGGCAGAAAGAGCAAGGTAAAGAGTTACCTAGTCTCAATTTAAATCATGCAGTTTCTCTTCTCTCTCTTGGCAGTTTGTGCTTTAACCATCTGTGCAATTCAGTTTTGTGAAACCAGGATGCCTCATTTGAACTGCAGATAAACTTGGATTGACATCTCTTTTTCTGCTTTACTCTGCATCTATATCATTGGGGGGTTTAATACTGAAAATAAAAGTACAACTTGAGTTAATCATGTTTTCTGCATGTTCTGTGCTGATGATTGTTTTGATACATGATTATGTTGTGAGTCAATGTCAGTTGAACCCAGTTACTTTTCTGATGCAGAAGGGTATCATTGAAGGCTGTTTTTTGAGGTGCCGTGTCTTGCTACACTTGTCCCCAGGGCAGACCTGGACAACATGCTTATTTTTAAAATGTACTGAGAACTACTTCTCTGTGGAAGCAGTAATGCAAGGTGATTAGAAAACTGTATGCTTGCACTGGTACGCATCCACAGTTTCATTTCTGACTGAGCACACTGGGATAAAAGCATGCTAATGCATGGATCCAGTTGTTTCTTGAAAGGCAAGTCCAATTTTGGTGTAGTCTTTACTGCTGTAATACAGGTGATGAAGATCCATGGTGACACCTGATCAGGAAACAAAATACTGATAAGATTCCCAGAGCCTAGGCTAATGCTTGTTAACCTGGTGAGATCAGTAAGACCCTTCTTTTGGATTACTTTCAGCTTGCCTGTTTTGAGAATGTGGGGAGGCTGGGAATGGGCAGAAGGAGAGAATGAATTACCCAAATTCCTTTGTTTTCAGACAGTGGTCATCAATGAGTGCTGTGGTTGTGGATATTTTTTTTTAAATCTTACAGGTAAAACTGGAAGTTCAGAGCCTAATCTCTGCTGTCCCTTCCTGTAGCCTCAGACCTTGAGGTAAGTGTTTACAAGCTAGACTAGACTGACTAGTGACTCACATATATAGCTAGCCAGTGGTTTCAGTAGTCTGTCTGAAATCAAAGAATCATAGAATGGCTGAGGTTGGAAGGGACCTTAAAGATCATCTAGTTCCAACCCCCCTGCCATGGGCAGGGACGCCACATGCACTAGACCAGGTCATCCAGGGCCACATCCAGCCTGGCCTTAAACACTGCCAGGGATGGGGCCTCCACAACCTCTCTGGGCAACCTGTTCCAGTGCCTCACCACCCTTTGGGTAAAGAAACCCCTTCTAATCTCCAGTCAATATGTGCCAATAGTTCTTACTTAAGTAGCTTACAATAGCAGTGTTACCTTTTTTCCTCTCTACATACTGTTTTCCAAGGCCAGGAATCAAAAACTAGATGCATCTTTGGTGACGGATTTCTGTGTGCCCTTTACACAGAGTTTCACTGTTGCCACAAACCTGTGATTAGTTGTTCAGAGCACAAATTGCACATGGCTTAGTATTTGTCTCTTAGGGAATATTGCTGAACCTCTGTGCAGATTTTTAGCTCTGGAGGATAAACTCTTCCATGCTGTCTGAAGGAAAAACAGTTTGAACCCTGATGTATACTGCCGGCTTTTCTCATTGCACAGGTGGTTGGAAGGTGAGTAAAACCACTGGCAGGCTCAGGAGCTGACTAATGGTAATGTCACAGATTCTCCTGATCAGTTAAGTGACACCAGTCACTTGTATTAGACTAGAAAAGCATTTGACCAAAAAGCTTCTCTCCAATTTCAATGTAGTAGGCAGGGTCAGTTTTTCAAGCTCTTTGGTGAGCAGATGCTGCAAAAAGAAACCAAGTGATTTTGGAACTGCTGGTTAGTGAGTCCAGCTGCTTCTGATAAATATCCAGAGTTTGATTTTTTTTTCTGCTCTGCTCAGCTGATAGCAGAGACACTGCCTGAAGTCTAGACAAAGTGGCATCTTCTGGAGAAGACCCTGAGAGTGACCAGGATGGTTAACAGGTAACTTTCTATATGGATAAGATGCTAAGATAATCACACTTATAATCAACTTTCTTTCAGTTTAGAGATGTGCTTTATATTAAAAGCAAAGGTTGCTTACAGTAGGAAATGCTTGGTTGTTTTTATGTCCTTCCTTTGTATATCTCTTACCTGAAATAGAAATATACCTTGGGGGAAGAACTGCAGGATGGTACAGAGTTTCCTTCAGGGAGAAGCTACCATCAGACGTGCTTGTGTAGGCTTAAGTCTTCAAGTTCAACAAAAACTTGGCTTCAGTGAATGGGTATCATTCATTTCAGCAACCAGTGAGAACACCTGCCTGTGGCAGAACTGTGTGCGTGGCCAGAGCTGTGAATTGAGGTTTTCAGCATAATTACCTTTGGGCTGAAATTGTGTGTAGTTGTGAGTTAGGTAGGACTTAGGAGATAAATGCTTCTTTTGTCTGTTTTGATTGTTTTTTGTTTTCAGTAGATTAAAAACAGAAAAAACTTATTTGTTGCAAGATACCATTGTTTAGCTTGCCTTCTAATTTAGAAGCAGAATTAATGTGGGGTGAGTTTATGCTGCTGTATCTGTAGTGAGCAGTTCCTTGGTGGAAGAAAGGAAGTGACTAGCAGTACCCTAGGCACTAGTGCATCGAGGTAGCTAGCCAGTGGTTGGATGAAGTGGAAACTGTATGGCACAGTGTCAGTGCAGAGTATGCCTTTGTAATTGAGGCAGACACTGTAGCTGCTGCATGAACTTTAAGAGTTCTGGTGATTCAGAAGATGCTGAACAACAAGTGAGTTGATCTTCATGCAAGGACGTGCAGGTTTCACTGAAATGGCCTAAAAACTTGACTGGAGTGTGCAAAGGCCAGATGGTATCTCATGCTTTGGTTTGAAAGGGCAATTTCTGTTTGATTAGAGCTGTAGAAGCCTTTGGTGTTTCAGCTTGCTTAAAATCATGAGTAAGTTTTGATGCTGTTAGTGGCAGATACTGTTTGGGTTGCTCAGCAGAGGGGCAGCCAAACAGCAGGCCCAGCCATGTCTCCCAAGACCCTCACTTTGTACTACAAACAGCATGTTGGCACTTCAGGTGTTTCTGTAACTCTTAAGATTCTTAGGTTGAAAATTTGGGAGTGCAAAGTACAGAAGAAATTGAGAGCTGAGTTGTTTTGTATTGTGTTGCTTCTTGCAAAGAAATAAATAAGACTGCCTGAGGGAATGTTCCTCCCTGCATCAAAGTCATCATCTGGCAGACTGGATTGAGAAAAACATAAATTGTTTGCTTGAGCTCTGTGTAAATGAGAATTAAAGATGGTAAAAATATTTTCCTTGAACTTTCTGCTACTGAGCATTCACTTTTCTTCTTGCTCATGGCAACTGAGCAAAGAGGTGGCTCTTCGTATTCTTTCTTCCAGCTTGAAATTGCAAAGCCTAAACCCCTGAGTGTAAGAAATGAACAAAAAGCATCCTTGGAAAGAGACTGGAGCAGTGGATAGGGAAGAGGAAAGGTATGCACTGGAGATAGTGCTGCAACTTGCCCTTTGGAATGGAAAACAAAGCTGTTGTGGTTTGGGGCTTTTTTTGAGACGGAATAAATTATTACACAAAGTTGAGTGGTTGAATTGCATCCAGTACAAAGTTCATCTGCTATGCTAACTGCAGTCCCACCTTTACAAAAGTGCTGAACTTGACTAGACTGCATCTTTTGAAAAAACTACACTGGCAGCAAATAAAATACAACGTGCCAGGCATTTCTCATGAGAGCAATAACAGTCACAAGTATTTGCAGCCTAAATATCTCAAATGCCAACAGGTTTTTTTTCTGATTTTTGCATCTCTTAGAGGAGTCACAATTTGAACTCTGGCATCAAAAGTGGCCAAATCATCCTGTGCAAAAGAGGTGTTTGCTGGAAAATAGACTTTGGTCATTGTCAGAGTAGGGGAAAAAAAATGTATGTATCACAAAGAAAATTCCCTTCTGGCTGTCCATAAATCTGTTCTGAAAACTGCCCTTAGTAACAGGATTGTTTGAGGATAAATGACACAAGCTGTCTCACCACGTTGCTGCCTTTGTTATACACTGCAAACATGTTTATAGAGTAATGAACTGGTATTTCTGAAGACTTTTTTTTTCCTCCCTGTATGCTAGATATATTCACTGTGCAGCTGTGCAAAATGTTGACAATAACACTTGAAACCAGACAAATCTTTACAGGCTTAAAGATTCAAAATGAATCCCAAACTTGCTGTAGGTTTGCTGACATGGTATGTCACAAGGGAAGAGCAAGGCTGCTGCAAGGATGTAGCTTACACTAGCAACACCTAATTTGAAGGATCCTAGTAATTCCTACCAGGTAATCATTTGGTTTCATACTACTGCATCTGGAAAGAGCTTTGGTAGTGCCATCTTCATGCAACCTGGATTTTGTGCACAAGGGGGGATTGTGTTCTCAGATCACTATTTGACTGCCATCTCTGGGAAAATATTACTAAGTAGATTGCTAACATTTTTTATGGCAATAAACTAGATAATTACTATATTTTCTTCCTGACATTTATTGTCAAGATTAAGGACTTCTAAGTAGCTTAATTTCCCTTCTGCATTTAGTTCCTTCCTCCTGGCTTCAGGCTAGGTTTGTTCCCTTTCCAATGCTAAGGATGATGCAGGCAATGTTAATAGCACGCACTGTGGAACCAGCTTATCAAGATGATGATTACAGTGAAATTCTGTTTACTGAAAAGTGAAATAGGAATTAGCCACTGAATTTCTTCTCTGCCATTTTACTATATAGTAGCTCTTTGAGAGAAGAGGCTGTAGAAGCTGTTACAGCAATGCTTTTAGCTGAGAATGAGGCAAACAAGCTGAAAATCGAGCCTCTGGAGGACACTGGAGTACCCACTAAATGCATGTGTTTCTGTAGATGGCTAACAAGCAGCCAACTGGAAGTCCTTGTTCTACTGCCTCACTGCTTGTGGGTGGTTGATTAGGATGCTTTAGAAAAGATGAGAATGAAAATTCTTTTTATTATCCTTATGCCCACTGAAACATAATGTTTAATAGCTATGTACTGCTGTCCTCCCTGCCTCCCTTTATGCCTGTGGAACTAATAGGTGGGGTTTTCTTTGCGGGTTTCAAGCTTTGCCAAAACTAAGAAGTTCTGAGAGTGACCAACTGAAATAACTTGTTACATTTGTTTAAAAGAAAAGCATGACTACCTTCTAATATGATGAAAGTTAGAGTGGTGAAGCTTGAAAGACATTCCAGCTCTGTGGTACCAGGGACTGCAAATATGTAGATTAACACGGACTCTAGGCGAAGCAGACCGAAACCAAACTCCCACATACAGGCTTGAGAATGCCTTCTGTGAAGTGCAGGGGTGCATGTCCTACTTGGCTCTTCCTGTGGGCACAGGTGTGACACCTGCTTGGGGAATGTGGACCTCTAGGGTCAAAGTTAGGCTCAAGCATACGCTCTGAGATACCATCTTTAACATTTCAGGACACCACACCTTCTTCCTCCCGTTGTGAAGGCTGCTATGTATGGTAGGACGGGAAGAGAGGCAAGTTGGTACCTTCTCATGTTAGGAATCATGCCTGTGCTCAGACCTTTCTTTTCTGTGTCTTACCAGATTCCTGTTGATCGGAATGCATCTGCTCTGCACAGTGAATCCTATCAATGCTGGTGCTACTCAAAGGTAGCTGACATGTGCAGTTGTGTTCCCCAGGAGAGTTTAGATTGTTTGATTTTTCTGGCTCCAGGTTGAGATGGTGTTCAGACTGAGTATTTTTTCCAGAGTTGATTAGTCTAGGGCTATAGTGTTGGAAGCTACTTTTTAGTTTCAAAACTGCTTAACAGTCCTGCTAAATCATTAGCTTTGGCAAGATGCTGCTGAATGGGGTGGAGTTCAGTTCCAGTGAGGTGGGTAGAGCTGTTTTCTTACTTTGGTCTTTAATAACAACCTCAAAAGACCACCTAATGCTCAGTTTTTCTCTCCTGATCTGATGGAAGCAGGATATATTATCATTGAATCTGAGGGAAAGTTGGGCTTTTGCTTCCTGCGCTTTCTTGTGTGTCAAGTAAAGGAAACAGAACTCAGAAAATTCAAGGAATTCTCATGTTACTTTTCTCCCTGAGTGTTTATAAGTGCCTGAGAGTGAGAAGCCAGTGCCTTAGAAGGTTTCCCAGACTTCTGTTCAGAATATAATTACTACATGACACATTTCATGCTGGTTTTGATACCTGGGGAGGAGACATCCTCCCCAAGGGGTATTTTGAACTCCTGTTACCATTCTGCTGGATGAGTGGATTTGCTGATGTTTGTATAACACTGTTTGCTGTCCTGACAGTTGTTCTGTTTCAACACACCTTTAGCTGACCTGTGCTCTAGAGCACTGTTAAACATTGTAGGCATGCTAAAGGAAGGAAAACAATCTGCCTTTTAGCTTGGAGTGTGCTACTTAAACTCACTGGTGTGCAGAAGGAGCAGATGATGTGCTGTGGGTAGTGCTAAACTGCTTTGGAGAGAATTGGGAATGGAATAAAGTGTGGAACTATGAACTTGATACCATGGAAGCATGGATAAGTTAGCACTAGCTGCTAGTAGACCTTTTTTGTGGGAGTATTAGAGCATTAAAAGTATTGTGCATTACAGAAGGAGCCTGTGGAAAGGGTTTGAGATTGACTCCCAGTGTTCCCTTTGCCTTGCTCAAGAAGGTCACCAGATTTAGCTGCTGAGCTCACTAAACATTCTTCCAGTTCAATGGCCTATGCAGAATGATATGTTTAGTCAATGTTTAATTCCTAAGCAACAAATGGTGATTGTTGTACTAGAAAGCACTTGCGGTGTTGACTGAATCAACGGAGGCCAAAGATTAAAAAGGTCTTACAGGGAGATCTTTTTTGCATCCTCAAAACTCTTTTCTAGGCCAGGTCACTTCACAGCAGGAGAAAACAGGGAGTTGATGCTGCCTTAAGACCAATAACAAAGGTTTTCCAATAAGGAGTGACTGAAGGAAGGTGGGAAAAGCAGAAAATCAGGAGACATCTACACTTGCCCTGGTGACAGGAGATGAGCATGTAAGTGCTGCTTTGGTAGGCAGGAGAGGCTGTGATAGAAAGGGAACGGTGTGGCAGCTGCTGTTGAAGGTTGAGGACCACCTTGTACAGCTTGGATCTGTAAAGGAGATGCAGATAGAAACTGCAAACAGTCCTCTTGTGGAGTGGAGGAGACTGGGGCAGGCTTTCTCATCAGATGAGTCAGAAATGAGAAGAGCCCTCTCTCCTCTCACCTAAGAGCCTCTAACCCTGCCTCACCCCTCTTCAAGATCTGCCCATTCCCAAGTGGATATCCTACCTGCCTTTTTAGCAAGTATCATGCTCTTAAAAAGCCACAGCCCCTGTCTGCACAAAGCACAGACTTAAACACATGCGGTGCTGCTTCCTGCAGAAGGTTACTCAATATTGCTGCCATACATGCTAGAGTGCTTATCTTGTATTGAACAACTCAGTACCAAAGGACTGTTACAAGCCAGGCTTGTGAGCTCTGAGCAGTTGCCAGGACTATTTATCCCTAAGTCTGGCCTGGTTTTGTCTGAAGCTTTTTTTTTCCCAAGGACTCTGTTAGCTCAGGCTTCATGTCAGGGTGTGACACTCCCAGTTCATGTGAAACCAGTTCAAAGCATTTGAGGTTTGCAAATCTGTTTATAAAGTTAGGCCGAGGTCAATGACACTGGGTTGGCTGTTTTGGCATATGTGCCAAGAGGATCCACAGGGGGTTGGTTCACTTCTGCATAGGTGCTAAGAGGATCACTGTGACTTGTTCTTTATTTTCCATGCTTTATACATCAATATCTATAGTAGTAACTATTCTGATGGATAAAGTACACTGGGCTTTTGTGATCCAGAAGAGCGAGTGCTGTTCAAACCATTGCACTTCCCAGATTGTGACTCAGTACACGGGATGGTTTGTCTTAAAGGCAGACAGAGCTATTACCAATGTTTGTTTGGTGTTTTTTGTAGGCTGTTACTGAGCCTGGGCTTGTGTATTACAGACCAGAGTTCTGTTTCAGTTTTAGAAGATTAAGGCAAGACTGAGGAGATTATCTTTGGTCTGCCAAGACTTCCACTGCTTGACTACTAAGAGCAAGGCTGCAAGCTAATGGCCTGGCTTACTTCTGGCCAGGACATGCTACGACTTCAATCCTTGATACTGACTTGCAGATGAGTTGATGCTCTTATACACGTGTTGGGTAGCTGTGCAAAAGTTATAGTTTGAGGGCTTTGCTTTTTGGGTTTTTTAATTTCATGCTGTTTACCTTAAGAATTAAGAATGAATGCTGTATAAAAGTGGCATGTCCTATGAGCCAGTATGACTTCACACAGTGTATCAGCAGGAGTGAGCTACTCCAGCAGCCAGAGTGCACATTCCAAAGCAATTAGAGCAGTTTCATAAGTAAATACTGCTCAGCAGTTGATAAAATGTCTTTCAGATGTCTTTGTAAAACAGATTCAGGTCATCAGCAAAAAGCTACTTTCTTTATCCTTGCAGTCAAATATGAAAATACTTATTTTGATTTTTAACAACTTACTTTTAAAATTGCTGTGAATTGGAAGTAGTTAATTGGTGCTGCTAGAGTAACCTGCAACTGAGTCACGGGGAAAAGAAAAGGTGATGATCAGATTCCCCACCCCGTCTGCATTCCTGGGGTCCCTGTCCTCTGAGCATAACTACACGTGCAACCGATTTGATTCTTGGCTCAACTGAGAGGATGAAAACTTCTAGGAGGATGAACAAGTAGGGAAATAGAAACCATAACAGAAGAATTTCCTCTGCCTATAAAGTGCTATGTATATAACTGCAGTTCACCTGGAAAGCTCAGCAAACTCTAGAGCATGCCTGTTAGCCACTCAGGAGCGTGACTGCAAGCTGCAGCACTGCTTCCCGAACTTCTTCGACCAGCAAACCCGTTCAGTCTGCAGCCTTTCCTCATGTTATCTTTTGTCACGGAGCTTTGAATTCCCAACCTCAGAACTGTGGTGTGTTCTCCTCGCACACACACTAGTTCTCTGTATTCCCCAGCTGTGAGAGCCCCCAGCCCTGAGTACCCTTTGGGTACAAATGTAGAGAGTTGGCAATTTTGTACTCCAAGCCTAAAGCTAAATATTTTTTTCAGAAACTAAACAAGACAGTCTTTCAGATGTGGGTTGTATTTTTTCCTTTTGTTTCCCCTTTTTCCCTGTTTCTTTTTTCTTTCCTATCCTTCATACCTCTTGGCCTATATTATTACTTTATCTGGGTTGATTCTTTTCTCCACATTTCTGTCAGTCCTTCACAAAGAGGCAATCTGTGGGGGGCTAGTTTTCTTTCAGATAGTTTTAATTCTGGAGAATATTGCTGTGATGAGTTTCATGAGAAGGCTGACAGTGGGGAAGCTACCTGGTATGCCCCCTGGAAACTCCTAACACAAGGATTAAGGAAGCTAAACATGTGAACAGAGAGGAGTCCAAGCCCTGTGAGTAACGCTGGGTCTGGAGAGCAATACGGAACGAAGTGGGCCTTGAGCAAACAAAGCTGAAGCTCAGCCTGGACAGTGTGTGAAGCCAAACCCTAAATCTTTTTGCTTTGACTGGGTAATTTAAGACCTGCACTTGGATGCTGTGGTCCAGGTCCTGGCCAAGCACATAGAGCATTGGCCTGCCTGAGTATGAGGAAGAAATTGCCAGATTTGTCAGTCTGTGACCCAAGCCTGTCATTTAAGTATGTCTGCAGCTTAAAATGTATACTCGCTCCAGTCCTTCCTGATGAAGAGAACAGAATTTATAGACAAGATTTTAAGCATAAAGTTGCATTTTTGTTTTGCACTGCACTGAAGCATGCAGCTAGGAAATCTACACATTTCTGTTTAATTTCATTCACTGCAGCTAGCAGCAGTAGGACTAACATTGGTCTGGGGTTTTTGTGTTGCTCTGTTTCAATGTGGCTTTCCTGGGGAGGATTGTATGTGGTGTGGTATCATGACAAATAGAAGTTGAAGAACTGGGCTTGGCAGTTTTCTGTGGATGTCCTGTGGGGTTTCTCATCAGGTATATGTTTCAGACACATACCTGATGAGGTTCCAGATGTGACCAGTGGTAGGAAGATATTTCTGCTGCCCCTTGTCAAATTGCTTTCCATCTTGTGCTCCCCCTTCAAGCCTGCTTCCAGAATAGCAGCTCATTGTTGCACTTGGTGAAGCCCACTTCTGCTGGAAACTTGGGCCTTCTCTGTCCTGGACCTGGAGCCTAATGTGATATCCAGATAAGTCCAATCCACTTTTTCTCTCTCTACTTCCCAAGTCTATATATAGAATCCATATTTCCACATGGCCTTTTAATTCATGAGTTATACTAAATAGGGAAACAACTGTTGGTTATGTTATGAAGCCTTATTTTTGGCATAGTTGTATTCTTCAGATTGACTCAGTTCTTAAAAAAAAAAAACAAAACCCAAACAACTAAACACCCCCAGCCCCCTCAACAAACAACCAAAACCCAATCAACCAAACAACAAATGCTTCTAGAATATGAGGTGACTGTGGCTAAAGCCTTCTGACACCTCTGGGGCCTTCAGAGTTCATAAGTATCCTAGTTTTGTAAGTTGAAACCTAAATGAAATCATGAGCTCAACCTCGTTTCCACCTCTGAGCTCCACTACATTAGAGGCAAATGTACAAATTTTACCCAGATGATTTGAGGATCTTTTACAGGACCTCATTCAGTTTTAAAACCTTGTGGAAAAGGAAGAGGAAGCCTCTATAGTTCTAGTTTCTGAACCTTAGTTTCAAGCTGCAGTCAGAATCTCTGTAGAATTTTGCTTTAGTTTGGAGAGCGAGGAAGCTGCCTTGGGCATCAGCCAGCTGGCAGCCTCACCGTGGAGCCCTGCTCGATGCAGTTCAGCAGCCTGGCCACAGGCAGGAGAACTGGGTCCTAGCCTATCTGGCATGCTGTGGATGAGGAAGCAGCTGGCCAAGACCTTAAGCTCCCAGAAGTAGGGAAGGGGGTCTGCATTACCCTTGGGACCTGTTGCTTCATACCACATTAGCTCAGAAGGAAGGAGGCGTCTCCATCATGCAGGATTGGATAGGGGCGATTTCTATATCTAATCTCACACTGAGTGGAACAGGGCTGAAATCTGCTGCAAGTTAGCTCTGAGCCCTCCAAATCTCAATTATATTCAGACTCAAGAGTTTTATTAAAATCATTATAGTAATTTTCACCTAGAGATCTTTACAGTGCTTCTCAAACTGAGATTTGTTTTGGCTGAGGAAGACCCCAAAATCAGGCAATGTTCAGATCGATCATGTGTTTCTCTTTTTAAAAATGGTAACTTGAAAAACAAACAAACCACCTGTCATGCTGCTTAAACATCAGGTTAGTTCCTACCTACTCCAAAAGTCTCCTGTTGGCATGTCCGAGAAGTCAGTCAGATGAGATTATATGATGTGCAAGGTAATTTGCCTTTAGAGGAAGAACTTTCAAATTCCTCTTTGTCTTGTCCAAAATTCATGAATTTGGATTAGTTTTTTCTCAAATCTTTCAATCACTGGAAGCCTGGATGGTACTGCTGCATCAACATAGTTGTTTGATTCTTTGCTGTAGACAAACAGGTACAAACAGTATGAGGAAGTCTGCAGCTTTTAAACCTGGTCTATATCCCCTGGTGTCTTGTATGCTATGTGGGAAAATACACGTCTTTCTCACTTTTAAATTTGTTTTCCACATTGCTAAATTTTATTTTGAATGGCTTCCTGGAAGACAGAACCATTAAAGTTGCTTTTTCACCTTTTAATTTGGGCAAGTAGGCTGCATGCTGCTAATATGACAATGTTTGAAGTGATTAGTTAGCACATGAACAGTTTCAGTCCATAGTCTGCTGTAGAACATGGGGGTTTGGAAGTGGAAAAACTGCTGCTTTTCCCTGATGATCTTCAACTGCTTGTTCTGCATGGATACAGAGTAACTTGTAACTCCTCAGTAAGTTATTAAATAGCAAAAAATCATTTTTTTCTGAGTTTCTACTTTTACTTCCAGCTTGAGAAACTTATGCTTCTTCCACCCCCTTGAATAAAGAATTGGTCCAGGTATTTGCTGTCTCCATGGTGGTTTTCTTGCACTTAACATGTAAAGCTAAGTACCTCCAGCATGCATGTATGTCAACTGGAATGATGATTGCTTTTCCCATGTCCCAGATACTTGTGGTTTCAATGCAATTATAATAGGGATCTTGGTCTCTGGCTTCCCATGAAACAGGTGTATGCTTCTCAGCTCTGGCAGGTTGTGAAGCATAGAGTGCTGGAGGATGAGAAGTAATGTCTTTGTGGCTAAAGAGACACACAGGAAAACCAAGTTGAGTTCCTACTTAGGAAGTGTTTGCAAAGAAGATATTTCACATGTAGTCAGACAATATTCATCTGAGCTTTTCTCCTGTAAATAACTAATAGTTTATCTCAGAGGGGCAGGTATCCTCCTTCAGAAGGAAGGTAGTGAAGTTCAATGAGAGGCTAGAACTAAAATCCTCAGGGGCGTTCAGTATGTTGCATAGCCTACTGGTTCCATCCTCTGTTTCAGAAGAGTGCTTGCCTGTGCTGTGGAGAATGCCCTTTCAGTCTATGTTGGCAAGTCACACCATTTTTATTTTGGTTGAAGCTTTAACGTTTTCTTTGGTGTTGCTTCCCATTGCTGCTCTCAGCCTTGGCCTCCCATTGCTTCATCTTCTTCAAGCTCACTTGTGTTCTAAAATATTGTTTTGGAAGTTAAGTATTCAGGGCAAAGTAATAAAATGAAGGCCTTGCAGTATCCTCTGTTTAACAGAAGGTTGACAAATCCAAAAATAGCTTCTCAAAGCTGTAGGCAATTTCAGGCTAGGTTTGCATTTTTCAGATTCTTGCTTTACCTTATTTGGCCATGCAAAATGGAATCCAGTGATCTGTGGGGACTCGACTCTGAGGAGATGGGGCTTTGTTAAGATGAAAGTATGTGCTTTTTACTTGAGACACATGGCTAAATATGGGCTGTGTTAATAATAAATGAGTCTGTCTTCTGGCACAGTTACAGCTTCCAAATGTCCCTCAAGTTAAAAGCAAATGTGCAGCAGCCTTTCAGCTGATTTGTGACTCTGACTCTATTGGAAGGTTGAAGGGAATGGGGGGATGTGGCAATGATGAAGCTTGCCTTGATTTCAATGAGTAGTTTGGGTACAAGATACCTGGAGTTTTCTAAAACAACAACTTGAAATGAAACCAAGCAGGCTAGAGAATGGCAGTTGAGTATTTTTTTTGTGAGCAGAGACTGTATGTCTTTTTTTTTTTCTTGTTATATTTTTCCTGGATTTTTTGTCATTCTCCTGTGAACAAGTGTTCTCCATCTGAAAAATACAAGGAGACAAACCATAAGATGGCCAAATAATATGCATACTTTTTGGGAATAAATATTGACTTAGGATCTGATATTGGTCAAGTGAAAGGAGCAGTATTGGATTAAAAAAACCCTTCGTTGGCTGCACACTTTATTTACCCATTCACAAGTGCTGCCTAAACTATTGCCACTCAGTGCTGTGAGATATGAATCCTGTGATGTTTGGGCCAATCTGAAGAGCGTCAAGTGAACAAGAATGGAGAAGCATAGACATATTAAAATATGTTGCATACAGCATTAATTTCGTATAACCAATCTTCCAAAAATCTAACAATTATGCTTGCAGAATCAATGGGAGGGTACAGCCAGAGGCTCTCAGGAAGCCATCTGGCCCAGAGAAGATGTTAGGAAAAAATGTGTAAGTGGTGAAACAGCTCCTATTGCTTGTTTGGGCACTGCTGATGGGACAGTATAAACTAGATCC
This sequence comes from Galbula dea, assembly GCA_013399015.1. Lineage (NCBI taxonomy): Eukaryota > Metazoa > Chordata > Aves > Piciformes > Galbulidae > Galbula > Galbula dea. The sequence continues at coordinate 168,773 of VWZX01005091.1, forward strand.
TCATGCTAGTAAACGAAGATTTAGCTCCTCAGAAACAATTACAGACCAAAATTCTTATAGGTGAGACTTTGTTCACAAAAAAAAATCCCTAAACTTATAAAAACCAGCAAAAGATTAATTTTCCTGTTAAGTGGGACTTCAGCTGAATCGCGGAGGTAAGGCTGAAAGGCTGGATCCCAGAGAGATTTTGACTGAGAACACACATCATCCCAAGCTCAGTTGCTTCACGTGCTTACCGTGTAGGCAATGAAAATATGAGTAGTCTAAAATGCGTTTTGGAGGTGCTCAGACCGAGACAGCCACAAGAGGTTACAGGCATGCTGATGGCATGGTGCTTGTCAGTGTCAAGCGTGCATCATCAATAGAAGCAGATGGGGGAGAGGTCAATCCTGTCGTGGCTGCAACCTTGTTTCAATATCTGTTCCTAGCAAACTAAATTTAAACTTGCCACGGTCTCTTCCTGTGTTTATATTTTACCACCTGCTTTGTGCAAATGTTTTGAGTAGAATCCATTGAAATTTTCTTGTGAGAAGAGTCTTGCAGAAAAGGATTTTACCAAAAAGTTAAAATTTCACACAGAAAAGGAAAACTCTTCCTGGACAGTTACTTTTGGGGTTTCTTGCTCTCTGTTCAAAGTATTTCCCACAAAAAGAAGAGAAGGATTTCAAAGTTAAGGAATCTTGTCTTTAGACTTTCTGTGAGTATTTGTAGTGGTGGGATGGGGGGAGAATATTGGTTCCTCTAAGTGTTGTGTGGATTAAAGTCTTGGCAGAACTTTGAACATGTGAATTGTTACAAAACCTCTGTTACCTTTTGTGAATGACATTATCAGTCTGTGTAAATGGTTTTGAAAGCCAGAGAGTGAAAGAGCTCAAAAAAAGCCAAATGCCAAGTTCTTACTCTAATGCATTTGCACGTCTAAGACCAATATACCTTTACTGGCCACTGTTTTGTTGGTGGATATTTTTTTTTTGTTATTGTTGCTTAGGTTTTGGTTTTGTTGTTTAGGGGTTTTTTTCAGTGCCAAGGTTTGTACCTGAATATTTGTAGGAGTGAATGACTTTGGAGCTGCAGTTGGTTCATGACTTGAGGCTCGCTTGAGGCATTTCAGGCTCCACATAAGGATTAGGAACTTTGGCCTGGAATTTTTGCTGCAACTTTTTGTTGCAGCTGGTTCTGGTTTTGCACCACTGTTGCATGATGTTGAGCTAATAATTACGAGGAGGTGTCTGCTGAGGATTCATTTCATTTGGCTATATGACTTAAAACTTTGAAACATGTGACTTGTTCAGGAGTCTGCCTTGGACTGAAGTCCTGAGATCACTGGAGAAGGGGCAAGTGAGGGACTGAGAGCTAAATATAATCAAAGTCCCCTTAAAATGGTGGCTTGTTTTACTCCTATGGCCAGATACCTAAGGCAAGTGATTTTGATTAGCTCTGCATTATATCTAAATACAAGCTATAGGATTTTAATTAGCTGTATTTTCTCTCTGTGCAAAGGTGGGGATGCAGCAGACTTGTGGCTTGTCACAGGAGAAAGACCTGAGTAGGAACCAACCTATTCCTCTAGCTTGGGCAAAGCATGTCACAGAAATGAAACTTCTTCTGCAGCCCCCGTGGGCTCTTCAGTAGGTTTCAGCAGCATGGTTGTCAGATTTCTGTAATGCTAATGTTATCACTGTTATGCTGCCTCTGTTTTGACTCTGAGCACCACCCACGTTCTCAGAGTGTGGAGATGGTTTGTGAGGCTTTCTCTGCACTGACTGGCTGTGCCCACATACCAAGGTACGTCGGGACAAGGCTGGGATTCATGCCTGAAATGCCTGGTGCATGCCAACAAACCCACTCCCACTGCCCGTCTGTTTGGAGGAGGCACCAGCAGACCAAAGGGCCCTCATAGTCTGCGATAAGTCAGTTACTGGTGGCTTAAATGTTTATGGGATGGAATGTGCCTCCTGTTCAGCATCTGACCTGTGCTGAGAAGCTACCTTTGGCTCGTTGTTTCATGAGAGAGTGGTTTAAAGTGTCTGTGCAAAGTGGAAAGGTGTTTGAATGATGCGCTATCAGTGGTCCTTTATATCCCTGGGCCTTCTTTACTGTCTGTTTTAAAATATTAATAAGCATAGTGCATTGAAGCTGGGCACGTAAGCTCATCAGACACAAGGGAGCTGTGGAACCTCCTCAAAACCAGTGTTTGTGCGTGCAAGTGTGTTGCCGCTAATTACAAGGCAGTTATTGTTTCATAGCATCACCTACCCTTCCATCTTCCTCTTGGAAAGATGGGCATGGCTGCATCTCCCTGAGGCAACCAGAGGCAACCTGCCACAGCTGATGGTGATTGGCTGCACCACTTGAGAGGTTGAGCTGGGACTCAACACTTGCTCTTTGGATAGTCCTAACTGACAGTAGGACAGGGAGGAACGGCCTGTCATGTGAAAGGGAAGGCTTGCAGCCTTAGGGAGTGAGATCTTGTCCAACATACAAAAGCCCCTTATTCTGCAGTAAAAAGAATATGAACTCCCAGCAGAATAGTTAATTTGAAACAACTCCATGGATAAATGTGTTAGATTCTTGAATAAGGAATAGGACTTCTTTCAGGAAGCAAGAAGAAAGAAGGGAAGCATGCTTTTCCTTTGGAAACAATAATGTGGGATTTAGATTATCAGATAGCAGCTGTATTGATGCAGACACAAGAATTATCTGCCAACAGCATGCAGAAAGTTTGAGGATTAAATTGCAATGCTCCCAGTAAACTCTGGTGTCCACTACAGGAGGCGTTGCTGATTGCTGTGAATAGGACCCTTCCCAACTGGAAGGTTTCTCTGGTGTTATAGCTTGACATGCTTGGCAAAGTTTTGATGAAAAGGTTTTCTGTAGGGTAGAGAATGCAGAATAAGTCTTCAGGACACTAGTCTTCCAATCACTTAATTTAGGCTGTTAACTTCTCAACTTTAAATAGCATTCCCCTCACAGCATTTCACTAAAAGCCAATCACACCATGTGGAAAGAAGTAGCAAGCAAAGGAAACTCAACCAGCCCAATGTCACCCAGCATGTCTGGGCTTCACTTAGTTTAGACTCCTAGGAATAAATAAATACATAAATAAAATTTTCAAAGTGCAGCACCAGTAAGATATGCAGCTCAAAACTCACATCCATGTTAGTGATCAGAAAGGCAGATGGCACGAGCAACCTTTTGTCAGCATGATGGTACTGAGGTGTCCCAAGCCCCTTATTGTGCCATTTTTAGCTGGTGAATCCCCCCACTCTGCAATGTCTTGTAGGGCTGATTGATGCAGAAGACAAAAAGTGGAAGAGGGGGATGGAGGTGCTGTAAATGCTGAAACACCAACCATGGGACACCCTGCAGAGCTGTGACCTGCCTTCTTTGCTTGTCTGTGAATAATGATATTGAGAACAGGTTGGTAGTTATTGCTGTTATTGCAGGGCACCTGCATGCAGACCTCATGCTGGGTGGAGTTTTTCTGGGCTTTGTGCATGTCTTGCTGCTGAAAGCAAGGGGAGCAGCAACCTTAATGGAGAGCAGAGCCTTTTCCAGAGCTGAACCTTGGGGGAAGAATGCAGGCTTCTGCTAGAGGTGTTTCTAGGGAAGGGGAAGGAGTGTGAATAGGACTTTCCTTAATAACTCTCTGCAACATGAGTGAATATACTTTCAAATTATCACTTTTTTGGATACCTCTATCTGCTTGTATGCTTGTTGTCCTCAGAAGCATAATTAAGATAGTGAGGACACCAGTGTTTTTTTACACTCTAGTCCAGGGAGAATACCAGGGGAAGGTGGAAAAATCATGAGACTAAAAGATTCCAAGTATGTTTCTGATGAGGAAATGAAGTGTGAGAGACAAAGCAGGAGTGGAAATGAGGAATCCCTGACCAGCATACCTTGCTTTAGGAGGAGTCAGCAAAGGCCCTCTACACAGCAGCAGGGCCACTGGCCTCCAGCAGATTGGAAAATGCTTATGGACTGAGGGTTAAGCAAAACACAGGGCCTGGGAAAGGGCATGTTCTTCAGTGGAGTTTGAGAGCTATTTCACTCTGTCTATTCTTGTCTTGCATAAATATTCTAAACTGGTACCAGTCTGTAGCCAGTTGCAGCCAATGTTGCATATTTTACATGTAGCAGCTTTTTGTAAATGTGACTTAGAACTGCTTAGATCTGAGATTTTAGGTTTAATTTTAAAATGAGAGGAATGGCTTATAAGCCTTCATGTAAAAGGGAATTTTCATGTTTTGACATTGCAAAGTGATGTGAATCAAGCACTGATTCTCATGTTGTACCTAGGAATATGAAAGATTATATGAAAGAGTCCAATAAGACTGAAATGTAAAAAGGTTGAACTGGCAGCAAAATGAAGGTTAATGTAAGTAAAAATAACATGATTTCTGAGGACACAGAGCTGGTGATCAGATCTTCTACTGTGTCTCTGTGTCTCTTTTCTGCTTGAGAAGTCTTTGCATCTGTCATCCAGCTTTGGTTAAGTGTAACAGAGGGAGGAAGGTACTCAACATAATTAAATTTTGCCAAGGTTTATGAAAGCAAGTGAAAGGATAAATAAGCCGTTGCCATCCCCCAGAGAGAGCTTAGAGGTGACTGCAAAGGAAACCCTTATGAATGCCTCCATTGTGGGGAAAGTCATCTTGGGAGCTTATCACCTCCTTGGGCTTCATCAGCCCCACTGCCTTGGGAACTACTTCTAGTATAGCTGAGATCCCTGTGTAGTAAGAGAGGAGCAGGAGCAGTGTTTGAAGAGATGTGGAGATGTCATAAGGCTTTGTAAGAAGTAATTTTTAAAAGCAATAAAAAGCCAATAAAAAGAAGCAAATAAAAAGTAAGCAGCTATGTTTGTAGTCAGTCTGTCGCTGTCCCTGTCTGTTTCCCTTGAATCTGTGTCTGGTGGCTCTGAGCTTGCCACCAGCATTATGTCATTCCACGAGCTGGGCCCTACACTGTAAAGAGAAACACATGAGATTGTGTAATTTAGGGAAGGTAAGGCTGAAAGAGATCAAAGTTTTCAAAGAAATTAATTGCTTGCAAACACAAAAGCAATGATTTGTTTTCTGGTCCACGGTGGCCAGTTTGCTGAAAGCAACAGCAATTAGGGTAGGCAACTTGCATAGTCTGTGTTCAAACCATGTAGATAACATCTGGCAGGGGTGACTTGGATTCAGCTGATCCTGCCTAGGGGCATGGCTATGTGGTATGAATTCACGGGTTCTCATTCAGTCTTGTGCTTCTGTGCTCAAATGGGGCAAGTGGCTGTGTGGGGAGCTTTTAACCTGTGGTGATGCAACATTTTGGCTAGTGCTTTCTTCTGCCTTTCTTCAACACTATGCTTCCAGATTCTGAACTTGGATTCCTCCTCTTTCTGTGTCTGTTCATTAGCACAAATTATGCAGCAAGTCCTTTCAGGCAGGGGCTGTGTTTACCTGCCTATTTTATCTGGCATCAGTGAGGCTCTAGTTCTGACTGGAGCTTCAAGCGTAAACAATAACCATTGTCAGAGAAGATCATTTAGAGCAGAACAATCTGAAGTCATTTGGTTATGAAAGGCTCCCCAGAGCATGAGTTCTTGCTGTGACCCAGAAATGTTGGCATGAAAATCGATTACATGGTAGGATTTATGTGGCAAACTTGCAGTCCTTCCTTATGTAGACAGCACACAGTGTCATGGAGATGGTGCCTATTGTGTGAAATACATGTGCAGCCTTCCTAAAGGGAGCACAAGCTGTGGCCATGGGAAAGAGGGCTGAAGGACCCTGTTTGTTGAGAAAAGGGGCAATGAAGCTGGAGAGAGAGTCTTTAGAGTTTCTGAAGTGAGATGACATGAACAATAATTGCTGGGGAGGGAGTGAGGTAAGGGGGCCAAAGTTGCAGGATATGAAGCCAAGTGGCTCTCTTCATACTCAATTCTCCAAAGAAATGGCAGATCTGTGGCTTGAGTGCCGATTAGATGAAGCACTGAAGAATAAACAGCTGTCTGAAATGGGCCAAAAGCCCTTTTCCAATTCTCTGCTCTGCTGCTGTGTGCCTCTGATGAACATTCCTGCCAAATCCTGCTTGCTTTTTGGTTAACAGGGAGAAACCAAGCATAATTATTCATATATCTGCCCTGTTTCAGCTTTGCTGCTGTTACTGCTGTAGCCTGGCAGCAGCTGAAGTTACAGCATCTCTTGAATGAGGATTCAGACCCTGGGAATTGTGATTATGCTCCCCACCAAAATTGAAGGAATTGTTGAGAAGGTCCCCAACTATTTTACCTAGTGGGTCTCTCAGAGCTGTTAAGGACAGGCAGCCACATGGCTGTTTTTAAACCAAAATCTTGAATTTCTCGATAAATACTTCTAAAATGCAAAATTTGTGCTTTAAAAAAAGCCAACCAAATGGCTAAAGGTCTTAGTGGGAACTGCGTTAAGTAGTAATCTGAAACAATAGATCTTCCCCAAGGACTAAATGCAGGAGAAGAGCCGAATAGCTCTGAAGACTATCAAAGCTGCTCTTCCAGTCCATTTTCCTATTTAGCTAGCACATCAAGGGAATTTCCTAGCAACTCAGTATGTGAAAGTGCAACATGTTAAACATCTACAAAGTATGCTTAGCAACAGAACTGTCATCGTGTTTTCTGCTATTGGCAAGTTTCAAAAATCCGGAGCTAGCAAAATAAAGCTGCAAGGAGACGTGCATGTCCAGCATTCACGTCTCCAGCCGTGGCAAATCCCTAGTTCTTGAGACCACACTAAAGAAACCAGTAACAGAGCTATGAACTTGCCTGATAGTTTCATATGCAGTGAGACACAGTTTCTTTACTAATCCATATAGTGATCAGTTTAAACCATGAAGTGTGAAATGTGATTACCCTTGTCCAGTGTTCGAATTAGGCAGCTGTAAAGAAAGGGTCATTGCTCTGGCTTGAATGAGGAAGAGGAAAACAGGCACAAAGGCCAAGAGCTGCTTCTGCATGTCTTTGTGAGGTAGAGCAGAAATAGTCCTCTTCCATTTACTTGCTGAGATTTAAGTATGATGAAATAGCATTAAAATTTTCTCAGGAGAGGTTTAATACATATCTTCTGTATGGACAACAGCTGCCATGGAGGATAAATAACATGTTAGTGTTTGCTCACAAATGGAAAACAAATTACTGGAGAAAACATGACACTTGGAAATGAACATTTAGTGCCAGGCTTTGTGCAGATCATAATCACTTATGGCATAGATACAATCACAATCATATCATGGTTAATCAATATCTGTTAGTTGGTACAAAAATCAGAGTGCAGCTGCCCGTGAATTAACCTGCATTTGCAGATTCATTTTTGTGGTTTTTTTCTGGTAGCCTCATTCATTTTGAGTGGGCCTGCTGGTTATATTGGGAGAGAAGTTGATGAGAACCTTTGTTTCATTTTTTTCAACAGCTGACAAGGTACTGTCTCCACTCTGGCACAGTTGTGACACTGCTGTATCTGGGTAGCAGTGATGTGGAAAGATTACCACCTCTGTCTGCTGTGCAATAGAATTGAGGATGCCTTACTGTATTTCTCTGAGCTGACAAATAGGTGTCAGGTTTGCCCAAAAAAGCATTTTATGCCATGTCTAAACGAAATAAATGCAGGTGTGTCTACAGAAGTACAGAAAATAGTACTGACAGAGGCCTTCAGTTTGCAATGTGCTGACCTGGAGTCCCTTCTGCCACCCTGCCCCCAAAGGTTTCTAGTGCTAATTAATAGAAAACCAGGTGTGTTTTGCTGTCAGTCTCACATGAGGCTGGGAAATTCACTTTGGGGTTGGGTAATGTTTTCTTTGAGTCTGTGCTGCTGTCTGTGCTATTTGCTTCGTAGAGAAGCTGTGGTATTCACTAAACTCTGTATTACAGTCGGGCTAGAATTTATAAATGAGAACAGCTGAAAACTAGTCATGGTTGTCATTGAAATACCAAGTGAAATTTTCTGTTGTTTTTTCTGTTGCTTTTCTAGACTGAATTTCCACAGTTATCTAACCAGTTATGGTAACTTTCTAGAGTCAGAAAAGACAGTGTCCTGCTCTAGAAGCAGCTGTGTGAAATGCTTTGATTTTAAGTGTGGTTTTATCTTAGTGCACTGGCATCCTGTGTTTACTTTTAGAGAGACAGATCCCATAAATACCAGCTTTCATAGTTCTGCTGAAAATGACTTCTTGCAAGAACTTGACTCTACTTGCAGTTGCTTGGGCTTGGACATGTTGTAATATTCATGAGATATCTGTGGTCTGTCAAAGGGGGAAAAAAATATCCATTTTGCTAGCCAAGTTTGGAAGCTTAAAAGAAAACCACAAAGGGTAAAAAGCAAACAAAAAAAAAAAAAACAAAAAATCAGCTTTAGTTTGGGGGGCTGCTAACGTGGTTGATTTATCTGAGGACAGAATGGTGTTCTCCACCTGCCTATAAATTGCTACCCGACAAATACATTAGAGTAGTAAAGAATAATAGTCTTTACTCATATTCTTTCTCAGAAACTTTCCGCTGGCCTTTGAAAACAAACTTTCAATATTCATTTCATGAAAGTTATTGTGTAGACTGTTGGCAAGCTACCTAAAAAGAGATTCCATTTTGGTTGCATGGTACCTTTTTCTGTCACATTATTGCCGTATTGTATCTTTTCATGTATAAGTGTGTGCGTTTAAATGTTTCAGGGTTTTTTCCCAGTTTGCTCTGTCCCTGACAAAATTCTGGAGGGATGCTGGAGAACTGTGGTCATGCAAGGCCAGTCTGACTGCTGAGTGCAGGGATTTTCACTCTTCAGCTGAAGCCTCTGACCAACCTCCTTGACCCAGTTCAGTGGCCTTTGCTCCTCAAAAAGAAAATGCAGTGGAGAAGGTGGGTCTGCCTTAGGCTGGAAGCCAGGAGAGGTGGAGTGTTTGGCCCACTGTGGATTTGGCTAGGGTTCTGCGGTACATTTAGGAAGCCCCACTATTCAACAGCAAGAGTTCTTTTCATTAATTCCTAGACTTGAACTGCCAGCATGTAACTGCAAGGCCATGGATCCCATGCCAGTTAGGCAGTATTTAAAAGACCCATTATTTATTATAAAATAAGCAAGTGCACAGGAATAACATAGCTTGAGCTATGAATCACATCTGACTCAAATTAAAGGTTTCAAGTCCAATGCTACTTTCATCTGTTTTGAGTGCTGTTCTGCTATTGCTGCTAATACATGCAAAAACAGGCATTAGAACAAAAAAGTTTTCAATATGAAGTATTCATCTTATCTTGTTTCAGACTAGGTATTTCAAGTGTGTCATCACGTGTATTTAACGGTTGTCAAAACAGCTGAATACAGCAGAAGGTTGTTTCTCATCAGTAAACTTTGCAGCCTGCCTGACTTCAGATAATAAATCCCTTTGTAGGATAAAATGTTTTCTTACAGAGAAACTAGTTATTAACTTTTGCCTTCGTCAAAGTTTTAATAATGTGCTGCATACAGGAGCTATCTGTGGTTTGGATGGGAGAGAGAAGAGAAGAAATGTAGCAATTTATATTTACATATTAGGTAATGAGACTGGATGCTGGGGGATGTGATAGAATTAATTATGTAGTGCTGCAGTGACAGCTAAAAAATGGAGCATACAAATATGGATGTCTGGTTTGACTGTTGCTAGTGCTGGCCACCACAAATAATAGAGACTATGAAGTTAACCCTGCTTGGTTAGTTCATTATTTCAAATTAACTCTAATTTCCTCCGGATGTATGTAGTGTTAGTCATTTTTGTATGGTATATATGGTTTGCTTAATATTTTCAGGATTATTTGCTGTTCCTATTCTGGACTCGGTTTAGTAATCCTGATGATGCTAGTTCTGTTTTCTCCCTGCATTACTGAAACACTGGGGAAAGCTTGAGGGGAAGATAGGAAACACACTTGGGCATTCTAAATTTCATAATCTTGTTAATACTGAACAGTGTTTTAGGAGCTACAAATACTTGGCAATCTCCAAATATTTGCAAGCAACTAATATTCTGGTCTGGTAAATGAACACAAACTAAGCTATGGGTTGAATTTTTTGTAAGATGTGCTTTATTTTTAGCTTTATTTTCTGCTCCCATGCTACTGTGGCTGATGAAATTGCTGCCAGCCACAGAGGTTTCCATTTATTTGTCACAGGGTATCTTTTCCCACAGGAAGTTAAAAACCTTTGAGTCATGAGGTAGGGAGCTCTCTTACTGGACTGCTCTACAGCACTTTGCTTCAGCAGTCTCTGGCATAAGCAAGGTCATACTCACAGTTGCTTTTCTGGCTTCTCTTTTTTGTTGTTTCTATTACATTAACTCAACTCTATTGGGTTTCTGTGGCAAGTGTTTGGTATGGGGGAGGGTACTGCAGTGGCTTCTGTGAGAAGCTGCTAGAAGCTTTCCTATCTGATAGAGTCAATGCCAGCTGGCTCCAAGATGGACCTGCTGCTGGCCAAAGCTGAGCCTATCAGCAATGGTGGCAGTGCCTCTGGGATAATATATTTAAGAAGGTGAGGGGGGGAAAAAATGCTGTGCAACAGCAGCCAGAGAAGAGAGGAGTGAGAATGTGTGAGAACGTATGAGAGAAACAACTCTGCAGACACCAAGGTCATTTAAGAAGGAGGGGGAGGAGGTGCTTCAGGTGCCAGAGGAGAAATTCCCTACTAGCTATGGTGAAGACTCTGATGAGGCCAGCTGTGCCTCTGCAGCCCACTGAGGTTAACAGTGGGGGAGATGCTCACCTACAGCATGTGGAGGACCTCATGCTGGAGCAGGTGGATGCCCAAAGGAGTCTGTGACCCTGTGGGAAACTGGTGCTGGAGAAGACTCCTGGCAGGACATATGGACCTCTCAAAAGAGGAGCCCATGCTGGAACAGGTTTGCTGGCAGAATTTGTGACCCCCTGGGGAACTCACACTGGAGTAGTCTCTTCCTTAATTACTGCACCCTGTGTAATGGACCCACTCTGGAGCAGTTTGTGAAGAACTATAGCTTGCAGGAAGGTGTCATACTGGAGAAGTTCATGGAGCACTGTTTCCTGTGGGAGCTGGGAGCAGGGAAAGTGTAAGGAGTCGTCCTCCTGAGGAGGAAGGAGCAGCAGAAATATTCTGTATTGAACTAGCCACGACCCCCATTCTCTGTTTCCCTGTGCTGCTGGCCAGGAAGTGATGGTAAATTCTGGAATAAAGTTAAGCCCAGGAAAAAGGAAGGGGTGAGGGGAAGGTCTTTTAAGATTTGGGTTTATTTCTCATTATCCCACTCAGACTTGATTGGTAATAAATGAATGTTCCCAAATCAAGTCTGTTTTGCCCACGATGGTAATCGGTGAGTGATCTCTTTCTGTCCTTTTCTTGACCTGTGAAATTTAGTTATTTTTTCTCTCTTCCTGTCCATCTGAGGACAGGGAGTGACAGAGTGGCTTTGGTGGGCACCTTGTGTCCAGCCAGAGTCAACCCACCACATCAGTTTAGCGCAAGAAATGCATTTTTTGGCATTGGCAGTTGGTCTTATGGTCCTTGGGCCTACTGGCTGGTGCACAAAAACCAGGAAGTTCCTGAGCAGTGCCTCCAGGCAGCTCTCACACCTATTATCAGCAAGCACTACCTTCCCCCATAAATCCTTTTTTTTCCTGCTAGAAATCCCTCTGCCCTCCTAATTGTTCATTGCTAGATCTTCCCTTAGAAGCATGGTTCCCAAAATTAGTTTACATAAGTATTGCCTCTCGGAACAGCAGCAGCTCTGCACTTTGTGCATGATCAGAAAGAGGTGGTTGTCAGTTCAGGCAGAGTTTTGGTAACGTGAAGTATCTGCATTCTACTTGACTGGGAAACCCTACTTAAGATCATTCAGCCCCTGCAGAAATGAGCATCTGTGGCTAGTTGTAGAGTGCTGAGGAGGTGTCAGGGACCTATCCCTAGAACCTCAGCTATGAGCTCTCACTCTTGGTGTCGGAAAAAAATATTTTTTGCTTTTCTTGAATCCTTGAAAAAAATTAAAAAACAAGTGGCATCTGTCTTGCCCGTTCCTTCTTGGCATACAAGTAATGTATCTAATGACTACCAAAGGAGACTTAAGAGTGGAACAGGCAACAGAGAGGCACAGGCTCAAAGCTTTGGAAGCATTTTAATTATCTGGCTTCTTGGGATGTTTGTTTCATTTCACAGAATGTTAGGGGTTGGGAGGGACCTCGAAAGATTTGTGTGGCTTTTACAACTTAGGATTCATTATTTGAAATACAAGTGAATATGTAATTATTTCAGTCCCTTAGTAGCCTTTGGAAATCAAAATCATTTTGCTGTTAGGTCCCACTTTGCATGATGTTTTGGAAATGTCTGATGTACACAAGCATAATAAATCTCCTGCTGTGTCTCAGCTGTAGGCAAATGGCTCTGTTTCTGAATAGTCCATGCAAACGGTTTGCTATACTTGAGGGACAAACTGTATGATTAGGCTATTAATAGCAAAAACTTTGCTCTTCCCCACTGAAGAGCAACAATATTCAGCTGAATGTATTGCTCATTTGCTCCTTTAGGGTTTTTTTGCTTCTGAAACAGTCAGTAGTGGTTGAGTAATCTTTTTTTTATATAAGAAAAAACAGCTCCATTTGCAGAGTCACTGCTTTCTGCAGGCCAATACTGAATACATCTCACATTCATTTCTCCTTTTGGGCCTACATCTAGAGGAGTCATCAATACAAGATACTTCACAATTACCTCTGCTTGTTTAGGGAAGGCAGTTAAGCATGTGATTCTTGATCTCATAAAATGATGTTTTGTCTTAACCATTTTTGAAAACAAAATCTGAAGATCCATTGAGCACATGGGTTAAGTTACTGCAGTCTTATGCTGAATACTGCTCCAGCTGCAGCTGGTAAATAAGGCAAAAGGATATACATGCAGTAGCAGGCTTTCCATGAAGGGTATGTGATTTGGTCTGGTACTGCAAGGTATTGCCTACTCACATTCTCTAGTTTGGGCTTCTCTGGTGCCAATTAAAAGCTGAGATCCCTAGCATATGTGAGCAGAACCTGTGCCAAGTGCATCCCAGCCTCTAGAGATGGCTGCTGCTGCTCAGTTTAAAAATGTATGTATTAGTCATGATTAAGGAGTCAGTCAGAAAAGCAGTCTTCAATTTTATAAGAACATAAGATCCATTTGTATAAAGCCTGCAGCCAACTTATGGTTTGAATTGATAGGAGTCCTTCTTAGGCTTTCTATTGACAGATAGTTTTTGTATAGGAACAGTTCTTACCTTTATACACGATCAGTTTTCAGGTTTGAATCTCACTATTTTAGCCATCTTTAAACACCAACACTTCTAATGCATTTGTCTCCCCAGTCTGGGTTGCATATGCAGAATCAGAGAGATTTAAACTCTCAGTTACTTGAGAAAATATGGACTGGAATATTTAAAAATTAATTCTTCATCTTTTAATTTCCAGGAATAATTCTGTAGACATCACCACTGACATACAAATTGTTAGTCTTTCAATTTCATTACCTTTGCTGTGGGTACCATAGCAATAGGAGCATTACAATACTTCCAGTCCTTATAATGCAAAGAAAATTCCAGCCCTTTTAAAAAGTCTTATTTGCTCTGACTGAATTCAGAGAATATCCTAGCCTTTGCTTTTGTTTGGTTTGCATATCATAATTAGAAGTTTGGTTGAATGGTGGGTTTTGACAATCTTTTTCTGCAAATCTACATTTTCTTGTATACCACAAATCAAAACCTGAGTGAAGTGTAGCAAGACTTTAAAACACTAGCTTTTCCAGATGTGACATTTGAGCACAAGATGTTCAAAGAAAAGGCTTTTGGCTTTCTACCAATATGTCAAAGACATTTGGAATAAATTAAAATAAATGTTGTTAATCGCCAAAGACAAAAAATTAAAAGGAAGAAAGAAAACATTTTGTGCAGCAATAGAAAATTATTCTGACTCCTTTCCATTACACTGATTATAAGCTCTAAATTCTCTCTTCAGACTGAAGCAGATCTCTGATAATTCTTCCAAAATCAATACATAACCTATATTTTCACCGCTGTTCAGGCAACTGAGCTGAATATTGGTCTGGTACTTTCTGCAACTTCAATATAAGATTCTAGTTCTCCCAGACGAATCACCTCAGATTAAGCCTCAGATTAAGCTTTTTAAAAGGTTTACAGTAGTCTTAAAAATGCATGTTTATTAATTCATCATTTCAAATCAAAAGAAAGTACAGATAGGTCAGTTTCTGGAAAATAAAGCCATGGTTTAATTGTTATAGGTTACATTCTGCTAAAATATTTTCTAAAATGTAACTGTAAGTGAAAAACCTACATTTAAGAAAGAAAACAAAAGCTGCTTATTTGGAGATACATGGATGTCTAATACATTATGAATTAAATTTGTTTTGACAGACCAGTTATGGGCAAGGAGCACTGGAAGTAATTAGTAAATGAGAAGGAAGAGTTTAAATAAAAATAGTAGTAGAGAAGTCTCATTTATGATAAATCTCAAAAAGGACAACCTTCTAGTTACAAAAAAAAGATAAAATCTGCTATTCTTTTAAAAAAATTTTTTTAAATAATAATAATTAAACAAAAACAACACCACAAAAAAACCCTTCAAGCCAACCAAACAAAAAGGGATAAGTCCTGGTGGGAGAGAAAACCAAGTAACTGACAAATTGGTGGCTGGCATAGTCTTAAGACTTGCAGCCTATGGCTTCTGGAGCCCCAAAACTTATCTTTGAAAGGAACAAGGAAGGTCTTTTAGTGAAGTTGTGCTGGTTTCCGTGGGTCCTACAGGCTTGAGAGCTTCTGGAAGTGTTTCCTGTCTTGGTACTGTTTGGGTGCCTGTTACTCATGATTAGATTTCCATATCACTCTGTCATCATTCGTGTTTTGCAGAAATCTGGGAATAAAACCCAAATACCTCATCTTTTGTTTTTCACTTGAAATGCTTTTACAGAAACCAAAAGAGCTTGGTTTTCATTTTTAGCTATGGAAGAAGCTGTACTTCTCCAGGGGACAAGATAGGATAATGTGAGGCACAGTTTAGTAGTTGTTTTACGCTAGATAAAGATGACAGATATCACTTCTTTTCATTCAAAAGCCTTCTTCACTTAAAGCCACCCTAGTTTCAGAGTGGACTTTACACTTACAGCATAATTTACTGTGTGAAAATTAATTAATTAGAAATACACAATTTATATTAAGGCTGCATAGAATTTACAGCTTCAGTGTATTTCCCTCTGTTAGTGGTTTTTAATCTGAATCTTCAAAAAGTCTTCAGCCTACACAGTCTATCTCTTTCTTCTCCTCTTCTTTATATTCAATCTAGTTTTCATTCCATTTAGCTCACTGCCTGATGCAGATACTAAAACACATACTGTTCTTGTTTACCTATAGCTGTAATTTCTGTATTTCTGTGGAATTCCTTCCCCACCCCCAGCCAGGAAGCAAAAAACCAGGGTGTGCTTTTAAAGACAGGAAAGTAAGTTTAAGTATCCTGAAGGAAGATTTGTGAGATTTTTTTCTTTTAAAAAAACAAAACCAAAACAAAAACCCCCACATTGTTTTCTTGAACACTCTCCAAATTTGTGGGTCTGTGAAATGTTTATTTTAGAGTCTCTTTCCGAGTTTAGAAGTGAAGCTTCTAACAACACAAGTAGGACTTCCTTTTCTCCTCTCATCCCCTGTCTTCCCAGGGCCTTACAAATAGCGTTTTTCCTTTAGAATAAATAACTTCACCAAAATAGGTATATAAGCTCCCTGTAAAATTCAGTCTATTTATAGCTGAAATCCGACTGGTTTTTTGCAGCTGGCCTCTATAGTTCATGCCGAACTTCGCAGAAAGTTGTTAGCTTCTCTGAGAGCTTTTGTTTTGCACATTAGTTCCTTTTGAATGAGAAAGCAGCCTTGCTCCTGAGCTTTCCTAATGCTCATTTCTACAAGCAATCGGTACAGGAAAGCTCAATATAAATAGCTGGTGCTTTGTGAAGGCTTGCACGCCGGTCACCACTTTCCTAACTAGAAGCTGCACTAGAGGCAGGAGCTAGGTACAGCTCTGGCAGCCATCGAGGGGAGCAGAGGAAGATGATGACCAATCCAATTGTGTGACAGGCTGCCCCTCTGCTGGTCCCTGGGAAGATGGTGTGAGCTCTGCCAGCGTTTCTTGGCTGCTTTCCTGCCCTTGGACAGCAAAGGAAGTAATTAAAATTGGGGTGGGCCAGAGATTGGAAATTGTGTCAGATGAAAGAGGTGTGTGGTACCTGTCTGGTGTAACACCATGGAGGTGCACATGTCCCCAGGCTATGTCTTGTGAGGTGAAGGTTGTCATATGGTCAGTAGGGGAGCCCATAAAATGTATCAGTAGCTCAGTAACAGACTTCCTTTGCAGTTTATTACCTAGCTAATTTGAGAAAAGTAGCTTAAGCCCACACAATGATATTTGTGTTGCATGGTTTCACTTTGCTCTGGAGCATGCAGAAGGGCTTGGCCAAGCAGAGCTGGAATCCTTGATGCTCCTCACCTGTGAGCAGAGCTGGGTTTGGCAGAAGGGTTTGGCCAAACAGAGCTGGTCTCCTTAATGCTCCTCACCTGTGGGCAGAGCTGGGGTCTTGCAGAGCTGAGATAATACAAATCAAGTAAAAGCTTCATGTAATTATCATTTTTCCTGCTTTATTAAGCTGCGTTGTTTTGCTTTTTTGCATTTTTAAGGTGGGAGAAGAGAGACAGAAACAAGAATTAATGAAGTAATCTGTGCAGGACCTTTTGAGGGTAAGCTCAGGACAGAGCTAACATCTTCATAATAAACTATAATTTCCAAGCTATAGGTTGTGGTCATAAAAGGGTCACGATCCTGGAGGTGATGTTATGTGCCTAGAAGCATGAATAAGAAATGTATTTACAAATTGAAAATTTTGAGAAGCAGCAAACCTTAGGTTCTAACCACAAGAAAGCAAAGTGTGGAGACAACTGGAAAACAATGTTGCTGTTCCTGTTCAGGTGGTGTTATCAGAATTTGCAAGACCTAACAAGATTAGAGCAGTTTTGCCTTTCAATTTAGATAGATGCAAGTTGGAGTCACTAGTAGACTTGCAACATAACTCTGGTTTAACCCTGAGTCATGGGATTATTTCATTCTGCTATATTTATTTTTGATGAACCACTTTGTTCTTTATTTTTGTGGAAGTGGGTTAAACAAATGCTAACTCCTGAATGAAACACTTCTCCCTTGTTGAAACCTGAGTGGGATATTTTTCAGAGTGCAAGATCAGAAACCACTCTTCACACAATAGGTGTGCTAGAAATTACCTACCAGGAAAGCAGTTTGGTAGGTAAACATGAATGAAATGGACAAGGCAGGAATTTTCAAGGAGGGTTTACATTTCAGTGTTTCTTGTCTCTGTCATTAGTCTATTTCTGGGGTTATTTTGCACCAAATTGGATGTGACACATTTCTTTGACCCAAACTGTTAAAATTCCCAGCTCTTGCTCCAGCAGACTTTAATCCTGCTTTTCATTAAGATTGTTTGACTAAAGCATGTAATCTAAAAAGTAATTATTCAGATTATAGTTTTCCTAGTTGTGAATAGCAGATGGATCATATCTTCCTGACTGCTAAAGCAAGTCCAGGACCAGGTAGTAACTTTGTTGATTTTTACAGGAACCCACATGTTCAGATGCCTACAAGGCAAAATGGGCAGGAGTGCAGCACCTACCTCACCCCAGTTGAGGAGGAGGCCCAGGGCATTTGCAAAGAATGAGTCATTTGTGCAGTTCCAGATTACAGCTGCTACAGCATCACAGGAAGGCTCTAAACTGGAGCTTAAAAATGAGGGGAAGGGACAAACTCAGTACAGAAAAAAACCACAAGCTAGCTGAAGGATGCAGAGAGGATTTTAAGAGAAACCTGTAAGATTTTCATGTAATTCCAGCCCTTTAATGAAGAGGAACATTTGTCACAGAATGGAAAACAAAATAAAGCTACATGTATGGTCAAGCTAGCCTTGATTGCGGTTACTAATATAAGTGGAGAATGGATTTGTTTTCAAGGCAGTGTATTTAAACCAGAGCTAAAATGTCTGAAGAAAAATTACTATTCTTGTCTAGCACAGATCTTTCCTTTTACATTTTACCTATGTTTAAATTCATTTTGCTTTCTCCCCTAGAAATTCCATTCTCCCCAAAGTAGACTATATAGCAATAGGAGCAAGACTCTGCTGCCTTTGGAAAAGTCTACATGCCTTTGTGCTTATATTTTCTTGCTTTTTCGTCTGAGCTAAGCCTCTACAATTGAAAATATTTAAAGGAGGAAAACTAAACCCTAATGCATGTGAAAGGCATTTGCACAAAAAACACAAGCCTTTTTCCCTCTGTCTTCATTGAAATACCTCCAAAGGCTTGCATAAGCTATACAAATAAATGCAGCTACTCATTCCCTTTATGCTATTGTGCATCAGTTCTGAAGGTCTTTATTTCATTTTTGTCTCCTTATTCTTTACCCTAATGAAGATCCATAACTAAAATTTCTGTCTGTGTCTAAGCTCAGCAGCCATGTGGTCAAATCCCCTCCATATAATTTTTTCTGTGAACTTTCCATTCCTTATCCTTCACTCAGAATAAAATCAAGCACTCTGTTAATGGCCAGAAGCCTGCACCAGGAGGGCTGTACCAGAGCTCATCTGGGCCTGTGGATGCAGTAGGTGAAATGCTATCAGTCTACTGGAACAGTGATGAGCATCTTTAAAGTCACTTTCCCATAATAGAAACTTTCTTTAAGAGCAGAAAAAGTGCTAGTCTGCTTCACGACTTCTCAAGACCTGTTTTCACCATGTAAAGTCAATTGGCTGTGAGCTATGGACTTAGCTTGGCTTCGAAGTGTGCCTGGCTCCTCATTCACAAACTAAATGCTCTAGAGAGCTGCCAAATTGGAGAGATTATTCTGTCTCGCTTTCTGGCAAGCTGTGGCTGCGTGTATCACTTCATTTATATGCTAATTGAGGCCAAGCCTCCAATCGGACTCCATACAATGTCAGTGTGACTTGGCTCCCTCTGTATGGTTAGTCTGCCTTCCAGCAACCTCAGTGTGTATGCTCTGAGCCTGACAGGGTTTAGTATGTCTTCATCGATTAAGTCCTGCATCCTGACCCCAGCTTTCAGAAAGTGAGCTTTGAACGCAAGGAGCGTGGGTCACTCACACCAAGGATTTCCACGTTGCTGTGAGGGTGAGCTCATGCCATTTCTTGACTGGGATTATCCATGTTTCAGCTCTTAAGAGGTGAGATATTTCTAAGGCCAGCTGGCCTAATAAGAGGTTGCAGAGGGCACAGCTAATTATGGGGACAAGGTGTTGATGAGCCAGCTGGGTAGAGCAGACGGTTTTGTTACCTCCTCTGTTCTGCTAGCTTGTGCATGAATGAATAGCAAAAGCTCACTCTCATCTAGGCTGCCGATTTTTAAGGTGTAGTAAGGATCCATGGTCTACTAGGCATTTCTTGAGGAGCACTGTATTGTTTTAGTAAGAGCAAGTACAAATATATGCAGTCAGGGCTACTTTAAAATATATACGTTAAGGGCTCTGTTTGGTTGTTTAGGATGTAATGAATTTCAGAAGCCAAGGATGAGCTATTCACTAAGAGGATGCATGCCTCCCATTGAATTTTATGGGACATTTGAATGAAGGTTACTGAACTTAGGCTGAGAAATGCACATGCTTGTGATACAAATTCTTTGTACCATTTCAGAGGGAAGTATCAGTACCTCATGCTTTAAGGCAGAAATGTCACACTGCCTCACAAGCATATTTTACCAGGGATCAGAGGTCTGTACTAAGTTCTGAAGTTTCCACGGGACATCGTTTCCATACTTTAGAAAAAAACTCTCTTTTAGAAACACATCAAGATGCGTTTTAAATATCTTGTTAAAAGAGAACTGAACACCCAAAAGTTGGAGAATTTCCACCTAAGCACCTGTGTGAATCCTTTGTGTGTCTGCACTGCAGCACAAGCTGTTAGAGCCAACAAACAGCAGCTCAGACAGCAAAACACTGAGTGGCAATGTGCCTAACTTTTAAAAACCCCAGGGCTTGTACTGCACTTCCCAGTCCTGGTCCAGGTGCCCAAAAAGGGCCTTCGTGGCCTCCCTGGGGGAGAGCAAACAGCCAGGGAAAGGCTGTTGACAAGAACAAAAATATGTCAAGTTTCTGTGCTCTCCCAGGCTGAGTGCATGCTCATAACTTTGGAATAAGGGATTATTTGAAATCAGGATTCATGGCTTGGGCTCAGGCACCCGTGTTGTCTGTATATACATGGGGGATTTGCTATTCTCTTCTGAGTTATGGTAGTGCCCACCTCTCATCTGGGAAGTAAAGAGTATCAGTTCAGTATGAGCTTCCTCCCCTGCCTGAGGCAGCTCAAATTTACACTCTTATGTGCAGGCTAATTGGCTTATCCAGTGAGTGAATTGGCACAGACACGCTCCCCATCTCACCTCTGGATGTGGAGTCATGATCTGCCCAGGAAAAGAAGGCTCATCAAGCCACAGATTAAAAAGCAAGAGGCAGCATGAGTGTTTTGCCTAATGATGAAGTAATTTCCTGGGAGGGAGCAGTTACAGGATCTGGTATTTCCTGGAAGTAGTTAAGCATTTTTGCAATCTGCTCATCACTCATCAGATAGAACTTCCATGGGATTTCCAAAGCCTACCCATGCATTCAGTTTCCTTTGTTCCTGTGAACAGTTTGTTTCTGTTCTCAACAATGTGTTGCCTCTGGGTTATGACCTGTTGCTTGTCAAAAATAGGTGCCAGGTGAGGTTCCTGCCAGGGCATGATCATTAGGCTGAAGAATACCACCACGCCTGTGCAAGGAAGCGCCTTATTTATTTCCATGACACAGTGCTCCACGGAGCAGGTCTTGGCAAGTGGCATTCGTGCAAGTCTCTCTGGTTTTAGTGGAAAAACTCCAAAGCTGATAGATTTCCTGTGTCAAATGGGTCAGAGAAAGGACATCCCTGTTCTAGGCCGGGATGGTGTCATTAGGTAAACAGGCATTGTTCCTTTGCCTGGGAACTGGCCCAATCTAGATATGAGCATTCAGAAGCTATGCTAAAGGAGATGATTGCAAAGGGCAAGATTGCACTAGGTGATCAGCCGCACCACAAGGGCATGTGGTCTAGGGAGGAAAGCTTGCTGCTGCACTCAGAGCACCACTCTGTGCTTTGTCAAGCTGTGCAAGGGGCAGCAGTCCTTGTTCCATCACCCATCAGCCTCTGCCCAGGAAACAAAGGCAGTAAAAATACACTAAACAAGATGAGGAATGTCAAATTGGCACAAGTTAATTCCTAGGAGACTCATATCTGAATCACTATCCAAAAGTCTGGAAATACCATATGAGCAGTGGAAACCTGAAGGCTTCTGCCTGAACTTGGTTTCTACCAGTGCTGCAGTTCTGTTATTGCTGAGGTATGGTGCTTGCTCCTTCATACCACTGGAAGTTTGGAATTTTTGTTTTCTGTACTGGAGTGAAAGGAGAAGTGTTTGAAATGCTACTCTTTTTTTATGTATATATTTTTCTTGCTAACTCAGTTGTGTTAATGTCTGCTTTGGATGCTCATGGGATGTTTTCATTTGTGAACATTTCTTTTATGGTGTCAGATGCTGACCTGACACAGGATGCCTCTCATGTGCAGTGTGAAGTGTTAGTTCTTCCAAACTTAGAGCAGAGGTTTTTGACTCCAAATGTCTCAGATGAACACATCAGGAACTTGAATGTGGATATTTCATTGTCAAGAGCTCTCAAGAGTACAAAACCAGCTTCTAGTTATTGCCAAAAAGGCCAGCTTTGACTGAAAGATAAAAAATCCTCCCCCCCTTTTTTTCCTTTCCTCCAAGATATTCTGGCTATGCTGTGACTTACCATGTTGAGGCTAGGTGACAATACAGATTAGTTTTGAAATATGTAGAGTTATGTTTCTCAAAGTTATGACTCTATAGTAAGGGAAAATCCAGCTTTTGTAGCAAAGAGAACAGCCCATTGGCAGATTTAATTGGAAAGGGGAATTATCCAGGGTGAAGAGAGTGATTTGAAAGGCAGGAGGAAGAGTGGAACAGGCCATTTTCTGTAGTACTCATATTCTGCCTTTGTCAAGGAAAAGGGAGATGCTGCATTTAAGTACAGGGTTTCTTTACTGTGGAAAGATAGAAGAAGGTGGCCTGCAGCTCCAGAATTTCTATGAGAAGAGATTTGTGTACCTGAGAAAACTTCTTGTCAGTGGTTAGTGTCCTGTTGAGCAGTTCTGAGGAACATAAATGCAGCGGCTTGCCTAGATACTAAAAATGCGTATTTTGTTATGCTGGAAATTGCACGGTCTTGCTAAAGGTGGTGGGTGTAGCAACCATGCTTCATTTGAGCCAACTGCAAAGTGCAATTAAGCTTTATGGAAGAGATAGCTAAACAATAGGAGCCACCACCCCAAAAATGAGGGTATGTACAAGGCTGTTTAAGAATGTGTTGTGTAGGTGGAGGGTTTGATAACAGGCTAAGTTAACATGCAGGTGGCTGACTATTCTTTATGTGGAAGACAAACCAGAAAGACATCAGAGCAGTAGGCAGAGAAGGTATCAAGAAAGCCCCAGCTAAGTAAATACTTACTGCCTGACTGAATAAAAGATGAGTTTTCAGAAGTCAGACACCTGGAGCTCCAAGCAAACAAGGTGTTACCTGCTCTGAAGTTCTCGCTGATATGTGAGATAACACAAACCAAGAAAAAGATCTTGTGTTTAAGGAGTTGTCCTGAAATTACAAAGCTTTGTATCAGAAAAACGCAGTATCAGGTTCCAACATCTGTCCACCTGCCAGAG
Source organism: Galbula dea (assembly GCA_013399015.1). Taxonomy (NCBI): domain Eukaryota; kingdom Metazoa; phylum Chordata; class Aves; order Piciformes; family Galbulidae; genus Galbula; species Galbula dea. The sequence continues at coordinate 191,618 of VWZX01005091.1, forward strand.
AGATACACTATTTATAAGCATGACCTTAAGACATTTCTGACATTGATTTTGGGCTGCAGCTGAGACAAAGTTCAAGACTGTATAAACAGTGGCTTCCACGGATAGTTCCTCTGGTTTTAGTGTCTGCATGCTCCATGTTATTTCCCATACAACTGAATCTGACTTTTATTGAAGCACTGTCTGAATCTGACTTTCATTAGTCATGAGAATGATCACTAGATTTAAATTCTTCTTATGCTTACATTGCCAAAAATATAAAGCAAATGAGCTTAAGGTAATACTGAAGCAAGGCCGTAGATAATTCTGCATTCTTCTGAACCCCAGTTAGCTCTTTGGCCATGCACTGGCCAGAGTACTGGTTTTCTGAACTTTCTAGAATGCATTACCCAGAGTTCAGCCTCTAGGCTGTTGTACACAATAATTCTTTTGCAGGTGATAAAGAAGTTTTTAGTCAACTTTCAAAGTGAGAATAGAATGAAGGCAATTATTTATTTCTCCCAATATCATGAGCAGCATGAGATACTGCACACCATACATGGTATAAGCCATCAGGGTCACCCAATCCAGTGCTTCACAAGTGCATGGGTAATAGCTGGTTAGACACAAAAGGTCAGCAAAGCACCCATTCTGCATACACCACAAGCCACAAAATACTCCCCGATGCTCTGTTAGAGCTTGCAGACGATATAGTACAACCCATTCAAAGCCACAGACTCTTGTTTGCTACAGTTGAGCTGTTGCAATCGTGGCAATCTAGCATCTCTTATACCACAAGAGGATAGCAGAGAGATCTAAGGCATTTTCAACATCCTAAGCACCAAACACCCTGAAAACCTCTAAAGAAGCGTGCACTAAGCAATATATCCTACCACGCTCTCTAGCCAGACTTTTGCACTCTGCAGATGCTACACATGCTCAATATAACATGCACACCTTGTGCTTGAGTGTGCAAATAAACACATTCCTTTGTGATCTAGAAATGACTTTGCTGTCTTTATGGCACAATTGTGCTGTCTTCTGGCCTCTGCAGAGTCAGAGAAGAAAGGTGGCACCTCTGCCCTTCCCAAACACTTCCAAAGCCTGTCAGCAAGCTGCCTGGGGACTCATCAGCCTTGGCCATGATCCAGCCCAGAGGCTGAAGGTTTAATGGTCTCTTTGGTTGCTGGGGAAAGACAAAGGCTCTAATCTGTGTTTGAGGTGAAGCAAGTTTTGGATCCCAGTCGTATGAGCAGACACATCTGCTGGGACTTTCACTGCTCAAATTAATAGCTTTTTTTCTTCCCATGTCCTGCTGGTAGATTTCATTTCCGTGAATAATTAGGTGTCAGTTGTCAGGAAGATTTCCCTCTTGATGAGAAAACACCTTCTGTAATTTCAGAAACAGCTGTATGTTTAATATCACCGGGATGCTTCTAGCAGAGTCACTTTGCCCTACTCGCTGTACATTTGCAGAAGACGTGGAGTATTATCAGTTGCTTTTCTCCCCATCTCAGACCAAAAAGTCAAGTACAGTAACCGGACAGATATGTGCTATGCAGGACCCTGTAGAAAGTAGTTTTGTTTTCAAAATGTTTGATGTTTGGTTTTACTTTGGAGATTTAGTTCAGGTTAGGTCTTCATTTGCACAAACCAGTTTCATCCATCTTAATTTAATACATGGAAATAGCAGCTCTGCTAGGGACCATAAAGCTAATTATCTAAATATAGTTACAATTATCTAAAGATAGTTACAAATAAAATGCATCAGAAAAAAAAATAATCTGAGTGCAGTTCTATTCTGATAGCAGGTAGTTGAAAGCTTTACTGCACATGGAGGATAGACTTGGTGTATTGGCATCCAAACAGATCAGCAGTGTGACATTTGTTTCTCACAGGAAAACCCTTTCCCCATTGTGCAGACAGGAAATCCAAAATGAGAGGAGGTAAATACCAAAGGACCTCTGAGGAAGGGGGAGGAGAAAGAACAGTGTTTGCTTGTTGTGTCAGCTAAGGAAAGGCTCAGAAAAGAAAAACTGTATGAGAAAATAGTGTTTGTTTTGACATTATACAAAGTGCTCTGATTTGCAGGATGAATCACTTCTGTGCTGTGAAGCCATAGTGCAGATTGCTGTGCTGTCTTGGTGAAGTCTTTATTTGCTGTGTTCTTTAATTCCTTAAAAGGCACTGAATTCCTCTGGGGAAAAAAATTTCAAAAATCATCTTATCCAAATAATCTATGTGACAAACCCTTAGGTTTGTTTGCAACACTCATTTCTCTGAGGACTGACCAGTGTGTAAAACAACAGCTTCTGTGAAGTCCTTGACTCTTTCACATTAGAAATTTTGGTGTAAACTCAGTGATCCAGTAGTGGGCTAGGACTTATAGCAGCTCATGCGTATTTAACTTGGGGACCTTTCGCTGACCATACATTGTCTAGGCTAACACGGCCCTCTCAAGCTGCTTCCCTCTGAGTACAGGATCCCACCTTTCAGACTTAATGAGGAGTGGGAGAGACAGGAGCTCATCCACTGAGCCTTGCAATTGCTCCTTGAACCCACTGATGGGAGCTTCGTTTTGGACCAGCGCTGTTGCATCAGCCCTGCTCAGAGCTCAGCATGCAAATGCTGGGCAGCAATGGGTGGGTAACAAGAGCTAATTACTTAAGCATAAGGAACAGAGTAGGGATGATTCGCATTATGGGAAGGGCCTCTTCTGTGAGGTGCTATTGAGATGCTCGGTGACAGGGAGACTGTGAAACGGAGGCTATGAAAAGGACGTTCCTCCCGTTGGATTTGCTGACTTGAGGTTTTTGTCAGCTGAATCCTTGGGCATCTTGCCAGCCAGGCAAAACTAACAAAGGCCGTTTCTTCAGTTGCATGTGATCAGGGAAGGAGGAGAGGAGGAAGAAATGAGGGACTGTGATACTTTTGAAAGGATACAATTTTTTCCAGAGAATTAAAATGTCTTATTTATGTACATACTCAGCCTCTGGTTGCTTTAAGCCCCATTCTTAAATCTCTGCAAAGTGGCACAAATCACTTTAATGTAGTACAGATGCTATTTGGCACTACATGGAAAGTTAGGACAATCTACAATTCTACTGTGGTCAAAAATTAGAAAAGATGCAACATTATGACTGAGAGGGAATTGTTTGTACTAGATTTGTCCATCAAAGGTAAATTTTGTAATGTGATATGTCAAATTGTAGATGAAAGCCTTAATTCCACTTATTGAACACTTTTTCACAAAGTTTCCTGGGTTCTTTGGAGTGTTTTTGCTCTTAAGACAATGTTTATCAGGGTTGGATGATTTCTGTGTCTCCAAATAAAGAAATAAATAGGGTACTCATATATATCCCTATTTTTCAAAACTCCCATTTCAGTTTTTCAGTCATTATAAAGCTGTCTGACTGAGTGTGGTGATTTCATGGTGCTCATAGCCCCTGGCCACAGCACATTTGACAAAAGTTAAGTTGTTAGGTAGCCTTTCTCTAGCAAATTCCACATAGGTAGGTTTTCATATTCTCTTCCTAAGCTGTGACCAGATACAAGTGGTGCCATTTGAAACATTGTCAAATTCAATCCAACTTCTCTTTAAGAAAAAAAAGGGTGGAAACAATATCTTTAATAGTGAAATATAACTAACTCTTGCTGTCCTTTCTCTGCATAAGCTGTTATCAAGTCTTTGAAGTTCTGCCAGTTTGTTTCCGTTACAGGGAAAATCTGATACCAGCTGGAATTTTTGGAGTGCAGAGGGAGCAATGGCAGTGATCCTGTTGACTTAAAAACTGTGCATAATGTCCTGGGGTTTATGAACACAGAATAAAGAAACTGGAAAGTTTTCTTTCTAAGTGTCTCTGGCTTTTCAGCAGTACTGCACCCCTAAGAATCTCTCTCTCCTTAAACTTCTTTCTAATGTGATATCCACAGCAACTTTTCTCATTCTCTCACTTGTTTTCAAGGCGCTTTTAGTTTTCATCTCTCCTGCCCATCAGTACTTCAAGCTATCAAATGTTCCAGCCCTGTGTTTATCTGCCCCATGAGAAGCCTTCCTGCTCACATAGCATAGCTTCTACTTCATGTTTGGGTGTTAGCTTCTGGGGTTTTTCTGCCACCACTAACCCCGAGAGGCTTCGAATCCTCTAGCTTGCTTAGTGCAAGCCTGGGACCAATGAAAATGGTTATTAACACTTTGTCTAACAGCTGGCTGCAGCTAGTGACATAAAAACCAGCTGCCATGTTCTGTTCATCACGTGCATCAGTGGGCAGGTAAAGCTTTATAATCAAGATAATCTGTGGTAAGGATCCTTCCTGGTATACACAGCATGCATAAGCAAGCTATAGCCTTGCTTTGCCTACAAAACAGGATTCAGTTTCATCATGTGTACTGTGTTAGGCTTTCTTTGCATGAATGTAAAAAATCTTCTGCAATATGTCGTGATTTGAGCCATATGGTTTGTGAGAAACAGGTGGAGCAAAGGCTGAGCAAAAAGCATGGAAGGAGAAAAGAATATTTTTCTTTTAACAATCAAGATAAAGGACTATGCTTGTGGCTATCACCATCCCAACAACTATTGTCAGAATAAATAGTCACACCCTGCTCCATAAAGAATTTATCCAAAGAATGGAGACTGAATACAAGACGTTATCCACTGAAGCATGCTTGAGAGAGGTGTTGCTGACAGCTCTTCAGTGCGTTGTATACGGCCATGAGCTGCTACAGGACTGTTGTCTTTGATATATCAAGTGTTCATGATCACCTCTTTTTACTATGATTTTTTCACCTCCATCAGGCATTTTTGTTTAAATGTCCTGATTGCATGATTCTCAAACCCTCTAAGACTCTTTTCAGAAAAAAGTGGTTGCTGGAGCACTTCCCAAGTAAATATTTGTTGAAGTACTTATTAGCAAGATGATTTCCTTGTATATTTGCTGTTTCCATGAAAATTCTTATTAGAAATTTTAACAGAAGTGGAGGCAATTTACAAAAATATGTTGATATTTTTAGCAGACTTGAATAGGATGGTTTCATCAGGGTATTTACAACTGCAAGCCTTTTTATTTTGCCTTTTGCTTGATGTCCATTTTCTTTTTATTACAAAAAAAGTATGCAGTTGCGTGTTCCTATGGCAAGAAAAAGTCAAAGCAGTCATCCAGCTGTTAAACTCAGTGTTACATCTGAATTTTCTATGGATTTCCCACTGCATGGCAGGAAACCAGCTTTCATTGCTGCTTCCCCCTCCTCCCCGTCTAACCTCCTATTAGATTAATACCAGAAGCATGAAGTAACGTTTAACTGAAAGTTGTTGCTTTTAGCTCTGGGAAAACTTGGCAGCCTCTCCAGAAATGAAGGGGGAGGGGGAACCTGAAACCTCTGTTAGCTGAAGAGGAGATCTGAGGCATAAGGAAACGTTTTTCTCCTGTTAAACTTCTGATGTTTTGAAAAGCCTAAGTCTAATGAGGATCCACTCTCAGCCCTTTTCTCTCTTTATGCACTAATCACCTGCTTCCTACAGGTCACTTTTGTGTTTCCATTTCATATTGCTACCTAATTTATATCCTGTCAGCAAAGTATATCACGAAGTGCTTTCTCTTCTTGGTTAGAATGGGTTTCTAGTTTACAGGACAGTCTGGGGACCTTTCAGCCAAAATGAAGGTTGTTGCTGATGAATGCTGGGATGCCTCCCCAACTGTTTTAAGGTTTCAAAGAGGAGGGAAAAAATGCAATGTGCAAACAAGGCATTATGAAGATGAAGCAAGACCACGCCCAGCTTCCTATCTCAGATTTCACAGTGGTCTTTAAACTGTGGTACAAAATGATAATTTGTTAAAACAATGTGCTAAAGATTGTCATATGTTAACTTCCTGTGATACTCTGGGATCAGCAAACATATTTTATTGCTTCTTGTGTAGGGCTAATCCTCCACCAGACAGTGGGAATTTCATGCAAGCTCAGACTGAAGAGCTTGTCTAGTGCTTCTTTGCAAACAGTTTCTGCAGGCTGCTGGCAGCACCGCTGCAAGATGGAGATGGATAGTCTCAGGTAAGCAATGTAGACAAGAACATGTGTGTAAATTAGCAGGCTTTACATGGTCCAGCTCCTGTAAAAAAGCATTTCCAAACTTCTCATATTCCCTGAATAGCTGAGCTTGTGTGCTTTTCAATTAACCATCATACCATTATCTGAGGTGTTGCCCCATAAAGCTTCAGTTTTTGGTTAAAATGCAGGGGCCCTAGCCACCACAGGCTGAGCAGGAGGAGAGATGCGGAGCTTTGATCTCAAGTACCCAAGTGCTTTACTTTTTTCAGAGTAAACTCATGGTGCCAACAGCTCTTCCAGCAGTTTGCAGCCTCCCTGCAGGAAGAGAGGGTGAGGTCATCTGGAGACCTTCCAGAGTTTCACCTCCTGCCCTGCCTGCCAGAGGTCGATCCCATTACTGGCATGCCAACAGACTGCATGAGGAAGGTGGCATATCCAAGAGCAGGCACAGAGAAACAGAATTACCAGTAGGATGGTTCTTCATTATTCCCCAGGGTAACCCAAAATGGGCCAGACTTAAGGGAAAAAGGGAAGACCTGGGTATGGATCAATCTGGCAGTAGGCATATGTGAGGTATATGTGCTGTACAATGCCTTGCACACCAACAAGCTATCTGGTACAGAAGCTGCTCTGGCCTCAGAAGCCAGGTTCCTACAGCATACATCTGTTAAAAAAACCCCAAAACTGGGGAGAGATGCTGGTCCATCTTTCCCCTCCCTCTGTCTACTCTGACAGGAGTGAAAAGTATTCAGTTCTGCAGCCCTTTCCCTGCTATATTTTTAGGATTTTGTGGAAGGGGTGCAAGTGCAGAGGGGAGGTTATATGGTGGATTGTTCCTTGCCTCCTATTTTGGTTTAGCTTGATTTTACATTGGGCATTAGTGCATCTTCAGGGTGTTTATCTTTGGGTTTTGTATATCTTGTCTAAGCATCTAAGGCAGTTTTGAGTAAGGCCCACATAGGGAGAAAATGGTTATAATTTATATTTTTCAGTTGCTTTTAATCCCACCTCTATTTGATAAAAACATCCCAAAAACATGAGGCTAAAATGTATATCAGCATCTTATTCTGCCCTTGTTAGTGCAGAAAAGTAGTAGCTTTATTGTGTCACTCTTTGTGCTGCTAACGGGATTTAATTTCACATTTGGAGGCCATCTGCTGAGATAAAAAATCTCTACAATCCTCCTCAGTGCACATATAAAATCTTATCAGCCAAGGCAGCTTCATGAATCAGCTGTGAGGATATATTTTATCTAAACTGTTTTAGGCAGAGCTTTTTCCTTTCTGAAAGCCACTACATCAGTTCCAGCCCAGATTGCTTCAAATAGAATGAAGAAAGTTTTGGCACCCATCTTTCCTTTTGGTAGAAATCCATTGTTTTACCTCTTTTGACCCTATACTAGTTAACCAAGTTTCACCTGAAGGGGAACAATATTTTTTTGGCAGGAGGAAGAAACCAGATGAGCATTTATTTCAACATGAAGACCTATCTTTACATAGATTAACTGTGAAATTAAAGTAGTATCTTGGGTTCTTGTGTTCCACACCTTGCTCCCACTGAGATTTCTTGTGTAACCTTGGACAAGTAGCTTAAAGGCTTTTAGATTTCTTTTATTTTCCTACTAAAGACAGTATTATCTCACTTGCATGAGCTGCCACATTGTTAGATATAACAAAGACCTCTGCATCCAGATTTAATAAATATGGATAAAGACCAAAGAAGAATAGAAAACTTTCCTGGCTTGGCATCAGGGACAAATTGTAAGGCCCCAAACTAAGGTGCTTATGGGAACTTATGGACCTGCTTATTGCTTGCTGGGAAAAAGATAAATCTAGAAGAGGCAACTGTACAATGAAGATACTTTTGTATCCAACCACTACGTCCCAAATCATTAACTGCCCTAATCTGTAACTGTAACTGTAAACCAGTGTAGCTGTGGCATTTGCTCTGTCTCTTCTGCCAACTATTTGCCTACTGACTTAACATCCATCAGGAGCATGGACCAAGGTCTTGCTTGTAGACCTAGTGCTTGCAGTTTTCAACATGTTTGCTCACAGGTCACATATCAAAAATGTACCTGTGTGCAGAAAAGCTCTAGTAACACTGTAGTGATTTTAGCTGCAGTATCAGAGTTGGCTAATTAAGCCTTAAGCCACCCCCATTCACAGAACCGTGCCGATTCTAGCAAAGGGAAGCAATTAACCAGCTGCAAAGACAGCCATAAACAAGATAATAGGGGAGTGCTCTTGTGATTTGAAGCAGAGTAATGTCTGTCCTGTGTTAGAAAAATCATATTGATAACTAAAATGTTCTATTTAAAGAAGAAATGGCATGACCTTTTATTGCATTGAATTCTTACCTTTCTAACAAATCTTGTCTTGTTTATATCTTTAGGCCATTATGGTTACAACATTGCTACCACTTAAATGAGTCAATACGAGTCATGAAATTTATGGATAGAGACATTTTTATGGTAACTACTTATTTTTAACAGAAAACTAACCACCTAAATTAGTCAAGTCCTCACTTTAATGGTAGCTTTGCAATGCAGCCATACTCTGAGCTAGGCAAAAAGCATGAAAGGAAGAGCAGACCTCACAACTGCACTGCCAATCTAGGCAAAGCCTCACAGAAGGGCAACAAAACCCACCCTATCTGTCCTGTCTGTTAAGCTCCAAATTCAGCTGCAAAAGTAGCCAGCACTTGATGATTCAGAGGAGTGCAAAATGTAAATGCTTTCTTGCCTTGCAATCACAGCCTAGTTAATGGTGTACAACTGAGCAAAGGAAAAGAATGAGGAAATTCCTTTCTTGACCCTTCCAGCAATTGACTTGTGCTTTGGAGCATGAGATGTGATTACTCATGTAACTAATTTTCCCCTGGCAGCTTCTTCTTGATAGCTGTTCTGTGACAATTTAAGAAAGTTTCAGGCCAAGTCACAAGAGCTCTCCACTGGTTGAACCTCAGCTTATGTTATTTTATTATTGGTTGATATACCTTTCTACTGCGTGCTGCATTAACAGATTTTTAGATTTTTAACTTGGATGACTAGTGTAAACTATTGGGTTTGATTTTATTTCTACTGGAATGCTACTTATGAATGCAGTCATGCTCCAGGTTGCCTTTTACTTTGCAGACATTCCCAACAACCCTTAAAAACCAAGTTTATTTCAGAACCTAGAAACCAGCTTGCTACACTGCCTCAAAAATGTTGCAAAAAGTTACAACAGAAGAATCGCTGCTTGCTTTGAAGTTTCAACAGAAGTTCTGGTTGTGACCATTGTTATTATTTTCAAGCTATAAACAATGGTGTAGTTTTACACTGCAGTAGCAAGCAACAGCTGGGTTTCTTTGCTGAGACAGTGGTTCAGAATGCTCTGGTTACCTGTTGGAAAGCCCTGAATCCTTGCAACTTCATTTGTTGAGACATTTTGTTCAAAAAGGGTTTAATTTAATAATCCATTGGTGTATTGGTGAAGCTTGGTCTCAAGCGTGGCTGCTCAGATCTGTGTTGTTGCTCTTCTCATCAATCACTCTAATGCAAATGCTTGCTGGCCCTTTTTCAGAAGGGTGAGAGGTGCAGGGAAGGAAGAGGTTTCACCTGGATAATTTTCTTGATCTATTTTTCACAAATAAACACTTCAGCCCAGCAAAGAAGGTCACAAACTATAGATTGGGAACCCAAATGAGTAGTTAAGGCAGGAAAAAAGTCAGACCAGTTTTGCCACAAAAGAAAAGACTGGGTGTAACAACCCAGTCATCAATGGGTAGCTTTATCTCAACTGATTTTGTCAGACTTTGTCTCTCCTGCAGGCAGCATAAAGCCTGAACCAACTCCCAGCTGTGGGCTCTGGCTCATGTGACAGAAATACAGTCATGTCCACGCCTGATGTAGATAAAATCTGTGAAGGTAAAGGACCAGGTAATGCAGAGGTTGTGATTGTGGCTGCTGAGCACAGTAGTGACTTCAGTTCTGAAGGGATTTCTAATTCCCTGTTACAGAATGGCACTGAAGTATTTTATTACCATATTCATACTCCTGATTAAAGCATGCTTTTTGCAAACATTCCAACATTTGATTTCCACTTGTATGAATTACCATGGAAACCAAACTTTTATTGGGCTTGCTTGCATACTCGGGGTGGGGAAGTTTAAAAGCCTCTATCATATGCAGTTCAGTCGATGTAGCCATGCAACTGCCATGGAAACTGTTAAAGCTAGCTAGGTGGACTGCAAAACCCATCTTGTAGCTCATGTGCAAGTTTCCATACCCTTTTTCCTGACTTTCTTTAATAGTAGTACGGTTGCTCTTGTTCCAAAAAGAATTTTCTGCTCTTTAGTTTTTGGAGTTTCACTTGTTTGTTAATTTTTCAGTATCTCCTACTCAGAAAATGCTCAAGAGAGGATTTTGGTTTGGTTTGGTTTTTTTTAATTGCCAGACTCTTGCCTGTTAGACATTCTAACTTCTCAAGTTTTAGGGCCTCAGTTATGGCTGGTTTTGAGTACCTCTTGTTACTTTAGAAATCAGCTTTATTGCTTGTTTTTCTCTCCTTTGCTGCTAAGAAACATATGACACTGACTGGAATAATAAAATTTTCCCAGTGTATGTATATGAGGGGTAGGATACTCTGCCTAACAGCTTTAATGCCACCTCACCCACTGTGTAGGAACTAACTAAAGGAACATTACAGCCAGTATATCAAAAGTCCTTCAGAGTAACAGCTTAACTGCAAGTGCAAAATTACTCCTTTCCATACTGCTAGGCATTGTTTTCCCTAGGAAGATTTTTGCAGACTATTACCTACGGTTTGCCCACTTAAAAGGAAAAAGAAGATTAAGTGAGACAAAGGAAAGGCTGGCAGCTTTTGGCTCTGGCTGTGGCAGAGTTAAAAGCCATTCCCACCTCTTCCAGCTGTGAGCACGTCCTTTAAGTCTGCAGATATTACGCATATATGCCTTTATTTTTTTAACTGTGCACACTCCTTCTTGCTTGTTTAGTGGACACAACAGAAGAGCTAGGTTCAATACTAGTTGTAAATGAAGCACTTGGACGTTTGTGGAGGCGTCACAGAGCTCGTCTAGGTTCTGGCCTATTAGAGTAATCAGTCTCAAAAGCTTGTCTACTTATGCATCAACTACAGTAGACACCGGGATAGTCAAAGTCTTTCCCACCCCCCCCCCAATATTCTCTGGTAGTGTGGGTATTACTATACAGATTTCAGATTTTAATGCGTTATAGCAAAGTTTATATTGCAGTGAAGTTACAGTTTTAGCCAAGTAAAACATCCTCTGGAACACACAAGGCAGGAACCAGATCAAAATGACCCCCATTTCCCCACTGTGGATGGGAACAGTCAGGGATTGCAGTAGTATCTTGTTATCTGCTGAGTGCCGTGTGAGCTAAAACTCATCCCACAGGACCCCTGTGCAGCAAGTATGTTCTGTGATCTCTGAATTTCCTCTCTGGGAAACAAACGGGGAAAGGTAGTATGATGAGGCCACACAGCGTGAAAGAAGACAGCTATGCAGGATACTCTGGCTCGCTGCCCTGAGCACAGCCCTCCAGACTCGCTCGCAGCTCTCATCGCTGGAGTTTCCCTTACCAAGCTGACACAATACATGCACTTGGAAACATGTTATACACCCTGGCATCCCAGCACCCGCTGATCCCAAGGAGTGGAATCACACATCCGCAGAGGCTGTTTGCTCCTTTTGTTTTAGCCTGGAGAAAAGGAGGCTCAGGGGAGACCTTCTTGCTCTCTACAACTACCTGAAAGGAGGCTGCAGTGATGTGGGGGTTGGTCTCTTCTCCCATGTAACAAGTGACAGGATGAGAGGAAACGGCCTCAAGTTGTGCCAGGGGAGGTTTAGGTTGGATGTTAGGAAAATTTCTTCCCCCAAAGGGTTGTCAAGCCCTGTAACAGGCTGCCCAGGGAAGTGGTGCAGGCACCGTCCCTGGAGGGATTGAAAAGACATGTAGATGCAGCGCTGAGTGACATGGCTTTGTGGTGACTTGGCAGTGCTGGGTGAATGGTTGGACTTGATGATCTTAAAGGTCTCTTCCAACCCAAAAGATTCTATGTGTATTTGTTTCAAGGAAGACTGAATCGCAGGAAGGCTTCTGGCAGGCAGCAACAGGGTGTGACCCCCGGACTGGGGCAAGCGGCAGGAGCGCCCAACCAGGGCCTGGAGGCAACCTGGCTTCCCTCCGGAGTTGGGAAGGTGGAGGACAGCCCCCTCTCCAACCCATCTTCCCCGGGAATGAGGAAGATGGGAAAGCAGGGTGCAGGTAAACGCAGCCCAAGGTAAAGAAAGCCAGGCCCGCGTCCTCCCAGGGACGTCCTGTTTGCTCAACTAATCCCACGCCCAGGAAATCGCCTCGACTCGTACTTATGGATCGCGAAGGGCCCGCGACGGCCCCTCTGCCAGCTGAACCCCTGGGGCGGTCCCGGCAGGACGCCGCCGCCTCGCCGGCCGAGCTGCCCCCGAGCCATGGGTATCTGTATGCGTGTTTCCCCCTTTCCACTCCCAATCCGAGCTCTCCTGCTGCCGCCCGGCGCCCACTGCCCCTATCAGAGGGGAACGAACCATTCAGCCCGCGGGGGTGCTCCAGCGCCCAGCCCTCCAGGGGCCGGACACACCCCTGCGCGGGGCGGTGCTGGTTGTGCGGGGGGCGGCTCCCGGCGGTGGCCGCGCTCGCACTGGCGGCCGGGCGGGATGTGCGGGGTGCGGCGGCGGCAGAGGTGAGTTCGGGAAAGCGGTGTCCCGCGGGGTGGGTGTAGTGCTCCCTTGCCGCGGCATCTCTACTCTCTGCTGAGGAGCCTTGCGGGGTCGGGGAGAGGGTCCCTCCTGGGCGCGCAGAGCGCGGGTGGACGCCAGCCCAGCCGCTCCATAGCTGTCCTCGGTTTTTGGCTACTTTTAGTGGAGTTTGTGCCAATCCCCTCCCCCGCTCCGTCTCACTTCTGACGGGTGGGGGATGGCGAGGTCCCTGCCGCCCGGCTCGGCAGAGACCCCGCAGCTAAAAGAGAAGGGGTTATCCCCGTGTCCCTTTCGGCACCAGTCGCCTCTCCCTCTTTGTCCGGGTGTTTCCCCTCTGTGCTGGCGGGCGCTGCCGCGTCCCCGCTGGCGAACAAAGCCTCTGCCCCGTCTGGCGGTAGGGAGCGGCAGGGGCATCCGTCCCCGCGCGTCCGTGGGCCTAGAGGAGGCAAGGAAGGAACGGTGGGTCTCGGCTTGACTTGGCTTGGTTTGGTTTCCCATCGCCAGTAATCTACCTGGTGGAAGGGAAGCCGTAGGACACAACTCTTTGTCCGCGCTCCTTTGTTAGGCTGGTGGCTTTTAAAGCCTCCTGCAGCTGTGCGAGGGCTGCTGTGCCCAGCGGAGGTGGGTTTCTCCCAGAGCTGAGCCGGTGCTAGTTGCCGTCTCGGCGTCGCTGGAGTTTAGCAACAGGCATCAGGCAGTAGGTCCGATTGGCTTGCGGAAATCAAGGGGTTTAGGCTCGATCTGCCCTGACAGATTTCGAGCTCCTAAGTCACTCCTTGTGTACCTTGTCAGGGGACAGGGTGTGTTTCGGTGACTCCCGGAGGTGTATGCTTGGTGGTGAATTCAGCTTAGAGATCAGAGCCTTTTCAAAAAGCTACCTGCTGCCCACTAGCAAAAGAAGGAACGGGCTGGAAACTTAACAGTCCGTGCTCCATCTTCTGACCCAAAGCTGCCTGAGGAATTTCCCCATTGCGGAAGTGTAAATAGACTGGCTGTTGCTTACATTAAGGCTTAAGAGATGGGGTTTTGGCTCCTGCCGCCAAGTGTTTGTGTGATCGTAAACACATGGCTTTTGTCACCAGGTCTTTTTTCCTCAAATCCTCATCTTGTCAATGTGTCATCTTGTCTGCACGCCTTGACTCTGCACGTGCCCAATTCCTCCATGTCAGCATCTCCAGGGCAGCTGGGTGGACATGTTGCCAGTCAGAACGTGATGAATATTTCGTCTTTGTGCGGCACATTCTCTCTCTTTTGGGGGAAGACTGAGATGAGAGAGGCAGTTTTGCATGTTCTCACATTTAGTGAACTTCTTGATTTTTTTCTTTCTCTGTGTTCTCATGGATAATGTCCCCAAAGATAAGGTATTGACATGGGATAGTGAGAGTTGGGAGGAGGTAAGTCATGGTAGTGCCGTTTGGAATCACAGAGGACAAGGATGCATTTGCTTTCCCACAGCAGAAGGAAGCAATGTAGGAGAGAAAGGAGGTGAAGCAATCAGGAGATGAAAAAGTGGCTGTCTTTCCTGTCAAGGGGAGTGGTAGGCTGAACTAAGAGGATAACAGAGAAAGGGATGCTTTTAGATCAGTCAAATAGTAACACTCTGTTATTGCCAGAGCAAATAATACTCCATTTGTTCTTTTTACCAGTCAGTTCATTTTCCACACCAGAAATTTATTTCCCTTCCATTTTGACAAATGCTAAATTGACTGATTTGTTTGTTCATGTTTGTACTGAGGAAATGAAAGTCTTTTGCAGGAAGAATTGTATTTTTTCCATATCAGCTACTGTCTTTGCTTATCAGATAGAGTTAGCAACCAGCTTCTTGAAAATATGCAAAGGCACCACTTAACTGTTGTTTGGAACAGAGTCCATCATTAAAAATCTGGAGTATTTTGGTTTTAGATAGGAATCAGAGGATGGTTGAGCTAAAGACTTCAGGTTCAACCCTGAGGCTGGAATTGGATCAGAAGGACTAAAGGGGTTTGCATGGGAAGATCTTGTCTGTCTGTCTTTCCCACTTGGAGTTCCAGAAAAAAGTGGAAGTAGTGAAAGTGGATGAGGGGACCTGCTGGTGATTCTTTGTGAAGGAATTAATACTGTGTTCGCTGCACATATTCTCTTCATTTTCATTTGTTAAAACAGTTAATTCTGATGTATAGTAACTGCCAGTATAGCAAACAGTGCTTCCCTCTGAATTAAGTAAACATAAGACAATGCCCTGTTTTGGGTATTCAGAGCAGATGCTGTTCTTTTAGACTTTGTTAGGCTGGTGGGCCACATCCAAGATGCCATGGAAATCCAAGGAGAGTTTTCCCCTGCAGAAGGACCTCCAGAAACTGCAATATAGGAGTGAACTCCATAAATGTGACCAGGCTTGTTTTTTCTTGCTCAGATCTCATGTAGGTGGGATCAGTTTTTAAATGCACTGTATTATTTAAATTCCTTAATTATATTAAATAGTGTCACTGCAGGTACAGTACTTGTATTCCTCACTTGAGGAAGTCCTGGGCCTTGCTGATAAATGCTGCCCTGTATGTGTGCAGGCAGGCCCATGGCTTGGTAGCACAACAGTCACAGTGAATGCCACTTGAGCTGTTGCTGTCATGCTGTGCTTTGCCCAGCAAGTGTGATGGGAAGCATTTAGTCTGGGAGCATGCTCGCTGCCCTGAGAGCACTGGAAAATAAAGCATAAAACAGCTAGAGGGGACATTTGGAAATATGGGGCAAGCATGTCGGGAAGGAGAAAAATCGAGGAGAAATAGACAAATGAAATAAGAGAGACAGAAACTGTCAGAGTAAGTGAGCACTGGAGAGAACTGATTAAGGGGAGGAAATGACAGGCACAAAGTGGCAGTGAAAGAAATGAACATAGAGGAAAGCAGATCCTGGGCAAAGGTTGCCTGGGAGACTGGGAAAATGAAATAGACAGGAAAAAAAGAGGTAAGGACATCCAAAAAGACCAAAAAAAAAAAAAAAAAGAAAGAAAGAGGAGATCATCTTTGAAACTGTTCTAATTAGTTTTTCTAGCTGCTTAGATTTTCTGGGACTTGCCTATCTGCTCTGTTTGGGAAGCTCTCGTAGAATCTGTTAGGAAGCAAATTTATTGTGTCAGGTAGGATGGGAAAGGAGAAATTTTTCTTCAGGGTCTTTCTGGTTTTGTACAGTGAGAATTTCTGCTCCTGTACAGTATGAATTTAGATTCATAATTGTTTTTCACTCGGCCCCCTTCCTGAGATTTTAGATGAAGAAAGTCTGTATTTTCTGGGCTTCAGGCATAAGAATATTCTAATTCTAACGGGTGTAGAATTCTTATTCTAGTGAGGTCTAGAATATTTATGTACATTTATTACTAAAACAGCTATGCTGCTTGTTTGAGGTTTTCTTAGTCTGCAAAATGAGATGCAAGTGATCACAGTCCACCAGCAACCAGCAGAGCTTTCTGTTTGCCACCTCTGTGGACTTTTCAAGTCTTGATTTGCAAATGGTTTGAGCACACTCACATTTTCAATAGGAAAGGAGTTAATGAAATAGTGTCAGAATAATACCAGGGAGCTTGTTACTGCTGTGACATGAAACACTCATTAGGTCAGATAACTGACTCTTAAAGCTTACCCACCATAAAGCTACCAAGATAGAGGAGTATGACTTGAGCTTGGCTTGTCCTCTGCCAGCTCCTTTTTTCTGCATGAAGAGTTCATTGTTTTAACAGAAATCTCTTCTAACACATTTCTACCTGTCAGTGTCTTTTTGTTTGGTCAGAAAAGAATTTAGTCTCTTTCTCATCTCAACTTATCTCAGTGAACTAGTGTTTTGTGTGACCTCCGAATAAAGAGGAGGCAGTGATGTCTACTAAAATAATGCTGTTTGAGTAGGTTATCCTATCTTTTGTCCTACTAAATGCACAGGGCTGAAATTAGATTGATTGAAATGTGTACTTTAACAGTTTCGATTTCAGGTAAAAGTAGCTATTACAGCACAAAAGTTATAAAGCTTTGACATTTTCACTGTCATTTTTATTTAAATACACTCAGCAGTCGGTGTCTCTTATGTCAATGGTTTAAATCTCAATTTGTAGTCACAAAACTGTAGTATTTACACAGTAATGAATGTTTTCATTTTTGATGAGCATTTAAAATTGTCAGTTGTCATGACCTGGTTAAAATGATTGTGGTTTCCATCTACTGGAAAAAGCAATTGATTTGACAATACCTACAACATCAACCCTTATCAAGATGGAGAGAATCATGCTTGTACAGTAGGACAGAAAAATTAGAAGTGTCATATTTGCATGCATTTTTTTGGAGTAGTTGGGATAGTTATTCCAGTAAAATGGATGGTGTTTATGAGAGGAATGAAATTATTTAGGGTGTTTTCTGTTCTTGTTGCATTGCCCTTTTTCTGCTCCTTCTGTAATATCCAACACAGTAATTTCTCAGAGGAAGAGATAAGCCTTAAGAGTAACTTCCTCTGCCACTCCCTTTTCCACATCGGAAACCTGCAGGATTATGAGGGGATGATTTAGTCAAATCTGATTCATAGATACTTGATTTTTAATTTATTTAGTGTTGAAGATGCCAAGCTGTGAGCGTTGGGAACTAAAACAGTGTATGCCTGTGACCAGACCGTCTGCTCACTTGCACCACAGGGACTAGTGTGTTGCACGCAGGACCTATGCCGTGAAAAGCTAAGGACTGAGCAGATTTCAGGGCTATGCTGGCAGGAAATCAGCTGTAACTTAGGGTGTAGTGTATTGTTTTGCTGGAGAGGAGGAAATGAACAAGGATGTTTAAGGTGACCTTTAGATAACAGCCTTGCCATGTTTCCCAGTTTTTGGCAGAGGTGGCTGTGTTCTCTCTTAAGGATGTGTCCATTTGTTAGTTTATGGGTACAGAATCTCCACGAAATTATGGAGGTTCCTTTCTGTGAATATATTGTTTTGGTTTGACAGCAGGCTTTAAGTGGTTGGGGAAAGGTGTTTTTACACTTACGAGTTTTTGGAGTTAACCTATAGATCCCAGTGAGTTTTCCTTTCTCATCAGTTTAAGCCTATCAAGACTTTTGTTTTAAATAAACAGTGTAAGTCAGATGGGAAAAATGGGCTTGATTTAATCAGGAGCAAGTACTTTGTCCTCAGATTATGCAGGAAAAAGGTAAATCAACTTGGTAATGGAGCAGTCCTTTTATGCATGTAGGTGTCCTGTACTGTGGAAATGTTAAATCTCCAGGCACTGAAACCATCAGCAGTCATTCAGTAAATTTTGTTCAGGGTGTAAAAATTTAAGAGGCTGTCTTGTTTCCAAAACAGTGTGTGCTTTATGGGAACAGTTGAAACAGACCCTAATCATTTGAAAACCTTCTTGTTTCAGAAAAAAATAAACCCTAATGATGTTGTGTGAATGGTAGCAGTGATGATGGGGTTTTGTCCTCAACCTTCATCACTTGGGGATTCTTCTGTTTTCTGTAGGTGGCTGTACACTGCTGTAGGAGTTTCTGAAGAGAATTGTCAGAGACAGGAAAGGGGACAGGAGCTGCTGGGAACCACTGGTAGCATTTTGTGAGAAACTGAAAATGAAGAAACAATGAAAAGCAGAAAAACCTTAAAGGAGAGGTGGCCAAATTTGAGAGCTTTGTGTAAAACTAACTTTATTTTCAGTCAGATGAGCACTGTAGCAGTGCCTGAGGCATTGCAACTCACTCAGAAGAGCAAAGTGGGTGCCATAACAGATACTGCTAAAGGGAGATGGGTATCAGCCCAGGCAGAAATAAAGGAAGGGGCAAGAAGCTATGCGCTGAGGAAATACCACCCTAAACCTATGGACTAAATGCTGGTTAGAGCTGTACCTACACCTTGGTTGAGCTGCAGCTCTAGGCTCCTACACCAAGGGAAAGGAGTTTTTACTGTAAAGACACCCTGTGTTATAGTATCTTAAAATTGGAAACCTTTGTTTGACTTGCTGCCTGTTTGAGTCATGAATCACTGTTCCTTGTGGTTGTTAGTGAAACAAAACTTAATTTGGCCTGGGTACGTTAGAGATGAAACATGATTGGTAATGCTGTATACATTCATTTCAGATGACTTTATAAATCCCAGATGAAATAATTTTGCTGTGTTCAAGCCAAGGCAGAGGGTGGCATGTGCTCTGTAATGAGAGTCAGCCTTACTGACTCTGAAGTACTGCATAACCCTCATCTGAAAGAATATGATTTCATGAGAGCAGATAAACTGTGCATTTTGAGCTGTTCGTTGGTTAGCTTGTTAATTCATTAACTATTTCTTGTTTATGCTCACAGTGGAGAGTCTTGGAAAGTTCTTCCCCACCTGCCCTCCAAATCCAGTAATTACTAGGTGATACCTTCTCTGATCTCTCATCCTCTTAAGAAGAGAGATGTGTAATGAGTTCTAAAACCTGAACTGAAACCATGTAAATATCTAATCTTAAAGAAGACATTCTTCCTTTTGGCTGTTAGCAAACTGAATTGAAGATTGAATTTTCAGTTGCATAGAAACCCTTCTTCTCAGCTGTTCTCTCCTTAATGTTTGCCATGTTGATTAAGAGGTAGCCATCGTCTTATGAGATAAAAAGGACAGGATTTTTGGTGATCTTACCAATGATTTTAACCATAATATTAGAGACACAGGAAATCCAATGACCCCTTTTCCTTTCTTTTAAAGCAACCCTTTTCTTCTGTCTTTCAATTCCAAGTTGTCCATATTTTAGTTTTCCGTTTGACAAAGTAATTATACTTTCGCTACAGAACAGTTTGAAATATTGAGAGTCACTAGTTTTCTGTGTCAGGTTGAACATGTCCTGAAAAGTTAAATTTTTGGTTCTTTTCTGGGGAGCTCTGGGCTTGAAGTGCAGTATTTTTAATAGAGGCTACACAAGCAATATACCAAGATGGCAATGTAGTCCCAGTCCTCACTGTGAGGAGGGCAGAGGTGCCCGATAGCACAGAAACTCTCTCTTTAGGAGTGAGAAATGACCTCTACACAGAAAGAAAAATCATAGCCAAGTGAGACCACTGCAGGGGGATTCCTGGGGGAGCAGAGAGAGAGGGACAGGGCCTGGCCCTCTGTGGGAGAGCACCTGTGGGGAGTAGGAGAGGAAGAAGACAGAGGTCATGGTGAAGGAGCCTTCCTCTACAGGGGTTGCAGCCACCTTCCTTCTCCCAGAGCTGTCCTCCCAGGAGAATAACATGAAAAAGCATGGCAGGAGAAATCTGTGCAACAGAGACCTGAAACATTGCGGCTGTGCTGACTGCGGTTAGTTAAATAGGTGGCTTGTCTTTAGACAGCCCCAGACATCTGTCTCCATTCTTCACTTGTTTTTCTGCTGTGTTTCTATTTGCTTGTCCAGAGTCAAAGCCCAGAAGACCTACAGATGGTCACCATTAATTGTGTCACTTGATGCAATCTCCTTAAAAGCTTTCTTGTCGACCTTTTAAAAACAGATGTGTGTATAAAAAAATTAAATCTTATAATAGAGCAACTGACTAGAGATCTTCTATTTGAATTTGTATTTAATTTTAGTCTTTATTGGCTGGGATTTAATTTTGGCATTTCTTTTAAGCCAAGTCTCTCTTTTAGCCATATCAAATTTTTTGTACTTTTAAATTTTTTTAAAGTAAACTTTAAAGAATCTCTTTGCATTCCTAGTCTAGCTTGTTTGGAACCTCAGAAATCATTGCATGCCAGAACATTTTCTGTGTTTTGGATCACGTACCTGTTTTTGCATAGGTCTCTTTGTGATTGCAGGGTGCTGGTGTTGCGTGGGCTGAAATTGGCCCATGGGCTTCCAAAAATAAAATCTTCAACAGAAGAGTCCAAGCTTGTTAATGATTTCTTCAGGAAGCCACAGCATTGCAGGCAGAACTCAGGAGCTGTGACTAGTAACTGCCTGCACAGTCAGAACCACAGATAATAGCTGATTATCAATTCAAATAATATGGACTTTTAAATAGATAAAGAAGCTGCAGAGATATTTTTCACAGTTTTCACGTTAAACATGGAGTATCCTTTCCAAATATCTTGTAATATATTTTTTTGAGTTGTCTGGAAATTTTACCATAATTAATTAATTTTACCACTATTTTTACCATATTATACACTTGAAAAATGTTCTCAAAATACACTTTTTAACACAACTTTTTCTTTTTTTTAAACTTCATTTGCAGGTCAAAGTTTATCCAGTTCACTCAAATTAGTGTTGTTTTAACCATCCAGTAGAAGGTGAATATGATGCCGAACAGAACTAACCTCTCCTTTCAGAATGTTGGCTCAGGTAATCAATAAAAATTTAAGGTTTTTTGGTAAATGTATTGAGTTATTTTAGAGTTTGTTATTGACTTAGGTCCTTTAATTCTCCTGCCATATGGATAAGATCAGCACTCCATTCTTATTCCATGTCTAGCTCCATTTGCCAGCCAAAATAAGGCCACAGCTGGATACATTGCAGACATCCAACCCTCCCCCATCAGTTTAATGCCTGGCTGGAACAGTGTATAGCTCCAGGCAGCAAATACTTTGCTGAACAGAGAAGCCTTGAACTGTGTGCTGAAGGTCACCAAGTGGAAGCTGGGGTTGACTTGGATGCAGAATGCATTTAGTGAACACCACGTGCCAGACTTCCTGGCCTCGGTCCCTATAGCTGCATTTGAAGGTGGCATCAGCCACGATGTATATGCAGAAAGTCTCATCCCAAAGGTTACCCTAAAAATAAACAAAACAAGATCTAGTTTGTGGAAAGCAGCTGTGGTTCAGCTAAACTTGTGCTGTCATCCAGTTGGGATTTAACTATGTGATTGTGGACACTGTGGTGTTGGAACCAAAAACACAGAAGAACTGGCATAAGGTATAGTAGAGATAAGTTGAATCTGAGCAGCTACATGAAGGTATTGTGACCTTTTCTTACTGTGCTTGTTTGGATTCAAGTACAATAAACCCTTCATGCTGTGGTAAACAGGCCTGAAAGTTTCCATGAGCTAATTTGTTTTTTGGCAAAAGCATCCAGTCTTTGTAGGATTAAATGTGTCCTTACTGTTGTTGCAAAGGACTAATAATTATTAATCATTACAATCATAGAATGGCCCAGGTTGGAGGGGACTTTAAAGACCATTTAGCTCCAAGCCCTCCGCCATCAGCCAGGATGACACCCACAGGGCTGCTCTCAGTGATTTTATCTCCTAGACTGTACTCATGCCTTGGATTGCCCTGACCCAGGTGCAGGGCCTTACAGTTGGAATTGTTAAATCTCATTTGGTTCTCACAGGCCCACTTTTTAAGTTTATCCAAGTCCCTCTGGTGTGAGGGAATCCTGTCCTGGTGTGTCAACTGTACCACTCAGCTTTGTGTCACCTGCAAACTTGCTGAAAGATGTTGAAGAGCACTGGTAAATTAATGTTTCATTAATGTGCCTGTATTTATATAGGACCCAGTGGAATTTATGCAAAAACATTTTAACATCAGCTCTGTTCAAGTCATGATTTGGACAGTATAATTTTGGTATGAGATTAGCTTTAATTTTAAAGACAGATTTGGAAAAGGGAACGAGAAGGAGAAAGATGAGGGTGGAAATTAGGTTTCATTCCACAGGCTAAGTGTAAAAGGCATATACATTGTGCTTTATATCTGTGCTCTTCAATAACTTTTTGCATCTTGTTGTTCTCCTTCATAACATCACTAATATGATGAATGCGTGGTCTTTCCCAGATGATTTTTGTCTTGTCCCAGCAGGAGTTCTGTTGAACATGGGTCACATTTGTCCTTTTGAATTTCACCATTGTTGTTGATCAGAAGTTGTGAAAATAGCTAAAAAGTGTCAAGTAAAATATCCAATTATAAGAAACTTCCTTTTCCCTGCTCACAGCAGTGATGGTCTTATGGAGAGCTCTGTGAACTTTCTGATTCGAAGGCAATTTTGCTAGTTATATCATCATAACCAGCATGTTAAAATTACAGCAGATAAAATCACAATCAGCATAAAATAGTAAATTCTGTGTAGTAAAAAACCCGAGGCTTAGTTTTGAAGCTCTAAGTTAATGCTTTTGGCCACTGCCAGAACTTGTAATTAACACATGCTTAGCCAGGGCTGCTATTCTCAAGAAGGTGTTTGGTTTTTTGGGGATTTTTTTGGAGATCTATTGAACTATGCCCTGGACAATAATGAATTCAAGAGGTTTTTGCCTTGTTAGCAACAAAGGTTCTAGAAACAAGGAGGACACACTCAAAGAATACATTGCCACCTTCCAGTAGATATCTGAACGTAGTGATCGTCAATGAAACTGGATCGTATCAGCTCTGGTGGGATGCAGGTTTTGTGTCTAGGTTTATATAGTTGTCTGAAGTGGTACTTGGAAGAGGATTAAAGTATTGCCTCTGAGGGTTTTAAAGGCACTTTACACATTTGGATATTAGGTTTTCCTGCCAAGTGACAAGCTGAGATAGGTTTCTCACAAGGTGGCTGAAGTCATAGGCAAAATGTGATTGAGCCAAGAGTAAATCCCAGATTTGACCTGTATTTTCAGAAGCAACACTCGCTGGCACTGCAGGAACTGACAGTGAAGAGGGCTTTGTTAGTTTGAAGCACAGCCTAGCGCATTCAAGGAGCTGCTGTAAACATTAATGATGGCATTTCTACTTCAGCTGAGGTCTTAGTGCAAGCCTACTGGGGGTCTTTTTTATCTCCTGCAGTGACTGACACTATCAGAAGCTGAGTTCCATTCTTTGCTTTCAGCAAAGTGAGGCTCAGAATTGTAGACTGAAGCTTGACACATCATTGAACAGTAACATCCACCACAGCAAAAGCTTTTTAGTTCAGTGTCTTCTTCAAGAAAATAACTTATAGTTCTAAACAGTCATTAGGACCTGGGACCTTAAACTTCTGTCAGTGTTTTTAGTGGTCATGTGTTTTTGTTGCTGTTTTGAATGAAGTAATTCTAAACATTACAGCATTAGCCTTAAGGAAGTATATCTTTTAACCTAAGAGTTCCCTGGAAATGTAGTTCATATTTTAAGAGCACTGAGCTGAAACACCTTGAAAAGTGGCCCTTTTTTTATTTTTCCATGAAGCTTTGCACCATAATCCACAGAGTAAGCAGAAAGGTGGCAAACTCCTCCTGAGCTTTGAAATTGAACTCCTTAGTATCTTGTGGCTCGGATGCACTAGATGCACAGGTTAAAAGAGGAGGTGGTCCAGAGCACTGTCTTATGTTCTGTATCCTGAGCTCTGGCAGACCTGTGTTCCATTATTTACTCTGCTGTCTGCTTTGCAATGTCTCCCTGCACCTCAGTTCCTTAGCTGTTAAACATCAGGACAGTAGTGCTTCCTTACTTCATGGATGTCTTAGGAGATGACTATAAAGGCTGAGCCATAGACTTCTGCAATGGGTAGGACATTAAAGAAAGAGTCTAACCTCTTTTCAGTGGTGTTGCTTGGTGGTGTCCCTCTACCCCTTCTTTTTTAGTCTCCACCTTTTGCAAAAACAGAGATGGGGAAGTTGTGTATCCCCTCTTTTTCTTCATGATCTGAGACACATTTATTACCAGCACAGTAGTTATTACAGAAAATATTATTTCCAAGTTAATGTGCAGGCATGCATATGCAAGAGACTACTTACTTGCTGAAAACTTTTTTTTCTTGTTTTCTCTTCCTTACAGATTCCAGTAAGATTATGGCAGAGTATAGCCACACACAAAACCAGATGGAATTACAAAATGCTAGTTTGGGAAAGGGTTCTGTGGCAAATTCCCTTGAAAATGGTCTCCAGGATATTATGGAAAACCTCAACCCGAAGAAATATTCATCAAGTCTCAAATTTAAAACAAATGGGGACTATGCTGGCTCATATTTAACCCTTTCACAGCCTATGCCAGTTAAACCTAATCCTTCTTCCAGTGTTAAAAATATGCACTCTATTACCAAAATTCAAGGAGGTAAGCAGTTGCCCTGTGAAAGCCCATATCTTCCAGATAAAAACATCTCTGTAAAGCATTTGGGTTCTGTGTCGGGCATGTCTCCATCCCTCACTGGGTACAGTTCAGGAAGGACAGACTTTGATATTCATGCCAGCAGAGAAAATGAAAAATCCCTTGGACACATTGATAAGTTTCATTACTCAAAGTACAGTCAGAAAAACAAATCGTACGACAATGTCTACTTCCCAGGTATGCTGGAGATGAGGAAGATCTCGGGCTCTCTTCTGACCATGTGGAATGGAAGCTCAGGGAATGAGTTGATGCTTTCACCTGCTAGCAATTCAGGAGCAGCCAGCATGCCTTCTAGCCCGAAGCAAGGCAGGAGGATGAATATTGAAGACAGCCTGGCCCCTCACATCAAACCAGTTAAGCACAAGGATGTGATGATGGAGACTCTGGGTTCACGGCCTAGGAAATACTCTGGGGGATCTCTAAGTAATATGGGAATGTACAGTCGTTCCCTACCCAGACTTTATAAATCAACAGAAAGCCAGCTGGTGCCACTAAGTTTGCCCCCCAGAAGCTCTCTGAGTAATACTAAAAGGAAACAACTTGGAGAAAAAGATATACCTCAGAATCCTTTAGATGCTGATAATTACCTGAATTTTTCTTCTTGCAACCCGGGGGTTTCACCACATGCAAACTCTGTCTCTGGGAATAATCCCTATGTCAGCTCAACTCTTAGTGTTCCTGCAAGCCCTCGGATAGCTAAAAAAATGCTTTTAGCACCTTCTTCCTCATATCTTTCTGATGATTTCGACAGACTTGGACTCTCAGGAATAAGTCCCAGTAGGTCTTTCTCCCCAGTGGATTTTGACAGGTCATTCTGTGTCCGAAGAAACCTTTCCAGCAGTTCCATGGAACTTGATGACCCAGATCTGGAAAGTTACAGACAGACGCCAAACTCCCTGCAAACATCCATGCGAGAGCGGAAGAACAGCATTAGCTCCATTTCAGGAAGAGAAGACCTCATGGACTATCACAGGAGGCAGAGGGAAGAGCGGCTCCGGGAGCAAGAGATGGAGCGGCTGGTAAGTTTTCTTTTTCCTCTTAGCTTTTCATGGCAGTTAGCATTTATGAAGTGTCCATCCCAGGTCTAGCTTTCAGGAGGATACAGCAAAGCAGAAGATGCCATGTTTTGTATTTTAAGAGCACTGAGCTGAAACACCTTCAAAACTGGCCCTTCTTTTTGTGTTTTTCTATGAAGCTTTGCAGGAGATTCCAGAGAGTATAGCAGTCATAAAAGACAATGTAGTAGAGCGTAGTTGTATTTCAAAGAGAAGGGGGTTGGGGAAGTGGCTTGCTTGTGTGTTTTGTTTGTTTGCCTTTTTTTGTTTGTGTTTTTTTTAGGTTTTTTGTGGTAAGGGATGGAAGATATGGGGTTGTTTGACTATTCAATAATGCTAAAAATTGTTCTGGTTTTATATTTGGATGTAATGGTTACATTTCTTTTTTTCTCCTCCCCTATACATTTATGTAGTTGTGTAGGATTTGATGTTTCTCCTTTCTTTCTTTTAATTTGCTTTTTATGGCTTGGTTCACCCAGACTAGCTGAAGACTGGTGCCACTTCTGTTTTGCCAGCCTGTTCCTCTGTCATTTGAGGAGCAGAAGGAAACAGAGCTCCCATTGCTGCCATTCCTCCAGTGTTACTGCTGAGCACTGGGGACTGGTGGGCTGTGAGAGCAGGTGGGATGGCATGAGGTTGCTCCTGGAGCTTGCACAGGCAGCAGGCTGGTGGGTCACAATCTGCTTATGCTTCCTCTTCAACCCAGCTGACCAGATGTTACATCTTGGTGTAGAGATGTTTATACAAGCTTTACACAAGTGGAACTTGGAGTTAGTTATTGCTGAAGCTAAAACCTACTTGGAGTTAGCTATTGCTGAAGCTAAACCTAGGAGCCTTATAAACAAGTAAAAAGTTATCACTGTCATGTAAGCAGATTCAATTAGCTTTTTTTTTAAAGAAGTCGTCTCAGTCTCTTTTTCCTATCTGAGACAAAAGCCAAATTGTGGTAGCTGCTGGAACTGAAAAGCAGTCTTTCTCTTTAGCCCATGGGAAGATGGGGGGGTGGAACAGCACAGACAACATAGTCTGATAGATATTAAGGCCATCTGTTTTGTTTGATACCCGCTCATTTGAATAGGACTGTACTTGATTATACTACTGATTTTTAGGCAGTACAATGTATTTCCTCTAGATGGTGGTAGGTACTTAAAAATTGCATGTACAGTATCTGTATGATACCTTCCATAGTCCAGCTGTCTGTAAACATATGGATCTGTAAACATATATGCTTGTTAATGAAGATTGACTAGATGCAGGAATCGTGCCGGGAGAGAGTTTATGTGACCAATGCCCAAATGAGCCATAGTAAAATTGAAGGAGCTTTTCCATACTCTGCTTTTTCACAGTCAGAAAAAGCCCTAAATTAAGTTTATTCAGCAAGTGGCAAATACAGAAAATATCCCTGTGCCTGGCTGGCACTGATGCATTACCATTTGATAAGAAATGCTCATGTGAGGGGAAAATGAAATAAAAACATTTTGGAATTTTCAAGGTGGTATTGTTTTAAATCTGTGGTTAATAGAGCTTATGTAGATCTCCCATACAGCTTGGAAAAACCTTATGTACATGTTTTATAAATTTATATTGGCACCGTGCCTCTTTATAGACCCTCTAAACTTAAAGTATCCAAGCTGTATGTAAAAGTGTGACTTGCCTCTTACAGGAACCCCAGCCAAGCAGACAAAGGCCAGATTAAGATAATCTTTCCCACTGCTAGTATTTGGCAGTCTCTATAGTGTTTCAGAATAGTTACTAAACATCAGTTTAGTTTAGTAAATGAACAAGTGCCATATAATAGGATAAAAACCTCCACAGAATATAATTAACACTGATGACTCAGTAGACTTTCAGGAATATTCCATTTTAATTGTGTTCTAAAATATTTCTGTGGGATCTTTAGTAATCCAAAGTATGGATCACATATACTTAATTTTTGCAGCTGTATGTTTTATCCAAATGAACAGTATGGGCCAGACAGAAATCCATTTCAGGAGACCTGTTCTCATTTGCAGAACTTAAGTACTGCATTAGACCTCTAGTCTTCAGGCTCCTGTCCTCAGTGTGGTTTGAAAAGGAGTGTCTGCACAGGTACTGTCAGGGGCAAAAGGGCACAGATCTGAACAACACAGTTATTTTGGAAGCCAGTGGCATTTCCTTAGCAGCTGAATACGTGCCTGCAGATACAGGAGCTAATTCTGCAGAAAGTTGTCTGCTCAGTTCCTCCCTGGAGGCTGGTCCTGCTCTGTGCCACTAACCTCTTCTGCTTTTACTGGTCTGTTTCTTCTGTTCCTGTGCTGGGAAGGTAAGGATGAAATATGCCAGCCTCGTCCCTGCACACAGTCTTCTACTCTAAGCTGAGGTGTTCTGTCTGCAGAGCTTCTCCATGCAGGTGCCTCTGCCATGAAAGGCTGCCTGTGCATCACCTATGAGAGATGGACATGAAATACAGGCACCTTGCTGATTTCTCTGCTGCTAGTGATAACCTCCCAGCCAAAAGACTAGCTACAGCAAAACAAGTACTGAAAGTGAGAAAATAAATGAAGCTGGAGTGAGAATCTGATGCAAAATGGAAGGAAGGAGAGCAACAGTTGGGGAGCTGTTCTCAGACACAGTTAAAGTCTAGCTTTGAAATAAGCTTCTTGCTATCTGGCAGGTGTGAAATCACCAGCTCCTTAGAAATGCAGGAAGGAGAAACCTTTCTCCTGCCTCTTGTCCATGGAGTGCTGAATGTATTTGTAAGAAGGAAAGTTCAGGGAATTTCTGCTGCTCTCTCCTCTCTGGTGTCTCTGCCTCTTTCTTCTATTCTCTTCCTAGCTGCTGCTGCAAACTGTTGCTGTGAAGCTGGTGGTTTGCCTACCTGTAAGGTTAAGAGCAACAGCGGAAATGTGCTTTTCTTTTTTAGCTGAAAAGCACAACAGCCTCTTCTGCAGGCCAGAGGAGCACTGGCTGCAGAGACTAGCCGTAACTCTTGTTAGCGTTGGTCACAAAGGATAGACTGCACTTGTGTTTTTGATGAAATCTGGGGCTATCCAGTTGCTAATGTCACTTATTTAAAAAGCTCCCTGCTTACCACAGCTGATTAACCAAGTCTTGCCTTGATATCTAGTTATAGCATCACCTCTGCACATTTGTAAAGTTCCTATGTGTGACATGCACGAGATGAGCAAATCCAGGAATCACTGACGTGGTTGCTGTTAAAAAAAGGTGGGAGGTATTTATCTCTGCTATTTTGGAATATTTTCTTTAGTGTTCCAGGGATGTCACTTAATGTCACTGATAATAACAGAGGAAGGTTATTATCAACTTACCCCACCCTTCTTCAGCACCTAAATTTGTAGCCATACATGGGTAGTGTGTAGCTTTGTGAAAGTCAGGAGTGGTGAAACTGCTCAGGTAGAATGTGCACAAGACCTGTGTACACCTTTTTGTAGCAGGTAAGAGATTCACAGAAAATATGTGGAGATATTTTAGTCTGTTAGAAAGGAGATTTTATGGGGAACTACACTGAAAGACTTACAAGGCTTGATTCAATTCCTCTCCTTCCTGCCAGGGCAAATTTTAAACCAATTTCATTTGTTTGACATACTTTTTTTGTTCCCCCTCTGGAGTGTTCAGCATCACAAATAACTTCTGTGGTATTTCTTGCAAAATTATTGACTGGATTTTCCATATGCTACTGCTTTTGCACTTCTTATTTCTGGGATGCTTTCTAGCTTCGTGCTTAACTCAGAAATTTATGCTGGAAACAGTTAAATGCAGGTGTGCTGGATCTGGAACAAGTTGGCCAAAATGAAATGGTGAGAATAGAGTGTATAAAATAACCACAGAGCTTCCTGTCCATAAGCCTCTCAGCATGTCAAAATAGCAGTGAGAGGTATCGGTATTACTGTAATGTGTCTGAAAGTTCATCAGGATTTTTTTGAAGACTGGCAGAGATTTTCCCGCAATTTTAAAGTTTTCCTGAGAATTTGAGACTTGAGAGCATCTTTTTTTTTTTTTTGCCTGACTGCTGAGCAAAGAGCAGGTTTGCAGTCCTCTTACCTGAGCTCTTAGATTAGGACAAGCAGCAACTGTGCTTTCAAATTTGCCATCTCCTATTGTTATTGAAGGGATATTATTGGCATGGAGTAACCTGATATACTGTGTTGTTGCAGGGAAGGATGGGACTTCATGTTCTGATGCTATGTTTCCCGTCTGTAACCATTATGATGACAGTGTGAAAGGGCCAGGCCTGGTGCCGTCACAACAGAGAGAGTGGCATAATTACCAGCGGTGCCAGCCAGCACTTGCAGAGCGCCTTAGGAATTGGGTTGCATAGCCAAAAGACTTCGTAAGAGGAAGGATAGCAGCACTGGAGGGATAAGGGAAGAGCCTTAGGGTCTGGCAGTGGAAGGAACAAGGCTTTGGGGAGTTACAGTTATGTTGGGGCTGAAGGAAGTTTGCAGAATCTGCTGAACCCATTTCATAGGAAACAGAAGCTTGCAATTGCTGCCCCACAGCTGTCCCTGACTCCGTTATTTCACTGCAGCTCATCTCTGCCAGTGCCATTACAGAAGGCTTCAGAGGAAAGGTGGAGTGGGAACCTGGGTATAAGCTGCCTGAGAGCAAAATTTCTGTCTCATGGTGCTGTCTTGGTTGGGTAGTGCTTGGAGGTGGATGGGTTCAGATAGGTTCTCTGGTTCAGAAATGCAGCTCTTAAGTGCGGGTGATGCGGGGTGCTGTGAATGTGTAGTGCATACAACTAGGTAATCCTGTGGTAAGTGTATAAAGAGCTGGGTGCTTGTAAGCTGGTGTTAAATTTTCATAAAACTCCAATGGCTTGCTGCAGGGAAAGGGCAGGCAATGCATTGCCCAAACTGCTTTGCTTGATCCTTGTTATCACTTCTGTTGGGCATAGAGAGCGTTAGCAGCATCAGAAATAACTGCTCTGTAAATATTGTTTGCAAATGTTTGCTCTATGTAGAGCTTGGAAAGCAAAGTTATCTGCAGTGGTTCCTGGGGAAGGAGGCAGAGGATTTGGGGGTTCCGGATTTGTTTTTAAATACCACTAAAATCAAGAACGATTTCCTAGAAATTGGAAGTTAGATCATTAATGTATTAATGCCAAGCATGGAACTCTCACAGTGGTCTTTTTTTCCAGCAGAATTTTCAGTAGGCTTATGGTAAGCAGTTTTTTTAAATTTACATTATTTTTCTTCTTTAGCAAAAGAAACATGAAATTATGTAAAAGCATTACCTTTTAAAAATGAAAAGATAAAATAATTAATCTGAAATAGAGGAAGCCATGCATTCAGTAAAAGAAAACAAATATAGCTCTCTGAAAAATTTTAGAAAGTATCATAGAGGTCTAGAAATCCTCCAGGATTTAATGTTCATAGCAACTTGAAGCATGTCAGGTCAAACCGGCACATCTATTCAGATTCTCAAGTTTGAAATGTTAGTATGAATCCATAGGGAATTTGAGTTAACAGGTAAATAAACATTTCCACTGCTTCTGTGCATTTGGCATCTGTTGTATTTAAGATGTAATGCCTTATTTTTCTGTTAGTGCTCCTAAAACTGTGTTTCAAAATGTGGAATAATCTTCTCCCAAAACACAGAATCAAAGTTAACAAAATGAAAGATCAAAAAAGTCAGGAATGAGTGAGTTCATGGAAAAGTTGTGTAACATTTTGCAGCTTAGTAGGAATATAGCTAAGTGTAAAGTCGAATAATTAGTGAATTATACAGGGAGCTCACTACATGTGTCTATATAGAAATGGAGTATAGTTACAAAAGCCTGAGCAAACAACATTAAAATTTTCTAAATTAGAAAGATAAATAATAGTTGGTACATCTTATTTAAGTAGCTGTTCATTTCTGTGAAATGTACTTCCAGTTTTTTAAATTCTTCTTCCATGTTAACTTTAAATCTTCATTTTGCACTGTAATTTACTTATGTGTATCTGTTTGTTATCTCTTAAATGCTAGGACATACATGAAACTGGAGGACTTTAATCCTTCAATCAAAAAAAAAAACCCAAACTTTTTTTGAACTTCATCTTTCCTTTAGCTGACGTGACACTTACTGCTATTATCTTGCACTAGGAACGACAGCGTCTGGAGACAATCCTCAATCTGTGTGCAGAGTACTCCAAATCTGAGAGCGACCCCACTGCAGCTACAACAGTTGCAGATGTTCAAAAAATTAACAAAGAACTTGAAAAACTTCAGCTCTCTGACGAGGATTCGGTGTTCGATGACTCCCAGATGAATCTGGAAACGAGGTTCAGGAGCCACTTGAAATCATCTGCAAGTGATTCAGATTTCTCAGAGGTGAGCAGCCACAGTCGTGGCACTGCTGCTTTCCTCTCCTCTCGAGGGCTGAGAGCGGATGAGCATTTCCACGAGAGTGCAAAGCCTCCACCTTTTGCTGCTGCTGCCTTCCTGAAGGATGCCACCGAATCGTCCTACCTAAGCATCACACCAAAGGTAATGCACTATGGGAGGAAAGAGTACAATCCAGGTCTGACTGCTTGGAATCCTGATCTAGGAGTCAGCTGTCCTAGCAGGGGCCACACAGGATGGTTTAGGTGTGAGAATTAATCTCAGAGCTTGTACAGCTTAGCAGCAAGCAGGTGATGATTTCGTTTTCTGTGGAAGCTATTGGTACTGGATGTTTGTGGATTTTTTCATGGAGTTGTACAGTTCTGGAAGAGTTTTAAGATTTTCTAAGGGAGAAGGGTTTGCTTGAACAATTATAGTTTCTTAAATAAGGAAGGTTTCAGGAACCCTGCTTACCATCATCTTGGGATATAGGAGGAAAGGGATGCTCTGCTGCCTTCTCCCAGTCTGAGGCTCCTGTCTTCTGTAAGAGGAGGAAGTTTTCTCATGGACAAACCAGAACAGTTGCATGGAAGTTGAAGAGCAATTGCTTGAGCCAAATTTACTGTCCTGTCTCCTCCCCAGGGGTTGGATCTGAGCCTCTTACCAAATCAGCTGTTGCCTCTTACAAGGCACACGCTGGCAGCCAGCCTCCTGCCTCTCTGACCCAACTCTAAGCTGCAGCTTCTTTGCTGTGTACTTCACACTGCTGTTTTCATTACTGAAGGGAAATTGTCCTTTAAAAACTGTCCTAATAGCATTCCTAACTATTTCCCTCAGCTAGGGCAGCAGCAGCCACCTCTGGGCTGGGGCAGGGGCCTTTCATCACCTAGGTTCAGTGTCTAAGCTCTGGTGTGCCAGACCAGCAGTGCAGCAATCCTGGTGACAGGCAGTGTGTTAAATAGCTATATTCAAAAGTTAGATTTGGGAACATAATAAAATCAAAGCCGTAAAAGCTGGCATCTAGATAACAAATTCACACCTTCAATATACTTTGTATCTCTCCCTTTTACTGTTACTGAAACACCGTATAGAGAAACATTGTGTCTTATAAAGGGATATCTTTCTGAAAATCTGCCTGCTAAGTCTTTTGGCATGAAATTATGTTGAATAGAAATGTGCTATTATGGCTGAACTTGGTCTGTCTGTGTTAAAAGGCTGGTAAGATATTTCACTTAGAAGTTAACTGTAGTTGTGCACTTTTCTATTTGTTGCTTTCTCCATGCAAGTCAGAGATCCTATTTTAAATCCTTATTAGGAAATTGAAATCTAAGATGTTATGTCAGCATTATCCAGATAGGATACTGGGCAAAAAGAGGCTTTTCTGCTAGGATTACTAATGCTAATTAAGAAATACCATTCATTCATTCCTTGTAAGGGGTGTTCTGTGAAGCTCTGAGAAAAGCAGTAACATGCAACTGTGTTATTGAAACATTGTTTTAAAATATCAAGATCAGATTTGTTCAGAATAAAATGCCTGCTTTTAGAATAGCCATTTGGGACCTGAGCTGAGCCTCTTTTGAGCAAGGCTCTGTGGTCCAATGGTTAACACAGAGCCCTGCATGCAGCCCACTTCTCATTTTGACTGGGGACAATGAGCAAGCAGCTTTACCAGAGTAATTGGATCACAAGCCCCTGGGGTCAGATAACATGAAGAATACATTTGAAACTCGATACTGTTTGATCTAGCCTTTGCTGATACAAGATCACAGGTATTTTCTTAATAATGTTGTTTGATCCTTGTCACAGTTATCTGGTAAGTAAATGGCAATGAAAAGAGAAATGCTAAGAGTACTACTTCCTCAGTGCTAACTGGGGAGACTGTTGTGGCATGCTATTGTGTGCTGCAGGATCTAGGGCCTAGCAGAAGGGAAGCTGGACAAGGCCAAAGTCAGTTTCTCAGAAGAAAGTAGTTAGATAGCCTGGGAGAGAAAGTGGGAGTC